>WEIT01018860.1:28759-86209 GCA_013389985.1 Dryoscopus gambensis | reverse complement strand
AAAAAAAAAAAAAAAATCATGAACCTGGAGCATGAAGTATCCAAAGAATGAACAAAGGCAAGATGATCCTGGCTTGCTTTTTCCTGTTTCACGGGACAAATCTGCTTAGCTCCAAGACAGAAGTATGGGGAACTCCACAGTCAAGGATTTTTGACTTGGCTAAACTACTTAACCAGTCAGAAAATTATAAACTTAATAGGGTAAGTGTGTGTTCTAACAGTAAGCTCTTGTCATATCAAGCTCTTTACAAGCTGGGGCTCTAGCATGACAAGGGAGGGAGACTGGAGAGAAGAAGGAACGTGAGACAATCACCGCAGATCCTAAATGCTCAACAGTTTTGATTGCATTCTTTACAGTCAAGGGGGAAGATACAATGCTGAGTATCATCACTATTTAGTCTGCATTTTCTTTTAAGTGACAGTCACTAAGAAACATCCCTCTCAGAATAAGGAAGAAAGAAAACAGAATAAACCAGACCAAGGACAAGTCATTACAAAGTAACAAGCACTGCCCCCTTGGAAAGTTACCCGCTATACACAGTAGATGTGGAATGTATTTTTGCTCAGTAGCATCCACTCCCATTCCTAGATGTGTGTCATCTAACATGTCAGTAAACCACTGATCACAGTGACACAGCTACGAGCTTCTATGAGCTTCTGTGTCACAGGAGAGGCTAAAAAAAGCAGCCAGAAGTGCACTGAGTTTTTAACCTAAACTGCTGCATGTCTCTATCCAAAGCACAATGTGAGGTAGGAGGAGGGGATGGTAAAGGAGGAACAAAAGAACAAGGAACCTGCTAAGCACATTTGAGCAGTCCAGTTTCTGGAGCACATGAGAGACACAGCAAGGTACTCTCACAGCTGGCTACCTTTGGTTTTCAGCCCCCCAAAAAGCAAGAGTCTGCCGACAGGTCACTTGGAAGCAGCTTACAAAAATGCCCACAGTGAGGGCACAGAGTCCCTGTACCTCAGGAGGCCTCAAAATCACTTGCTCACCGTACCTTTATGAGTTCATCACATACTTTAAACAGGGCATAATCTTGCAAAACTTCTTTCCTTCAGAAGATTCCTCCCCAGAGAAACAGCATCATCAAGACACACATGTACACACTACAGTGAGTCCAGCCAAGGGCCATGAAGATGATGAAAGGCTTGGAGCACCTTACACAAAAGAACAGGCAGGAAGTTGGTAAGTTCAGCCTAGAGAAGAGTCTTTATCCATATGTTTACATACCCAAATGGACATCGTAAAGAGCACCAGCAACTCAGTGACGCCCCATGACAGGACAAGAGGCAATGGGCACAAACTGAAATACAGACAATTCCAATGAATTATTAGAAAGCTGTTTTACAGTGAGGGTGGTCAAGCACTTTTAGCAGGTTGCCCAGAGAGACCATGCAGTCTTCACCCTTGGATAGACTCAAAACCCTCCTGGACATGGCCCAGAGCAAACAGCTCTAGCTGAGTCTGCTCTGAGCAAGTGCTTGGACTCAATGATCTCTGGTTATGCCTTTCTACTTCAATCATTCTCTGATTCTACAAAGACTAAATACACAAAATGCTATAGAATTTTGCCTAAACTTAACTTGCAGCAGTCTTTTTGCTTAAAGAAAGAACTTATAATCTCCATTTCTTATACTACTTAATTTTCAGCTTCTACAAAACAATGGGAAAGTAATGCTCTGCTGCTTCTGTATTGTGAGCAAGGACATAACTAGTGTAATTTTTACTGAAAAGAAGTCTGGTTTTCTAAATCTGTCCTTATTACTAACCAAAGAATAAATGTATTCAAAAGACAATTACATGATACTTTACAAATGTTTTGTGAAGCTTTTATGAATATCAGGATGCTGGAAAGTTTTAAGAATGCATTGCTAAGAAAAGTAAACAAACTACGACAGCAAAAATAAAAAACATAACAAAAAATTTCTTTTCCTATAGCCTCACTAACTTCCAAAGCCATCTTTTAATATTCCCTTCATAATTACCAAACTTGTTGGACTTTTGGAAAACAGCTCTCTAATATATGTCTACTGAATTGTGTTGTTACTGATTGGCAAACCATAAAATAAGGAATGGAGAAGTTCAAATGCAACCGAAACCACATTTTTTAAGATACCCAGTGATACTTCTTTCTTAAAAAACAAACAAGCAAACAAAACCACAAACTTCTTTTTTTAAATATGTATCACAGCTTATTTAAAACAAAATTTTTCTAGGAAAATAAATCTCGTACAATAAAAGTACCTGGTGCAATATGAGTGGATTTTCTGCAAATTATGGGCAATATTTCACTATTTCCAACCAAACAGAATGAACACACAATCTCCTTTCAGACTGGTTTCCTAATAAAATAAAACTTACGTCTCCCTCTTTGTCCTGGGCTCATTTGCCAGTTTTGATATTATTTGACCTCACTAAGCATTAATTTCCTACAGATTTGCTTAAATGAGGTAGCCAAGTAAAAAGAAACTTTAGATTCTATAGGAAACACTAAGGGATAAGCAGGACAACCATTACACAAAGGGCCTAAATTTTGGACAAAACGCCTTAGAAACTAAGGCTAAATATATTTGAAAATATTTTGAAATAGCAAAATAAATCCTACTTTATTATTAAAAATTCAGCAGACTTCATTTAAGTAATTCAAAACATTCTTTCTTCTCCAAATTGACCCAACACCCAAAAAGAATGTCTGCATTATGCAATGGCAAGTGAAAAAACTACACGTTACTACCAGTTTTGTGGCACTCTCTGTGCTTTGCCAGTCTCTGTGGGGATGTGGGTTCCCCGACCGTGGCTCTGTCGGCAGTACCACACCCCAGGCAATGAAAGCCCAGGGTAGGAGGCAGAGACAGACAGCAAACCACAGGGCACACCTGTGCCACCCTTTGGGCTCTGCCAAATCAGAGACTTTTCCCAAATTAGTGTTTTGCAAGCAAAACCCAAATGAACCAGGAGACCTCAAGTTTCATCCCAGCAAACATATGCCATGACAAACAAGACAAGGATGAAAATGTCGCAGTGGTTGTGCTGAGCATTCTTGTCTGGAGTTGGCTATGTTCCCACAGTTCCCATGGACCACACTGAAGGCTCTGGTGGGTAAAGGTTGGGGGGCAGGAAAAAAGAGAGGGAGAGAGGCTACATTCCTGAAGGTGACTTACTGGGAATTTTAAAGGATAAATGGATGAAAAGTAGAAGAAAAAGAGGCAGCGCTTAGAGCATAGCAGTAAGCAGCAGCAAAGCTTGGACTGGTTTCATAGCAAAGAAGGGTAACCTGGGCAACTCAGATGGAAACAGATTATTTTATTATTTATTTATTTTTAATAGAGACTTTCAAATATTTCTCCCCATTTTATTTTAGGCACTTCCAAAGCAACTTAAATAAAGCACCTTGGAACTCTTCAGTGTCCAAAAAAGGATGCAACATGTGACTGAACAAGAATTTCCAGATGGCACATCTCATGAACTCAAATAAGACATCCCTGGGGTATTAACTAATGAAATCTCTACTTCCTCCAGCTACCTGTTGCCTGGAAGAACTCAGATGGCACCAAAGCATTTCTCTGGAAATGAACACACTTTAAACCTCACAGTCCTATTTTGCTTGAAACCTGACGCGGTGTCAGGAAGCCCCTGTCTCCTGAGACACACTCCATACATGATAACTTAAGCCTGACTAATCTTGGCTTCTCTGTTTGGATGGCATATTGTTTTGATAACAGAGTGATCAGAAGTTCAAACAGACTGGAATGAGGAAAGAGTAGCAGAAGAGGGACTGCAGGTTTTATAGCATGCAGCGTATAAATCATAAATAATACAGCCCGCTATTGTGAAATACAGCACATCACTATAATTTTTTTCTCCTAGAGGAATAATCAAGCCAAAAACTGCTACCAGTTGCAAAAAAAAGTATGATATAGAAAACAAACTGTAGTGCTCTGTGCTGCTAATCCCTTTACATTTCCTTGTAGATGCCACTTTGAATCCTGAAATGAGTATAATGATTGACATGAAATGATGACTAAAATAACCAAAAGTAGAAGCTTCATTCTGAAAAGCAACGTGAGCAAATGACTAAAAAGGTGTCAGGGTTCAAACCTTTGTAAAATAATTTTTGAACTGTTACAGATTAAGAAAGTAAATTGGGTTCCAATAAAAGGAAAAATCAAATTGATTACACAGACATGAACAATTCACAAAATAACGTATTAAGAACCCCAAACCTTTTGTTTGACCTATAATGAAATGTTTAGTTTCTGTATTCCTAAACTACTTAATTAAAATAAATAAAATAAAATAAAATAAAATAAAAATATGGTGTGCCTTGAAAGCAAAAACTTTGTTTCAAAGCCAGAACTTAAACTCCCTTTAACAATTTTACTAATTTACAATGTGGCTTAATATCCTGTAGGGCCCTGCTGTCAGCTAGCCAAATGCTTTCCAACTGCCCACCGCCCCCTCTCCAGGGAAAGACTGGGAACTGGCATTGGTATCCTTTCCAGATGAACAAACATAAGCCCCTTCCCACACCTGCCAGCAGGCCGGCCTGGATGGGAAGTGACTGCTGGGGTGACAGGAGAGCTAGGGATGGGACACATCTCCTCCTGATCGTGCGCTGCCAGTCTCTGGCACTGCTGCACCCCTGCAAAAAATCTGCAGGAGTTCCAGAATTGGCAACTGCTTCTGGAGCAGCGGGTCCAGTTTACCCCACTTTAAATTATCCCTGGGAGAAGGCTTGGGGTGGCCCAAGAATATTTAATTTTAATCTATTCAACACCATCACTGAGGCTGGTCATGAATGGTTAAAAAATGGCAAAGAGAGGCCAGCATACCCTTTCACACTTTTGTGCTGTACATCAGTGCTGGTATTTCAATCTCTGCCTCATGAAAGTCAAAACAGAACAAATCTTTATGCAAAAAGATGTTCTGCTATCCCCTCCAGTCTCTCACCTACTCTTCGCAGTGCATAAAAATCTTAACTTCTACTAATTCAGGAGTGTCTATCCTTACTTGAGGACAATCTCTTCCATAAACGTATGCTATAGCTCTTTTAAACAGCAATACAGTACTTCTGCTCTTCTCATCACAGTTTTACCAGGTCCCTACAAGCAGTTACATAAATCTTGCTTTCTGTCATCCCTTGACATCATTCACTCTTTTTAGAAATTTTCTTCTTACAAGAAAAGATGATTGCCATAGGCTTGACAGAATTTCCTTCACATATTGCAGAGGGCAGAAGTTAGGTGTCACCTAACTGCATGCAATAATTAATACGTTTCGGAAACAGGACTAAAAGATAAAAATAACCTTCCATGACCAATCTTATACCCTCAACTGTTTTTTCATGGAGGATTCATAGTGCAGTTTACCTCACTTACAAAATGGCTGATTTAGAATATGACTGCATATTGTTTCAGCTACAACAGAGCACATAAATTATACTAGCAAAGAGTACAGCTGGATTCAGATCAATTGTAGATGTGTTCCTGCATAGCATCAGGTAAGTCATGACACGTGGTAACAGGCTAAACACCACTGTCATGTGGCACACACCAAATGCCTACTCCTGGACGATTGCCAGCTTGGTTTCATTCACAGATGAAATGAGTCAGAAAGATGTGTCCCAAATTCTATTTGCCCAGGATCATAGACACAGGAAAGTTTGTACATTTCATGCTTAGCCACGCTCTCCAGCTTGTCTGTAATGTGACACAAATAATGAACATAATAAGTTTGCAAGCTGATTTTTGAAAAAAAACCCAGACATTAAAAACCCCACAATATTCAGAAGGGGAATTAAAATATTTTGGAGCTTTACTTTTTCATACCAGGCATTGAAACTAGTTCTGAATTTGCAGTACTTTCTCCTTTGAAACACAACTCAACTGTGGTTCCTAAAGGGAGCACTAACAATTAATTTGAAAAGTGTTGTTTTACATATCTACCCATTCTTATAATTAGTTTATAGGCAGAAAATGCCAAAAAGATTAAAGCAAAACAAAGACAGAGGATAAATCTATACAGTAGTCTGTTCCCTGATTTTCATCTTCAGGAAAGTAAGGAAAGCTAGGAAGAGAGTCCAGTGTATCTTTCACACTTTGAGCATCTTGAGACTTTTGCAGGCTAGGAGAAAGAGGATGTGCCTCATACACACTAAACTGTCACTTCCCTCAGCAAATTAAAGTCAGAAGCGACAGTGCTGATGAAGTGGCAAACAGGTCCACACTGTGGAGAAAGATGCATCTCATGAAAAAGAAAAACATTTCTCAAGGCAGCCCTGTGTCTTAGAAAAACCAAGAGTACTACTTGCCATCAGTGACTCATAGAGATGAGTATCTGTTCGCAGATGTCACACTGTAGGCATTGCATTCATCACAAGGACAGCAACCTTCAACTCACTGGCAGGCTTATGTTCTCAGAGTCCACCTACCTTGACAAAGACTGGAGAAAACAAACCCACAATCACAATTCCAATCCTGAAGGATTATTTTCCTTTTCTCCTTTCTCCTTCAGACGGCATGGGGCTTTTCTTCCACCAAGGGAAACGACGGTTGCAGCAATTAACTGTATTCACAGTATAGGAAATCGTTTTATACAGCTGCTGCCACACACACAATAGGCACAGAATGGTTTTGGCACCAAACAAAGGAGGAGGCAGTTTTCTCTTGAATGAAGAAATTAGTTGTCAAGCACGTTTATGGACTTGCTGTTTGAATTTATATTATACTCCAACAAATCGTGTAGATTTAATTGCCACTAGGAATCTCAACAGTATACTCACCATTTTTGTTAAAAAAGAGCAAAGCAAGTTTGGTTTCCTGCAAGCTTGATTTGGAATTTAGTTCTGTTTGCTAAATCTTGCACAAAAATTGTCACAGCTGAGCAGTGGTGGGAATGCTAAAGTTAACCCAAAGCAGCTCTAGCATTCTGGAAGAAAACAAGTAAGAGTATTTTTCCTTTCCCTTTTTTTTAAGTTATAAATATATTTTCCATTTCTTTTCCTTAAACAAAACAAACAAAAAACCCCAAAAAACCAAAACAAACCAAAAAACCCCACCCAAAACCCCCCACCAAGACAAACAAAAAACCCAACATACCACATGAGTTTAATCTTGTCTACTTTTCACCTTCTAGAATATTGAGCTATTATTTGTAATACTTGAAAATTTTCATTGCTCCTAACTGTGCACAGTAGTTCAAAGAACTGAAACAGAGCAAAGCATGTGTTCCAAAGAGATTGCAAAGTAATTTTGAGTAGTACAAAAGGGGGGTAAAAAAGCACAAGGACAGAAGAAAGCCATTAGTAAAATCAACCAGAACTCTATCACTAATAATAAATAGAACATATTAATCAACCAAGTGATAAAAAGGCTGTTCAGTTAATATTTGCAGCATGCCGAGCCACTAAAGTCAATTCCACACTCAGAAGCAAATGATTTAGACCTACAACCATTTTCAGAAAAGATGCAATAAACATTATTTCCTGAGCAGCTTCATTCCACTTTGATTCAACTCTTCAACAGAGAAACTTTCACTTCTAGAGATATGTGTATACCCAACACCACATCTTGTATTCTACCGAGACAAATGTAAAAGAAACTCACTTTTACAGTTAATTATAAAGCACTACTACATCAAGCATCTCTTAAAAACAAGATCGCTGCACTACTGGTATGATTCTGTGGTTTTGCTCTTAGGGTGCTATTTTGAGTCTAACCTTTCCTTAGGAAAAAAAAATATAGAGGCTATTTCCATGCTAATTTGCAACCAGACACTAGATGTCTCTCCCTCAAATGGCACCAATAAGCTCTTGCTTTTCTGACCCTATAAAGACATCCTGCAGTCCTACTCCAGCTTTACAGCAACGCTCTCTGGGTTTTTAAAAGCCAGTATAGCTCATCACAACCAAAGATGCAAAAGATACCTCACTTTTGCTGAAGAGGGATAAAGACAATCAGAAAACAGAAATGCAACAGTCTTTCTTACGGTATAAAGGAAATCTGTGTAGGAAGCAGTCTTCTACATAAAAACTTTAAAAAGGGTCTTGGAGTCTTTTAAGAGTCTTAAAAACCTCCTTAATGGTTTTTTGTTGGCTTTCAGGTGTTTAAACAAATCACTTAAGAACTAAAATAGTACAAACAGGCTCAGCCTACAAGAAATAAATGAAAAATACTTCATCTGTAAAGACTACATCAATTGCTACATTAGTTGCTACATAGCTACAAAAAGTAAAACTACACTCAAAATTATCAAGACATGCTTGAAATAATATAGTTAAATGCATTCCAGTCAATAACTGAAAATTATTTCTGCCAGCATGGTGCAAGTAACATTTCCTGCTCAAGAACACATTATGTGTGACTCAGTAATGAACTGTGACTTCTGTGGTTACTATGATTTTTCTGTTTCCCCTAGCTAACAGTGATACAAAGAAGCAACTCAATCCTGACTTTATAAAACAAAAACCCTTAATTTTTTAAAAACAATCTCTGGCTTACATTTTATATAATACCCTTTGAGCATTGATCTGCATACCTACCTTCAATACTATCCACATGGACGTACATCTTAAGACAAAGATTGATTTTGGAAATAGTCCAAACCATAAACACAGCACAGCAGTCTTAGCAGTGTCCTTTAAACCATAACCACTTCAAATGACAAAATTAATATACCCTCATGTTTCCAGATGTCAGATTCTCAATACATCCTGGATGACTAGGCTCAATTATCTAGATTAGAGGTCTTTCATTTGCATTAGCTCGCATACAACAATAACAAAAAAAGAATGAATGGAGGTAGAACAAAAACATATGTGGCCCTCCATTTCAATTTTGACTCTTACAGAAACAGCTTCAGACAGCTTTTCTCAATGCTGTAGTGCCTTGGGTGATTTAATTTTTAATTAAGCAGACTAGTTAAACAAGATTTTAACTTTTAACATGAGAAATTACACTGAAATGTGTATTTACTTTACTGTTAAAGGGTCTGCGATACAGTATTGGCTCCTTAATGGAATTTATCCTTTCCTTTGTGAATATTAATAAAGTATTACAACTGTGAAAATCCAAATTATTAGAATATAACAGGGCCCACACCCACGGTCCTTACAGACTCTGACAGACAGTTCCCATTCTTTCAGCAAAGCACCCACATGAAATACCAACCCTGTGAGTGCCATTTGTACATCTGTGTTGGAAAGGGTGCGATTTAGAAGCCAGCTCAACATGATAGAAAGATCCCTCTCTCACAGAATCAAGAACTGTACTTTGCACTCAAAGCTCTGTGATCTAATGTTTCTCCAAGAAGCAAAAATTCGTATTTTTTATAAACAAAGGCCTAAGACCTAATCCCAAAGTTTCAATTATTAAGGTTTAGGCTCAATTACAAGAACAAAGTAGGCTCAGCTACAAAAACAGAAAAATAAGTGATTAAAAAACCCCAAAAAACAGTGGAAAGTGTAAGTGCTGTTACTACCTCCTGATTCAAATGCTCTGATGGCAGGTAATGGGCATCTACTCAACTTCAGCACTGTAAACCACATTAAGAAAAAATTAAATTCACCACATTTAACTCCATATATTGATTGCCTTGAGAACAAACACGATCAAGTTTTTGTGGAAGACTAACTTGCTGGTGTCTGCTGGACACTCAGCACAGTGAAGAGAAGAAAAGTATATGAGGTTCCTGGAGTGTGTGGAAGATAAATTCCTGGCACAGCTGGCACGCAAGCCTACCAGGGATGGTGCTCCCCTAGACCTGCTGTTTACAAACAGTGAACGGCTGGTGGGAGATGTGGCAGTCGGAGCTCATTTTGGGCACAGCAGCCACAAAATGATAAAGGGTTTTTGATTCTGGAAGAAATAAAGAAGGGGGTCAATAAAACCTCTGCCTAGGACTTCCGGAGGGTGGACTTTAGTCTGTTCAGGACACTGAGGGATGATAATGTTTATCTTGTGCTGCCAAAGAGCACACATCACTTCCCCAGAACTCCTCTCAACAGAACAAAAAAGTTTTCTTTATTCTTAACTTGAGGTTAAAAATGCTGAAGACCATTTCACATCTGGAAAGGGGATCCTGATGTTTACAAAAGTTTATCTCACTGCACTTACAGAGAGCACAGATCACTTCCCAAGAACTCATCTTAACATAAAAAAAGTTTTCTTCATTCTACTTTACTGGAGGTTAAATAATATTAAAGAATATTTCACATCTGAAAAGGATCTGTCATCAAGCTTTTCTGTCTCAAAATGAGTTTCATTTCATGACTCGAAGTCTCTCCCTTGAACCAACTCTACCAAAAGCCATACACAGATGCACCCTGATGGTACCATATTCCCATCTGAAGAGACAGGTCAGAGAGCAGGGGGTTGATGAAGCTTCAGGAGGTAGCTAGCATTATCTCAACAGTCCTTGCTGTTTATTACTAAACTGTGCAGGAAAAGTGGAATCAGGCCTTTGGAGCCTCTCTGGGGTGACAGTACTTGGGAACAAATGAAATCCCCATAAAACTCTCTTCATTTGCACCGAGTGTGTTCCAGGGGAACACACCAGAGCCGCAGGACAGGGTGCTGTGCCAGCCCACCCCAGTGGCTGCAACCTGACTCCTAAACCCCCCAGGACAGCCCCTCCAGGGGCTGGTCACCCAAAAGAGGAGGCAAAAAGCCACCGTGCCCCTAATGTGGGGACTCCTCCTGACATTTCAAATCCAGGGCAAGCTCTGTTACCTTTATGTTGCATTGGCAATTGGGGTGTGAGCAAAATAAATTAAGTAGGAGCTACTACTAAACCAACTCTGGAACAGGCAGCTGATCACTGAGCATTTGCCATAGTATGTATTAGATATCCACACTAACCTGCCTCACATAACACTTTTGTTCTGGGTACAACTATTCTGCATGAAAAATAATCTCATCTTCACCTTGGGGTAATGACAGGATCATCATCTTCACTGAGGACTCACTCATGCCACCCTGGGAACATTTCCTGAAAATTTGATTTTTGACGTCTGATAGAAACTGATTCAATTTTAATTTTTAGTTGCCAAATCCAGTTACGAAGACTGCAAAACGGAAGTGTTACAAGTCTTACACCCTACCCCACACTGGCTTTATTTCAGGCTGGCAGAAGGATGAAGGTTGGAGGCCAGGACAGCTGCGCTCCAGCTTATTCACACTCAGCGGTCCCGACTGCTGCCGCCTTTGGGAACTGCCGGAAGGCTACAGCTGTCACTGGCAACTGCAGGTTGCAAAACCAGCTTCTTTGGCTGGTGTAGCCTCCCTGCAGACCTGAGGTTTCTGCCTTCAGAGCCTCTGGGTGCCTTCAACACACTCAGGGAAGCATACTACGGCAAGAAAAACAATTCCCCCTAACGGTGAGTTAATAGAGTTATTTTCCTCTAATATTAGAGCTTTTAAAGAAAGCTGTATCCACAGAATTCATTAAACTAACTTTGCAACTAATTTCTGCCAAACTGTTGAATCCAACAGTTGGTGGCAGGAAGCATTAATTAGCATGTCACATTACTCTATCTGCTGTTAGAGAGTATTGATTGCAAGTTAACCATTACATAGAGTATCACAAAAAAATCTAAATGACACTTTACACATAGCAGCTCTCTGCACTCCATAGCAACAGGGAGAGACTGAAGTAAAATGGTCTGGTTGCTACAGCAACTATCACACAGGCCATCTGTAATCAAAAGAAAACCTAGCAAAGGAAACAAAATGGGGGATTTTACATACTGAAGACTATTCGTGTACTTAAAATATATCACTCCTTAATGTTCATTCCATTCTAAATCCAAAATATTATTTAAGTGCAAGAAATCTACAAAAGCTTCCGAAAGAAAACTTTTACTTAATGAAACACTAATTAAAGCTCACCAGCACTATCTCCATCACTACAAAAGACACCCTTTTAAAAAGACAATGTTTTTCAGACACCAAACATGACTCTCAAGATCCATAATCCATGAGCTCATCAAGTATTTGGTTTCTGTTTTATTCTGAAACTCAAAATACTGTAAGAGGGATACCAGTACTATACTTCTGACTATCTACTATACAGCACAGCTTTTAGAAAAATAGCATTTCAGACAGAAACATTTAAACACACTTTTTCTAAAATATAAATATATAAAGACTTATCCAACTTTTGGGGAAAAAATGCCCAGGGAAATCCAGATGTAAGAAAACAACAAAGAGAAAATAAATAAAACCCCCTAAATGCCAGAGAGGCATTTTTGTCATGCAGTTCATGTCCTGAACAGAACAATGTTATATTAGCACACACCACACGTGAATGGAAGGCAAATGAAATGTTAATGATGCAAAGCACTCTCTTCTTTACCTTTCAGTATTTTCAATCCTGAGAATATAAACGGGACTCTTACTTCTATATAGGGAAATATTTTATTATTAAATGTAATTTTTGGTGGAAATTAACTGGCTATACATAGGCTTTTAATAAATTGTAGAACTAATTTTCAGTGAATAAAAGATTATTGACATTGGTCCATCTCTTTTGTTTGGGAAAATGCTGATTTGCAGAACATCAATCACTCACATGCTGAAGACAGACATTCCAGCCTCCTGGGCTCACGCAAAGTAGAAAGGGGCAATCTGGAATAACAAAATTCAATTCTCTCTTCAGTATGGGGAAGGGGCACGAGAGGATCACCATGGTGATCTGATCCTGTCAGAATTTTATTCTTCACTAGAGTTTCTCTAACAGCTGCTTAAACCCACTTCTGCAACATCAGGATGGACTGAACCACAGACGCTCAGCCCATTACCTGGATGGTCTGTATGTCCTCCTGTCACTTCCCTGGGACAAACCAGAAGGATGACGAGATGGCAGCACTGGTGACTGCTCCAGCATACACTGTCTTTCCCTGCTCTGCTCTGCCTGAGGCACTGAGATTAGAAGAAACAGAAATCTCTATTCAAGGTGATGGCTGAGAGAAAATAATTAGGGCTAAATATTTACCAAGACTGCAAACTTACTCCCTTCTTGTATCCAAACAGCGCTGGAAAATGCACATGGGCTACTGAATTGCTGTGGCAATGGCTGCATATTCCCAGTTACCATCCTTTCCACCCTTCAGACACGGAAGAAAACAGTCTATCCAGGGCTCTTCCTTCTGTTGACACAAAAGCCACGACACAAAAGACCAGTGCCTGTTCTTCTCACACCATATGAAGAAGAAACACAGCCTAACTCAGACCACAAATACAACAGGAAAAAAACAACAATCAGATTTTAATCACTAGATGCTTTTATTTCAATAGGAAACATAGGCTTGCATTGGCTCTAAAGCTCTAAGTTTCTTGACTGAATACAGTACTACAAGAGAACTCAGAATGAGTCTTGTAAGAAGAGTTCAATCCAGTGCTAAAGACTGTCTTTCATGTTATAGATCTTCATCACCCATTTTGCAAAGATATCTATATTTATTTAGATGTGAAAGTAATTTCAGCACTCAAGCAATCTTAGCTTGGATCTATAATTATCCTGAAAAATAACAACCAACTGTAGTCAGTGTAGATTCTTTCACAGATTTAGGCAAAATTAAATAGATCTTAAGCAATGTTTTCATAATTTTGTTCACAAAGCCATTTGGTGAGTTTATCACATTCCTAACATCAGTGAACACAGAAACAAATGTTAGGATGCTGTACATCCCTCCTGATAACAGATACATTTGGGGAGCAGTTTCCAAAAACGTATCCTCTGGCTGCATAAGTACCTTGTACTACTAACAATCCTTATTCTTTTTTTACCCAAAGGTCAAGGAAAAATCGTATCTTCCAATAGGTTTGGACAATGTGCAAGAAGTGGAAGATTATAACTGAAGCAAAACCACACCCTTATCTCTGATAGTAACAAGTTTTACAAAATGTACTAGCACTTAGGGAAGGAAGAAGTGGGCAGGTTGCGGAATGCTAAGGAGGAAGCCTTTAAATGGGTTATCTAAGGAAGTCACCAACACCAAAGGAAATTATATTCTTGGCTATGTCTCCATTAGCAATCATGCAGCATCACAGGAATCATTCAGTAGATCAACAAAAATCAGTGCCAATGCCCCTGTAGGCCTCTACTGTACACATAAAGGTTTTTATTTCAGACAAGATTTAGCCTTGGACAAAATGTTTGCAGCACACATATGATTCAACCATTGGTTTTGAGCCTACTAGAATCACAGAGGATTGCAGAACATCTGGGGCATACCTCCAGATTCTGCTTTTACACAGCTGCCACTTGAGTTTCCTATCATGCTTACCAAAACTATTCCATAATCAGGGTATTTACTTCCATTTCAAATTTTAGAGTATTCTCAATACATAAAGAAAGAAGACCCTGATATCTTGCAGTAAACCAGAGCTGACTTGCGTCTCTCCAGCAAGATCATGTACAATTTTCAGCACAAAGAAAACCTGTGAGTTTTGTTCAGTTTTGATCTTACAAACCTCAGAAGTGGAAACATGACAACAAGTGGACCATCTATGGAGAAAATAACAATTTAGGAAAAAAACTCACCAAACCTCCTTAAAATGAAATAAAAATGTCTCATAAAAGTTTACTAAAAGCAGTTTTTGACCCAATTTGCTTTCTATTTTCAAAATATATGTCTTATCACGTTAATGAGCATTAATAATTATTATACTCTCGGATATTCACAGTATCACAGAACTTTTTTCCTGCAATTGTACAACTACTATATAATTTATGATATCTGGGAATTCTATGCTGATTCATTCATTATATTCTATTTGCTTTGATGCTATATATATGATAAATGTATGTGCACTATCAGACAAATTAAAATTTATGAAAAGTTTTAAAATATCATGCATGAATCTTAAACACAAAGTAATCCTGTTGGAACAGAGATCTACTTCCAGCATATGATAGAAAAGTTTGAGATGAAATTAAAACTATTCTTATTAGAAAGTTTGTCTTCATCTGTGATATCTGTAACACTGCAGCATGAGATATACTCAATTTTAAATGACACTGCAAAGGTCAGAACAATACCCCTAACCTTGTCACGGCTGGCAAGATTGATAATTGTCTTAGGTAAACTTAGCATCCATGTCATGTGTACTGGACTAAATATAAAATTCAGAGAGCAGAGGGAACAAACATATATTTAGAAATTAAAAACGCAATTTCATTTTCCAGACCAACAGTTCTGTATCCAAGAATACAATGCTGTAAATATTAACCAGTTCGCTGTCATCTGTTAGTTCTTACAATTTTTGTGTAACTTGCACAAAATTGCATGCAAACTGAGTGAAAGCATCATTAATCTCCTTACTGGTCTACTCTGTATAACTATAGTAGAATACCCTTAGAGTTGCATTTTCTTTTTCTGTAACTCTTTGAAATCCAAAGCCATTTCAGCAATTAGTAATTGTGCTTCATCTTCTTCCTAAATATGCTAAATAACCATTTAACACTGGCCTTGGCTTATTAAATCTTCCTTTTAATTCAATGACATTGATTAACATAAATTCCATACTCATTAACAAAATTCCTTTTGGTCTTAACTTCTTTAACTGCAGAATTTAGATGACACAGAACACATTTGCACTGTAGTCAATTTTTTCTTCTCATCAGAGAAGCCAGTTTTCTTCTCATCAGAGCCAAAGTCAACACAACTGACAAAAGAGTCTCTATAATCATCCTTGAAACAGTGATTTAGTACTCCGTTTGTACTCACTGCCACTTAATTCAGATGGAACCAACTAACAGCCATGTGTTTGTTTATTTACTGTATTGAGAAACTTTAGGAAACATTAAAGAGTTAAGGACAAAGTCAGAATTGTGGAAGCACACATTTTTCATGTGTGTGTGTCCTTAAGCTTAGATATCCCTTGGCTGACACAAAAATACAACAGTGAAAAAATCTGTAACATTTAGGGTCCCTGAGAGAGTATGTTCTGGATATTACAATTACATGCAGGAAAGGACTTATTCTCAGAGAACATTTGAAAAGACAAAAAGGGAATCCACTACACACACACGTGCTGCTGGCCAGTCCATGTAGCAGCATACATATCAGGAAAAAAATACACGCATACCGGCAGGGCACAGTAACTTCAGTATAACCACATCTACCTCTGTGCTACTCTAATGCAAAAATGACAAGAGAGAAACATCCATGTTCAAATGGACCTAGGCCTGATTGTAGAGCAAAAAAGAAAGATAACTTATTTCACAAAGGATCTATGCAATTCAAAATATTTAAATGCTTTGGCTTTATTTAAATGAATAAAAACCATTCACCTGCACTAATTATGGACACAGTACCTTAGCCATTAAAAGATACATCTGTATTACGCTTCTCTAACAACCACTAGATATTTTAGAAACTGTAGCTAGACATATTTCCTGTTTTCCTGAATTCGTGTTGATGAGATACCACTGTTGCAGTGACCCAGCCCACTGGGGGCTGTGGCAGGGGGTCTTCCCCCAGGCTTGAGAGGCAGGCTTCTCCTAAGGACATTATGTACCCCAGTTCTGTTCCTTTGATTGATCCATTGTTTCTCCCTGCCCCCTTTTATTCCTTACATGTATGTTTTCCCTTCCCTGCTTCCCCTTTGGCCCTGTACCCTTGTACCTCCCTTGTGGTATTCCTATTGGTCCCCTTACCCCAGCCCCGTCTCTGTACTGCCCCTGTACCCCAACACCCTTGATCCTGATGTTTGGCCTGCCCTGCGAACCTCCTACGTAAGGCCCGGGTCCTTCCTCCATCTTGTTCTTGGCTCCTAAACTCCTCGGCCATGAGGCTGAGATAAATCGTCTCATGCAAGAACATGCCAGAACCCTTCCTGACTCTTTCATCGTCCGCCTGCGTGTGTGTGTGCGCGTGCCTGCTGCTTCTCTGACTAAGCTGATGCTGCCTGCTTCACCGCTATGGGAGTCTGACCCCTGCGGAGCTGCTTCCTCCGGGAAGCCACCCAGAAATGGAGGCTCGACGAGCGGGGCAGACCGGGAGCCTTGGTGCATCCGAGCTCGTCAGCTGGAAGGGCAGCGGCCCTGCAGGAGCGACTCCAGACCCTGTGGAGACGCCTTCGGGAAGGTCGCGGCACCCTCAGCCACCACGCCGCAACATACCACAAAAACAGATTACCCAAGTAAGGTAGGTGACTTTTGTCATCAGAAAAACATTATCATTTACTCCTAGAGAAAGCTATTGTACTTCCCCTTGAATATTATTACATACTGAACTTTTTTTAAAAACTTATAATATTTTGCAGGGAATTTTAACACTATTTTCTTCTGTAAATAACTCACAAAGCCTGGGCAGTAACAATCACAAAGAGCTATCCCTTGTGCAATAAACACAGGGACACAGAGTTGTGTTTCAGAAGCGATCGTGAAGTGAGAAAGAATTACAGAAACCGGCTGTAGCAGCTTCTCTAAAATATGTCCCAATGCACACTCACTTGTGGTTTGCATTTACAGTGTGCTTTGCTCAATTACTGAAGATGATTTATCCCCCCTCGTCTGATTCACTGATCACCATCTTTGATTAAAATAGTTAACCTAGCTGACCACTTCTGCAGTTGCAAGAGTAAAAATAAGTCAAATAAACCAAAGAGAACAAAAAGCACTTTAAAAAACTCAGAGAATAATATTGATGCTAATTGCCTTCCTCCTTTTTTTTCCCGTATGATAATTTATCCTGTGTATATTCTTTAATGTGTTGGTCAAAAAGAAAAAAGAAACAAAAACCTAACTTTATATTCAACAGATGAATCCATCATGTTCACATATCTGGAATAATATTTCCTTGCAATGTCTTTCTACTTTCTTGCCAACTTTCAATAACACCTTTGAGCACTTTTTACCACTTTCAGGAGGATTTCCAGAAGATGCCAATTGCAGCATGTAGCTCAGCTTCATCGAGTTTACAATTGAATGCACAGTATTTGATAAGAAACTAAATGTGAGTTCTGGTGAATTCATTTGCATGCACAGAATAGTGTGTATTAAATTTTACTGTCCATTTTTAAATGTGTCTTTTTTTAGTGTTTGCTTTATATATTACTAGATCATTTCTTGAAGTAGGCCAAGAATAGATCAGTGGACACTGATGTTTACAATCTGAATATCTGAACTGCTGGCAGCCACTTTGTAGGCAACCAAAGTGGTATGCTTTGCTAATCAGTGAGGCAATTTATTAAAAACACAGTATTTATTAATTCTTGCAATCTGGGTCTAGTGCCGTCACATGCCAGCTATGAAAACTCCTCTGTAAGGTCTGACAGTTTTTAATTCAATGTCCTTGCATGGTAAAGAGATACCTCTCTGAACCACAATAAAAATAAGTATTTCATTAAATTCTCCACACAAAACAGGATTCCTGTGGCTATATTTTGAAGGATCAGTACCAAAAAAAAAAACAACAAACAAACCATTAAATTTTCTGTATTAATAAACTATAAAAATATAAGCTGAATCTCCAACCAATTATTGCTAATAGTAGATACAATAAAAAAGCATAAAATGTCATGTAACACTGTAAAAAATACCACCGTTTGACTTGCTAGACACTATATAGACAGAAATTATAAAAACCTGGCCATAAAGTTAAAACTATTCCTGGCACTTCTTCAGAGAAGGACATGAAATCAAAGGTTATGTAAAAATTAAAATCATTTGGACGTTAGTGGATAACAGAATGTTGGGGGGATACAACTGACCCAGTTTCCATTCCATTAAGGAGTCTTCACAAACAATAAAATATTCCAAAGATCTGCATTCATACCAATTTCCTTCACTTTCATGGTAAGTCAAACCTACAACACCATCTTTGTGTATACACTCACACTGAACATTTGAGCTTCACAGTCAAATGCTCCATGGCCCAGTGTCTTAATCTTGTTAAGTCCCACCTTTATATAACCATAAAAAATTTCCTGTTATGTCAGACTTCAGAGACATTATTAGAAAGTTTATTTGAACACTGCTTGGACACCAGCAAAATATTTATAACAGATAGCTTTGGTAGAGCAAATTCAATGAGCAAACCATTTAAAGAGGACATGCAACATGCGTTAATGTCTATATTTATATCATAATGTATTATTATTTAGAAGATATTATTTTAAAAGATCAACAGAAAGTAACACAGAGAAAAGTCAATTAATCTAGCCTGGTAACTTTTTA
This sequence comes from Dryoscopus gambensis, assembly GCA_013389985.1. Lineage (NCBI taxonomy): Eukaryota > Metazoa > Chordata > Aves > Passeriformes > Malaconotidae > Dryoscopus > Dryoscopus gambensis. Next base: position 67,024 of record WEIT01018860.1, on the reverse strand, counting down.
AAAATCTCCTCTAAAAGACACAGTTGAATGCCATCCAGTATTTTTTATCCGTTTCTTCTTTACATACATGTTTAGAAACATTTCTGCTAGAGTGTTTTTAAGAAACAAAATCATCTTGTGACAAAAATATCAAATATAGGAACACAAAATCATTAAATGGAGTTACTTGTAACTGAACCACTTTCATCAAAAAATTCCATAAAAATTATTATCTTCTCATTGCTATTCCTATTTTGCATTTTACAGTCTGGAGGCTTTCTGTACAGCAGAGGATGGGGTCTAACTGCTGAGTAAAAGCACAATGCCATCCTGATCATGTTTCCCCATGGCAGCAACAGCAAGAAAGGCTACATACTACTGCTCTGGCCAGCCATATGGAACTATCAGCTGAAATCTATACTGCTCCCTAGTATCATATGAATAATGCATTAGCTGCCTAACTGTGTGGGATTTATCTTTGAAAATATAGGCTTAGCTCTCAAACAGCACTCTAACCAGTTTTTTCACACAGTACTCAAAGCAACACAACACTAGGTTTCTTCTGCTATTCTAAAATATTTGCTTGGTGCTTCTAGATATGACTATCTCCTATTAGAACTTCTCACTGGGAAAAAATAGGATTTTACAAGATTTTTTGGCCTAAACAAAAATAATTTTTTTCCGATAGATTTGGGTGTTTAGTACACTGACAAATAAAAAAACATTTGACAAAAAAAGCAAAGTGTGAACAATTACATTTCTGTTTAAGTATGCAGCCCAGACCCATAACACATCTAATACACAAACACAGGGATGGTAAATGGGCTCAGGGGACCTAATGGCAGCCTAAACCAGCAAAACCTACATTGGTCTGTCTTAAACCCTTGTGCATTTCCACATCCTAAGCAATGCATTAGCCCAGTGTCCCTGACTCCTAATCTTCCTCATGTACCAGATTCCTGTTCCTGGCAGCACCACAGGGCTCCCTGCTTACACCAATATCCTCTCCTCTCTCTGCAAGGGCCAGCTTTAGATGACAGCAGGTGTCTTGAATCTATACATGTGCTTGCTGCCCCACAACAAGCTTCACATCCACTCACCATCCCACTACTGCCATAAAGAGAGAGCAAAGGTCAGATTTCACCCATCTCCACCGTGGAACCATCCCATTGTGTCTGCTTCACAGCCCCTCCTCTGTTTTTCACAAATTCAGCATAAAATTAACATTTTTAGGATCTCCAGTGCGCTGCCAAATTTGATGGAATAAGGCAACGATTTTGTGGAAAACGGGTAACTGACAAAGTGGTCACTTCACTGGTAGGTTAATCTCAAAAATCTAGGATGCGATAAATAGTGGTGGAGATGACGCAATTACGTGGAAACTTGGCCTGACTAAATTAAGCCAAGCACACAGATCTGTTTAAAGGGAGAACTAGGTAATAGTAGAACACTTTGGAAAGGTGCAATCTAGAAAGGATCATGAATAATACTGGTTTCACAGAAAGACTCTGCAGGTCTGTAGCTTAGAAGGTCAACATGATTTTGAACCTAAACAGAAATGTAAAGAGAGAGCAAGTAGGTGGTGTTACAGTTATTAGCAACATTAGTACTGTGATAATATGTACAGGACAAATGTCCACACATCTTTTAGGCTGCTGCTGAAAACTGTAACATTTTAGAGGAGTGCCAGAAAAATTACTTCAGGAATGTTAAAGCAGTTGAGTCTGTTTATTGCAGCAAGAAAGTTAAGAGGTGACTTGAACAAGGATTACACGTAAGCTGGAGCAGGAAGGGCTTATGACAGTAAACAGGTTTTTAATCTAGTAGAAAACGTCAAAACAAGAGCAAAGGATTAGAAACTGAATCTAGACAAATTAGGTGAGATGAACTGCATTTTGGACAGTCATTAAAAATAAATTTAGATGGCATAGCTTTAAAAAGGAGGGGAGGGCACAAAAGTGGGTGAACGGGTTTTTTAGCATTAAGAGAAGAAATCTGTGATGATCACCATTAACCACATTAAATACTGAAGCGTAACAAACACTTTTGCTGTGCTTAAGTAATTCAGATAATGTAAGGTCTAAATTAATGTAACTGGAGACATGAACAATAAACCTGATTCACAATGTTCTGATTTCAAAAACAGCATTTTGTAAACTAATCTCAACCTCATGGTTTCTTCTCCTACTAAAATCTTGTCATATATTTATAAAACCTTTTAATTTTCATCTAGAATCTAAAATCCTGCATATAACTTGAGTTTGTGTTTTGGATCATTTGGCATTTAATGTGCCATTTTCCACTCCTTGGTTTGCTGAAGGGAGATTGCTGGGCCTCTCTGAAACTAATCTACTGTTCTCTGTTTCACAATTCAGTGTCCCCTGAGTCACCCCTTATATCTGCCTGAATTATGGCTCCTCATTATGAGCAATGATTCATAATTCTCCAGCTGCTCATACACATTTTACATAGGCCTTGGTAGACTGTGATTGTAGAGGGCTTTAGCAGTGTAAGGTAAGTCATGTAGCACACTTGCTTCACCTCTTTTCACACCACCTTTACTGACCATGGCCAGGGACAGTTTGTAAGAACCTTTGTTTCCTGATGGAACGTTCAGCTTCAAAACTAATGGCTTAGCTCAAGTTCAGACATGCAAAGTAATAAACTACAGACCAGCTTGGCAAGCCAAATAATTTCCAGTTACTGGCTTGAGATTCAGGATAATACATTTGTAAAACAGGACTGACCCAGGTGCCAATCACAATAAAATCATAGAATGGCCTGGGTTGGAAGGGACCCTAGAGATCATCTAGTTCCCACTTCCCTGCTATAAGGAGGGACACTTTCCTCTAGAACAGGTTGCTCAGAGCCCCATCCAACCTGGCCTTGGACACTTCCAGGGATGGGGCAGCTTCTCTGGGCAACCTGTTCCAGTGCCTCACCACCCTCACAGTAAAGAATTATAGAGTAGGGGGGCAGAATCACCTCCCTTGAACTGCTGCTCACATTTCTTTTGGTGCAGCCCAGGATATGTTTGGCTTTTTGGGCTGTGAGTGCACATGGCTGTGTCATGTCCCATCTTTCATGCACTAACACCCCAAGTCCTTCTCAGCAGGGCTGTTCTCAATCTGTTCATCCCCCAGCCTGGATGGATACTGGGGGTTGCCCCAACACAGCTGAAGCACCTTGTACTTGGTCGTGTTAAACTTCCATGAGATTCCCATGGGCTACTTCTCAAGCTTGTCCAGGTCCCGCTGGATGGCATCCTGTCCTTCAGGTGTGTCAGCTGCACCACTCAGCTTGGTGTCATCTGCAAACTTACAGAGGGTGCACTCAATCCCTTCATCTGTCAGTGATGCAGACAGTAAATAACACTGGTCCCAATCGCACAGGACATTACCCTATGTCCAGCGAACCCTGCTACAATCAGCTGAAGTAATAATTTTTAATCCAGACTAGAAGAAAGGTGTCATGATTTTTGTCTTATCTCCACTACAATTAAAACAATTCATGGAAAACTCATGAAGCGTTAGGCAGTCTGACCTGTACACAAATTCGTACATGATTCAAAGTATGTACACAAATCTCCTTAAGGGAAGAAAACCATTATCATGGGCATTGCAAATTATGACAAGTAAGATGCTAGTGAGAAAAGCGAACACAAGTCAGACTGCTTCAGATGCATGATATCCACCCTTACAAATTACTCCAAGGTTATTATCAACCTAAATTGCTCCTGATCATGACCAGAAACAAGACCTGCACATTCTTTGGGAAAGAGCAACTTCCATTCATAATGTATTCTGAACATATGTGAAGATGACACACAGCTGCACTCCCCGAAGAAGGCATGATATAACAGATGTTGGGAATGAGCCAATGTTGCAGATTCCACGTCCTTTTAGGGTTGCTTTGTGATTGCATCCAAAGAAAGCACCAACAGCAGAAACTGTGGTATAAACGCATAGGTTATAGCAAGGAGCCCATCTGAATCAAACTCAGTTCCTTTAGGTGAGAACTATTAGACTGACAATAATGGAGCAATCAATGAAGTCATTCTCATGGAGAAAGGCAGCAGAGCAAACAGTGCAGAACAAGAAACCACAAGAGGCTGTGCAGAAGAACACCTTGACAGTAATAAACCCCAAATACTTGGCTCAGCATTTCACTTGTTCTAAATAAGGCACATGCACACTTTACAGGAAACCACATCAGAAATAATCTTCTCCTGTGCCCCATTCAGCCTGGGCTCCCCTCACTGAACATAATTCTGTTATTATTAGGGGCAGTCATTTGCCACTAAGGATTCCACATTCATAGGCTAAGACTGGTAAGAAATTGTGGCTTTTTCATCTGTATGATGATGCTGGGCTGGCCACTGCCTAGCCTGGATTGTTTCTAGAGAAGAGGAACCAGAATTTCCTAGTCCATTACACTGGCATTTCTTGCAAGCACTACTGGCACTTTTAAGAGAAAACAGAGGAATATCTGAGTCATACAAAATGATGCCAGAAATGAAAAGGAGGGAGGGAGACAAAGAAACAGAAAGAAAAAGACACTCAAAATGCATAAATCTACCAGAAGTCCCTGAATATAAAGGCTAGGGAATGAATAGCATTCATACTGCTTTGTTAGAAAACAAACTGTATTTAGTCTAGGCATCTAATGAAGCTGCAGGTTCTAACTTCTGTTTACTTTCTGTCATCAGGCAGAATCTGCTGTATCTCAAGTTGAAAAGTTCATAAACTAAACATTATTTTAGAAGTTCAAGAACTACACACACATCATTGTATAATGCAAGTGCTTAGTGTCCAGAATATGCTGAAAGTTTGCCTCTTGACAGACCTAAAAAGGCAGAAATATTTTTAAAAGCATTGATTGAGCATTTTGTGTCATTACTAACAATAGCCTTCTTTAGCTCTTCATAAATGGTTCTTTGCTTTTATTTACCTCACATCAAAACACTAAGGGAAATAATCCTAAACTTATTTGTATCTAGTTCAAGGCATTAAGATGAAGAAATTTCCTAATAGAGAACATATTTTCTGATGAATGCCATCTTTTTTTTAGCTAAATCAAATGTTCAGAGAGCTTAGAGAATGTTGGGATGTACTTTAGATGAGTTTTAAAAACAATAAAGAGAGCTTCTGAATATAAGCAAAGAACTCCTGTATATGTGCCAAGAATTTTTCAACTTTATCAACATGATTAATAGTTTCATTTTGAAAGGGGCCATGTACACATACAACTCTGAAATACATGAGGTTCTGCACATGCAGCCAGCAACAGTGAAAAGAACTCAGAAAACATTACAGAACTAGCAGCAAGAACTGTTCCCAGCTATTAGGCAAAGAAAAGGGGAGGCCTGTGCCAAAGTGGTGCTTTCACAGAGCTGTATCTGTTCTGAAAATGTATGTTCAGCAGCATCAGGGCAAAGTAATAAAACTATGCCAAGATTAAATCGCAAAGTTTTGAAAACTACCCTTGTGATTTCCTGACTCCATATTTGAAGATGCACAGTGGGGCTGATTGCCTCTCAATCTGGCATTAAAAAGCAGCCTCAGGAATGTAGGACACATTGTCACAACTGCTCGTTAATCAATCATATCTTATATTCAGCAACACTGAATTTTACCTGGATAAAGAGATATAAAAAAATGCACTGTTAAAGTGCAACTCTGGAATTCCCTCACACTTTAACATTACAGATGGAATAGTATTCTCACTCAGTAAATAAGCAAGTTATTTGACAAATAGGAAAATCAATTCTTAAAGGCTAAGATTTAGAATCTGTTCATACAAAGAAATCATTTTTAGAAGTAGGAAGAAACCCCTGTTCCAGAAGCATTCGTTCATCAAAATTTTAGTACCTGAGTTTTTGCATGTGTGCTGGTTTCAGCTGGGGTAGAGTTGATTTTCTTCACAGTGGCTGGTACGGGGCTGTGTTTTGGATTTGTGCTGAACACAGGGTTGATAACAGAGAGATGTTTTTGTTGTTGCTGAGCAGGGCTTACGCAGAGGCAAGGCCTTTTCTGCTTTTCGTACTGCCACACTGGTGAGGGGGCTGGGGTGCATGGGAGGCTGGGGGGAGACACAGCCAGGACAGGTGACCCAAAGTGACCACAGGGATATTCCAGACCCTATGGCATCATGCTCAGGATACAGAGTTTGGGGAAGAAGGTAGAAGGGGGGACGTTGGATGGTGTTTGCCTTCGCAAGTCACTGTGACACCTGAGGGGCCATGTTCTCCTGGGGATGGCTGAACACCTGCCTGCCCATCAGAAGCAGTGAATTACTTCCTTGTTTTGCTTTGCTTGTGTATGCCGCTTTGCTTTTCTTTTCCTCTTAAACTGTTTTTATCTCAACTCACAAGTTTTCTACCTTTTGCCCTTCTGATTCCCTCCCCAGTCCCACTGTTGCAGGAGCAAGGGAGTGGTTGCATGGGGCTTCACTGCTGACAACCACGACTGCATGTCACATTGGTTAAGGTGACAACCATCCCACCCTGACCCCTCTCTCTACAACTCAAACCTTCAAGAAGAAAGAAGAGGAAAAAAAAAAAATCAATGTCAGAAGTCCATATTTTCCTACAGAAACAAGGCACTGTAAAAAACATTTTCAGATTCATGAATTGTTGTAATGTGAGACACATTGAGTGAGACACTCAATAATTTTCTTGTTGTATTACTAATATTCTTTCATCCAGAAACAAGAGTCATCTTTTCATTCTGACAAGGAATTTTTCCAAACATTTCTTGATTTAGGAGTTTTTTAAAAGAACGATACTGCAGATAAAAGTAGTCAATTTGTTAGCTAGACTTTTTGCAACAATATGCTATTTTTAATAAAATTTTCTTTGGGACAGGCTTCTCAAGTTCAGGATAGGACCGCTGGTTAAAATTTCAGATTAAAAAAAAAAAAAACCTCAAAGCACTTATCATAAAACAAATATTTAAGGAACAGAAAGACACCCATTCAGGATGTAGATAGCAGGCTGAGATCCAACTTCTAGTAGATCTGGACTACTGATTTGGAGGAAAATACTTGCTGGGTAGGACACTCTACTTGGTGCTTAGGAGATGTTTCAAATGCCTGCTGCAGTGAGAGCTAAACAGTTCATACAAACAGAAATTTTATAGAGAAACATTAAGACGAGAAAATTTCTGGGCAAGAACCCAGTCCAGCAGTTTGGACATCTGCTCCTTGCAGCACTGAAGAGCAAGGATGCGTGTTGCACTGAAAGGTCAGATCACCGCAACCAGTTGTTGAAGCCTGTCTCTCATTCCTGAGATCTTTTTTTCACTTATTTGGAACAACACTGAACAATATTTTAAGTTTATTCCAGTAAAGAAAACCTATTTTACACCTGCTCTACTTGAAGCCCTCAATATTCATGTTTCTCTGTGAACGTGATATCAAAGTAGAATGCAGTTTTCTGCAGAGGAACACAATACCACAAATGCCACAGGAAAAATCATATTTCTAGCCTCACTCTGAAATTACTGAGGCCAGTAATTTCAAACTGCGCACAAAGTCCATCTCATATTAGGATAGCTTCAATTTATCCATTATGAATAGTGCTCAGCATTACACCTGTAAGTTGGCTGTGCAGTAGGTCAGCTTGCAACAGATACTCTCATTCCAGTCAATCCCCCTGCAGATGACAGTGGCATATATAAACTTCTGCCTAGTTAAAGCAAAATGGGTTTCCATGATACGCACCACCTTTCTGGGGCTTCACAGATCCAACCTCTAGAAATAACAGGCTGAATCCATAAAACCCAAGCAAGCCTTCTCAAGTATAACTGAAAAACAGTATGCTTACCATTGCTAACAAATACATTACTGCAATTGTAAAAATGTCCCAGACCCTTAATCTTTAATCTATCCCTTTGTTGTACCTGCCCAGTCCCAGGTTTAGTGTTCTGCGTTGCTTCAGCAGGAGCAGATTCCTGCACATCCTCAGGTTTAAGGTCTTGAATTTCTTCCACAGAACCTGTTTCCAGCTCATCCTTGGGTCTAAGATTTAGAGTGTTCTCTGCAAGGTCTGAAATATTTGATTCCTGCAGCCTGTCTGGTGTTGGGCCCCCTGTCTCATCTTCAGGAGCAGATTCCATTGCCCACCCTGGTGCAGAGAAGGGCAGGGCACTCCTTGCAGAAGGAGCCTGGTAACGATAACATCGGCTCTCGCAGGGAACGATTACAGACACCTGAACCCTGCTCCCAGCCCCTGAATAAAACAAGAAACACATCTGCTTAAAAATAGTCCTGTTTTAAATTCGACACTCTGAGCAATCTTTTACTCTGCTCATGAGCTGCATTTATTAAAGAATAGATTTCATTTTACTTGAAAGAATTATCTTAGAAGTGACTTACGGCCAAAAAATAGCACAGTGGATCCTCTGAGAAGAGAGCTCTAGGTATTGCAGAGGTGATACAGAGCCGAAATTGATACAAATTATCCAAGATTACTGAGCTTTAGTTCACTGATACTAGTGTGGTCCCAGGATTTTTGAGGCTTCAGTAATCATCCCTAGGATTCAAAGTAACTCCAAAATTGGGACAGACAGATATGGAAAGAAATTTCTACCACTGTGCAAGCATCCTCAAGAACACAGAGAGAAGATGGGAAGGAAACTTCATCTCAGACTAGACACAAGGAAGACTTTTTTTACGATGAGGGCAGTGGGACACTGGAAGAAGTTGCCCAGAGATGCGGTAGATGCCCCACACCAGGAAACATTCATGGCCAGGCTGGACATGGCTCTCAGCAACCTGATCCAGTTGAAGACGTCCCTGCTTATTGGGGTAGCACTAGATGACATTCAGAGGTCTCTTCCAACCCAAACTATCATACGATTCTATGAAACACTTCTAACTCCGTCCAGTGGGACTCACAACACGGCTGGAGATCTCACGCTCAAGGCTTAAGTAACACGAAGAAGGAGAGTTACACAGTGGGAATTCAGTTTAGTGGTACATCAAACACAAAACACTACGGTAGGAGTTTGCTAACTAGATTCGTGCAGTTTAAGTAGAAGATGATGCAAGCTTCTGATAAGAAGATTACCTATTGAATATATGTGACCAAATATGTAGTATTAGAAAAGATAAATTCACAGAATTCACAGAATGTATGGGTTGGAAGAGACCTTCAAGATCATCGAGTCCAACCCATGCCCTAACACCTCAGCTAGATCATGGCATCGAGTGCCATATCCAGTCTTTTTTTAAACACATCCAGGGATGGTGACTCCACCACCTCCCCAGGCAGTCCATTCCAGTACTTTATCACCCTTTCTGTAAAAAACTTTTTCCTAATATCCAAACTATATTTCCCTTGACTCAGCTTGAGACTGTGTCCTCTCGTTCTGTCAAACAAAGGGAAAAGGCAAATGGAAAAGGCACAGAGACAACCTGTCTACATCTTCAATCAATTTAATGTGTTTAATTAGCATTTTTCTGAACTACTGGAATTGCAGTGAAAACATATTTATTTACTTCCTTCTTAGGAAAAAGAAAATTCCCTTTTGCCACATGTCTTAAGGTAAAAGCATATGTATAAAAAACTTAAGTTACACAAATAAGGTTTCATTATGAAAGTATTATGGAAACTTGGTAATTGGTACAATCAATTATTAGTAATGTTGCTAATACTGCTCAACTATTTTCCTGCAGGATTATTCAGAAGAGGTAGTACCTGGTAGCTTATTAAACAATGCATGCAGACTAACAGTAAAAAAAATATTTTTTTCCTAAATTGTTTAGCATGCAAATGAAAAAAACAAGCAAACATGGGTTAAATTTTAGTCAGTCCATTATTATTTCTTCAGGACAACATACATACGTCTCATTGCCTTTCACAAATTGTCCAAACATATAAGTATCTCAGAATCTGTATTCAAAATATTAAGAACAGTAAGATAATTATTTTAGATTACTGACTCAGAGGAAAATACATGGAAAATGAAAAGAAAAATTGCCCCGTGGTCTCATAATAACAATGGCATCAAAACATACCTTTGGTGATGCTGCGCATATCTAAAAACAGACAACTAGAATGTTAACTTTTGACATTACTGAGAAAACTTAAAACTCCTCAGCCTCTTATTATTTTATTCCATTCCAGCTCATATTTCATTTTGCTTACTTTTGGAAATAAACACATATAATTTAGGAAAATATGCACAGATTTCTGTATATTATATATAATACATCTTGATCCCAGCAAAGAGAACATTTTATTTTCTTGCAGAGTTTCACTTTCTTTCTTGTCAAGCAAAAACAAAGCCATAAATTTAAAAGCATCATGACTAGAGCCAGTCTGTGTACCTAAAACTCCCACAAACCAAGAATAAAAATGAAAAATGTTTAACTTTCACAAGCCTTTAGTAATCTAGCATGGAAGCCAGGATCTTTAGCTAAGGGTGCAAAGTCCAGGTTATTCCATAGGTAGAATAAAAAAGAACTAGCATAAGCTCTGTACAAGGAACAGAAAAAAGGCACGCCTCCAGAATTGAAGATATACTAAGAACACTACTCAGTATCATCAATTTGACCAATGTTTTGTGAATAGCTGTGTGTTGTCAGCTAAAGAAACAGATGGATGACACAATGTGGTGTGGAGGCAGCAAGGGTAAGACCTGGGGCACAGCAACTGTGGAGCAATGTATAAAGCTTAGATGTAGAACTGCTGGGGAGCACTAGTACGGCAAACAAATTTTTCCCAATGTTTTCAATAAATATATATTTAAAAACAATATAAAAAACTTCAGTGCATACAATTTCAGATTTTCTTCAGTAAATGATGGACACTTCTTTTACTACTGTTCTTAACAGAGTAGCTAGATTTTACATCACAGGATAAAAAATTCAAGTGCCAGTGGCATAAAGTACTATGAAACAAAGCAGGGCTCAAAAAGAAAGACTAAGAGTAGGACATACTAGTTTACAAACCAGCTCCTCTACATCCCCTCTGTGTAACAGGACAGCTGCCCACAGCCCATGGAGAACTGCAACACTGGTCACTGCATGGCATCAGCCACCTCTGCTTCAAGGGGCGGGAGCCTTTCTTCCCAGATACCGCTACTCTCACTTATGTCTATTAAGTCTACATTTCATCAGGATCAAGGAAAGTCGCACTCACAAATACAAAAGCTTGCAGCCTTTGCAACATTCTCCCACAATTTATGTACCAGGGAACTATTTCAGAATCTCTGATAAAAGTAATTTAAACATACATAGAAAAATGATATAATTTGTGAGGGCAGTGAGTTGTGGCTTTGAGGCATATTTTTCTTCCTCAAAATAATCCATTACTTACAGTCCAGATGACAGCTCCAAGAGGGGAAAATGGCTGCAAAAAATCGTGCCTCTTTAATCTTTAAATTTCTGGGGGGATAAGGATATTAAATATCAAATTCTCCTGTCAGTTGTTCAAGCACCTTGTATTTTTCCCCTCCCTTCCTGCTCATTAACACAATTAACAGGGTCACATGTAGGAGAGTCCCCACCTGACACACATGCCTTGCACACATGCTGAGAGAGGCTGGGAAGAAAACACTCCTGCTTGCTTTTCAAACTGAGGAAAACAACATATGGCATCTGTGTTCTTTGCTTGGACACCTATGCTCAACTTGGTCTTCACACAGCTGCCCCCAGGCTTGTAGGACACCAGAGATGGCATGAGAGGCCATGTTTTTCCCACATTTGCTATTCCCACTCATATTAACCTTCTCCTACCCAGTGATGGCACTGCTCAGGGAAAAGGCCCCCGCTAGCCTCTTAGAAAGGAAGGGTTCAAGCAGGACACAAAAAGCCCCTCGTGTCCCGCTCCTGGTGCTTGCCCTGTACTCCCTCCCTGGCTACTGCCAGCTGCTGCTTCCCACCTTCCTCTCACAGGCTGCTCCACAGTGGCTCTCCCCACGTGGAAACACATCCACACCCTGCAGATCACAAAGTCCACCCCAGTGCAAAGTACTTGTCTCAGCACCTTAACAAATTCTAATCATGTTCTGACTCCCTCTCATTCCTCTCGCTATTTTTTTTGCCCACAAACATATGGCAGGTGCTTCAATATCAAAGGATATTTAATAGACATTTTAATCATCTGGGTAATAATATATTGCCTTTTTTTTTAAGAACATGGAAGATAATTAGAACAAAAGGTGTTATCTAAGTCCAGCCTGATAGACTTTCCATATCTGAAGAAACACAAAGCCCAGTGTTAGAAATCTTACTACATAATGATACAGCTTTTACTTTAAAAAAAAGATTCAAGATGATGTACTCGCAAAAAAATTTTGAAAACAACCTATTCTAATTCACATCAATATTTTTGAGAATACTGAAAGCATGAGTCCAACACACTCTAGAAAAATAATGTATTCTATTTTACTGCGGGTAGCACATAGAGATGATACTAATCACAGTTTAAATTCACATTGCTATGGAAATTAAAAAACAATGAAGCTCAGATAAAAACATTATAAACATGCCTACAGTTAGCAAGGTATAGAACAGTATATTTTGGGGTTGTCTTTTACTATAAAACTGCTAATATTCGGGACCTAACTTTCTCAACATATTTTCCTGTTTTACACAGAACTTGTACTAGAATTTATACACAAACCAACACTATGTCATCATCTGTGAAAAAAAAAATAAAGGTTTGGACAGAATAATGAAAAATTTTAAAAGGTGACTATTTTTACGTTTATCTTAGCTAGGTTAAGAACTCCATGCAGACAATGGAGACAGGCTGCAAAAGAAATATCCAAGGTTATCCATGGACTTCAGGTATCTAAAAATCCACTTATTACAAGTAATTACATTCATACAATTTACCTGTTGCTCACTTACTCACTTATATTTCTATATCTTGAACTGAGACGTGTTAAGACACCACCTACCAAACTGAATTGCATGTAGGTAATACTCCCCAGCCTAAATTGGAGGTCAAAATATCAAATTATAGGAAGTTAAAGAAATATTTCTTAAATTGGAGTTTCTATGCCTGGTTTTTACTTGCAATAAACAGAAAGTCCCTGGAATGAATACAACATTGAACAGAGCAGGAGTCGTTTACATGAGCCAAAAACAAAGTAATCGCTGCGACTCATGGGCCATTGCCCTTCAGAAAATGTGGTTTAATTCACACATCAGGTGCCCACCAGTCTGCCCTCAACTTCAGGGCAGGAGAACTATTTTTATACTCTCCAGACAAAAGGGAAATGAAGCAAGTACACATACACACACATCCTATGGATAACTTCAAAAGAAGAAAAGCTCAGCTTCAGCTCTCATGTGCAATTCATCATGCTGTCCTCTTACTGTATTACAAAAATTACGACCAGGGAGTTTGGCTTAAGTTGAGAACTGTCCATACATTTTACCACATTCAGAATTTTCATCCTTAGTATATCACCATAACAACTTTACTACACCAAACAGTATTATTCCCGGAAGATACAAAAATGCTGCAAACTCTAGCATTTATCCTGAAGGATGTTACTGCAAACACTAAGCTTTTGCTCCAGATAGGAGGTCTTCAAGCTCACTTGAAGGTGAGCTGCCCAGATCCCAGAAAACAGGCCTAAGCCTGACCTAGTGTTACTGTCTTTGAAGTGAGAGGTTTGAAGACTGACTGTGACCAAGTGTTTTCCAGTGGACTCCCTGCTCTGATTTTGCTTCCTACTTTTTTGGTTGTTGTTCCTACAATAAGCACATTCCATTACACTTAATACTGGGAATGATTGTCTGCCACATCAACATTATCTTCAGTTTCTCCTCACTTTCAAAAAATTTTATATGCAAAAATGAGAGCCTTCATTAGCTCTTTTGGGGTTGGGCTTTTTGGGAGGGGGAGAGAAGCAGGGGAGACATGAGACACTATTGTCCAAGACAAAGTAAAAACAAATTGTGAAACCAGAAGACAATCAATTTAGTTCTAAGAATTTAAAAAGTAGCTCAGTTAGCTATGTTCTGCATTAAAATCTTTGTCTAAATGAGAATCATAAAATTACAAGGAAGCAAGCCTGTATAAGGTTTTCCTTTATTATTATTATTCCGTGTCAGCTTATGGACTACCATTACACGAAGTAAGAGCTTTAAAATAGTTTTTAAACCAATCCCTTGGTCAATCAGGAGGTTGTCATCAATTTCCTAGATTTATATTGAAAAAGAAAGAAAAATGTCACCTTTTAGAAAAGCTTCAGGTTGATATTAATGACAATGAATGGTATGACTAACAGAATGAAATGGAAGCCTCTTAAGACTCTTGATCCAGTTCTCCCCGAGATCTGAGTTCCAAGGCATCATTTTTTGGTTTCTGTAAAGAAATCCTTGTGCTTTATTTTTATTTGCTAGAAAATTACTCCTAGGATTGTTTCCTGCAGACCATAGTACTATTCCATAAAGTAAAAGTTACCATGCACCATCTGAACAATGAGTTTTTTCAGTGTATTGTTTCTTGGGAATTACAGTATTAGATTAATGAGATGTACAATTTTTTTATCAACTCAGTCTCCAAAGCAATGAGTCACTCCTAAATGCAGAACAGCAATAAAATTAAAAACAGCTCGTGTGCAGCTGTGCTATACACCCCACAGGTATTAGAACATATCATTAGAACAGATGCCAAAGGTTTTCATTGAAATAAGATGTAAAGGCATAGAAAACACTGAATCTGTGCTCAAGAGCTAAAGAGATGCTATTAATGCTAAACAGCTCCAGAAACATCAGCTGAGAAGAAAGCCTGAGCGTCAGACACAGGTATGAGCAAGAGACTATTCACAGCAACCAACCACCGGCAGCTAAACGAGAAAGCCAGTTCCCTGATGTTCCCCCTGTACTCAGTGGGACTACAGTTCCTTCTTCTGGAGAGTATTTCAGAGCACAAGACTAATTTAGGCAATACAAATAAACTTCTGGAAGAGATGGTCTGTGTCCATAACCATTGAGCAAACACAAGAATGCTGCTAGCTCGGGTGAGAGCTCCAAAAGTACTTTGCTCCCTGCCTGACGCCGACAGCATCCACTGGAGGCAACCAAAATGAGCTAAGCAACAGAGACCGTGTACCAAGTTCTCCTTTTCTCTTAAGAAAATCAGGATAAAAGCAAGGGAAAAAGGATTCTAAAATAGAATAGTTCAAATTGTATCCTATCTTTTCATGAAAAAACAGACAAGTTTGCAAAGTGGATAGTAATTAACAGATATTCTCTTAAATGGCAATGATATACCATATAAGGAGCAAACAACATTTATCCAAATGCCTCAGTCACCCTCATTTATGGTGCCTAGAGACCTAACAAACAACAGACTGCTAGCAATCTGATAAATTGGTTCTATTCCGAAATCCCTAGAATACTCTATACAGCAAATGGGCCCTGTAGCCACAGTAGGAAAATTTCCCTTTGTTTACCCTGGTATTCTGGATTTTCTGCTTACAGAGGCTGGGAATTCTTCTCTCTGCTGACAACAGTACCTTCATTTCCATTTCTGTCTGCTTCCTGACCTATCTCATACTTAACACCTGCTGACATCACAATTTCCAATATACTTTTTGTCAAAACATTCTTTCAAAACAGGATTTGTAGTCTCCTGTTAGCAGCTGGGGACATCCATGCAACGAGACAGGTGTCAAGCTGTGGAAGAAATGTCCAGGAGTCACAGGGAGAAAATGGTCCAGCCATTGCCCAAATTCAGAAAATTCTGGAACACACAGAAGTTTGGGCCTCCTCACAAACTGTTTCCTTCCAAGGAAACTACAATGTAGGAGTAAGGAAAAAGGCAGTGGTGTTTACTCTTACGCATCTCTGCTTGCATCTTATGCTGCCCATAGGGTGTGCTCCAAACCCAGGGGCTTCCCACAGCGTGGACAAAACCAGAGCGACTAAAGCATCCAAGTTTGATGGCTTTTGGCATGATAAGGACTTCAACCACAGCCTTCAGCCACGGGCTGTACTGTATATAGCAAAAATCCACATGAACATTCTTACAGCCCTCTGGGGCGAAGAAGCAGCACTTGACCCAAAGCAGCACCCAAGCAAAGCCACCTGGGGCTGGAGAGGACACAGCATCCAAACCCCTCCCCTTGCCACCAGATGAGCAGCCTGTGCAGCCTCTCTGGCCCAGCAAACCAGCCCAGCGCAGTTTGGTAGCTACAGCATTGGCAAACGCCTCTCCAGCAGCTTGCCCTCTTGTCTGAGGGTGTCTCCTTGCCCCCGGGGCTGACAGCATTCCTGCCAGCCAAGTACCACACAATGAAGAGCAGTTTCCCAAGTTGGCAGAGATGGGGTTTATACACATCTCAGATTTTCATGGTGTTCTGGTTTGGGCTAACTTACATAATAAAACTGATGATGTATTGCCAGGCAGATCCTGTCTTCCTGGAAATACAAGGGAAATTGTATTTCCAACTCTTGAATGACCACTAAAATAACAGTTTCACAGAAAAATTTAGTTATGCATCCACAGTTAAACAGACTTGAAAGGGAAGTCCATTAGTACAAATAAGACCAAGTTAAGGTGCTGTTAAACCTGTTCCACAGCTGGAAGTACTACATCCGTAAGACCTTTCAAAAAGCCTTATGAAGAGCTAGCAGAGAAAAATCCCTGAGTGAGACTCAGAGTAAGCAGAGGTAAATGTTTGCCAGGTTAACTGTAAGTTGCAGCTGCCTGACTTCAAGCATGTGTTCTGAAAAACCATGAATAATGCCAGTCTTATAAATGCAGTGAACTTTCCTAATGTGAAAAATAAAATCTTACGTATGCTGCCAAGAAACATTCTGTTTAAGTTTTTTACAACCTAGGAATAGGATTTCCCAAAAGTCCATCTACGAAATATTCAGGCAAGAAGAGGAGGTCATTCAATGTCTAAATCAAGGACTCTTCTTTTTGGATGTGTAAATTGATCCAGAATTTTAATCTTACTGACTACAAATTTTCCAGTGGGGGGAAATTAACTGTCTTAGAAGCAGCAGAGATAATAATTTCATCTGGCCAAGGTCTGTCTTTACTTGCAAATGGCCTGCAGAACCAACAGAACTGGCAAGTCTAAACAGGTTATGACTTTACAGCACAAAAATTAGAAAAACGGAAAAGATCAGTGCCACCTCCTGAACAGTATGCTGCAGTCAGAAGCACAGTACAAGCAGATCCATTTCAGAGCAACCTCAAGGGAACCATCAGAGAAGACAGACTCCCTTTGGAACTGGGGCTGGGGCTTTTGTTTCGCAGCGTTGATGAAAGGACAAATGATGCACACATGTCCCAAAATCATAATATCACAAACCCTGCTTGTTCCCATGGATGAACTTTCTCTCTTTTATTTAATGAAGCAAACGCTGCAACAGTGGGTTTCATTATTATTTCGTCTCTTCATTTCCCCTGGCTATTAGTAACTCCTAGCTAAATGTAAGCTACCCACAAGTGCTTTGCCACATCAACAATCAAACAACCATAGCTACAGTTACAAGCAGGAGATGTAGTATCAAAAATACACATTTTTCCAGTGGTTTTGGGCTCTATTTACCATTTTAAAAAATTAAGAACAGCACATTGTCCAAATGATATACATTTGATGTATGCTGGAAATAAACCCTAGATTTAGCTGACCCTGCTTTGCGAGAAAATACAGGGTGTAGGATAACAAAGAGTGCGTGACATCACATGTCACAGGAGACCAAAGGATTTTCTGAGTACTGTGTAAGGATTGAGCTCTGGGCTGATGTAATGGACTTTGCCACACTAGAAAGCAGATTTCTGATAGAACGAGTACCAAATCAAATCCCAAATCCTGTGTTAAACAGGATTTTACCACGTTGACTTTTAGGCATATAAAAGGACCAAATTAAGCAAGTTGTGAGTTGAACTCTGAGTAGGAAAAATTTGCAAGATAAAACGTGATACTTCTGTGTACTTCAAACAGCCAGGAATCTTTCTAAAATAAATATCATATGGAGGCTGAGCACTGTACAAAAAATTCAGGCATTGTTCTAAGTAGCTCTTGTATATGAGCAATTAATCACTAAGACCAGAAAAAAAATCTTAAACCTTCCACAGCTATGCTGTTTCCATGAAAAAAGCATATGGCACACTGCCAATTCTCCCAGACTATCTCCAATGAATCACTGCTTCTTGGGCCCTAGAATGATGCTGTCTCTCTTTCACTTGGCTGTGTCATCTCCTTCCAAGGCATTATCTCAACACCATACTTTATCTTCACACTTATTTATTGCGCAAAGCGTTGACCAATTTTCTACATTCAGATTTTAAAGTATAGCAGCAACCTAACTGGTCAAATCTATTGATGTGCTTTCATTTCTTTGTCATGTTTGTAATAGCATTTTAAATTCTGCCCCCTTTTCTCAGATAATAACAGGAACTTGAAGATTCTACACATTTTAACCTTCAATATGTTCAAACTGGTTATGGAGTTTGAGCAAACACTATTTCTCCTAAGCGTGGGAAATTTCACTTTAACATATTATTTCAGCATTTTATTTAACAATACAAGCAGTTTAGGAAAGCATTTTATTTCCATTTCAGTTTAAATGGCAGATGATGGATAAATTGTAGCTAATGTTGGAAAGAGATGTATAAAACCAACCACATCCTGATTAAACTCTATTACTAACTCTGGCAATTTTCTCAGCAATTTTTTCAAGGACAAGGCTGAAATAGTCTTTAATCTTTCCTTATTATAAACAAACATTTCCTTGACACATTACTGTTTTCAAAAGAATTCCTAAAAAATAAATAAGGTCAAAGAAGTTGGACAAAGAATAATTGATTTTTCAGAGAAACACACATGCAATAACATGTTTTTAGAAAAGTAGTAAGGGGAGATTACTGAACATATGCTATACTTTTCACCATTTGTAGGAAAAACAAACCCAACTAGCAATGCTTCACTGTTTCTACAGGAACAGTGATTTCTGCCTTGAGCTCAGTCCCCGCAAAAGCAGGATCTGATAAGGACACTTTTGAGAGCCATCTGATCAACCATGGCTTAAAGCTGTATTTCTAACACAAAAGACATAGCAATTAAAATTGGTAATTTGGCATAAAAGAGAAGGCTAGTTTTCATCCTGTAACAGACTCCCCAGGCTCAACCTACCAAACAACTGAAAACTCGAAAACACCAGTGAAGAAAATAGGAAGAAGCATATCAAAGGCATATATAAACATATTTCTCCTTTTTCCCTTCATCCATCCTATCCTCTTTCAGCTCCCTACCTGTTTGCAGGAATCAGTTCTCTTTCCCATTCAAGACCTGATTATCCTATTAGTAAACTATGATGAAAACCATTTAACACATTGGGGACTACAGGTTTATGTGGTGCTTAGAATAAACACTGCACAGCTCAAGAGTATTATTATTGACTTCCTCTGGCAGAAGAAGAAGTATTCATATATTCTGTAATATCAGATTTTTAAGGAAGTGTTTTTATATACCTAGGACTGCTTCAGGTCCTACTGTTTTCAGTCATATTCGGGAACTAAAATATTATGTGCCCATCAGTGGAAACAACATTCACTAATTGTGTTCACGTGGATGTCACTCTACAATTCGATAACCAAAAAAAACTTTATTGTAAATTCCTGAGAAGACTTACAATTAATTTTAAAATTATTGGAGCATCAATTTTTTCAATGAACCTAGTATTCCAGCAAAGTCTGAGTGAGATCACACAAAAAAAGCAACATTCAAGTCTACAGGAACATATAATCAGTGCTGGAAGTGCTATCTAAACACATTGCCCAAGAGAAGACAGCTCTCTGCTGCAACTACCCATAAAACCGGCAATTTTGTGACTAATTGAACAGAAATGGCACGTATATTTTGCAGCATACCTATTTAGTGAGGGACAAAACTAGGCACTCTTGAGCTGGAGCAGGAATGTACTGGTGGAGTATCGCGAAAGACAAAAGTCAGTAAATCCCCGTGGCTAATCGCAAAGGATCTTTCTTTACTCCCGGAGCCCTGCCAGCGACTGGGAGCAGTGCATCTTCACAATGGAGAGAAACTGAAGCAGTTTGCTGCACACTGGCCAACCAGCAGTTATTTTCCTATGAATCGCTTGCATTTTGGAGCAGAAGGTGACATTTGCTTTACAGAGGATCAAACTGTTCCCTTGTGTTAGGCGTTTGTTTCCAATCAAAACTACATAGTATAAATGCAAACCCTGAAAATCAATGCAATATTGAAAATTACAAAACACACTTCAGGAAGTAAGCAATTGTTTATGATGCACTTACATGTAATTATAAACTGAATTTTGCAAGTGACTTAAAACACGTTCTATCTAAAAAGAACCCCCATATTTTAAGGTCTTGATAAAAAATTTCCAACTAGATAGACCCATAATAAAAAGTTGTAAAAATACTGCATTTAGTGTCATTAAAAAATATTTACAGTCTCGGTATTAGTTATAATTAAATATATGCATCAGAAACCTTGTTCCATTGCAGATACTTTGTATGTCTGTACATACTACAACTAGAAGACATCTGTGATAGCATATAATAAACCTTGCATCTCACCACAAATTTATTAAGACAATGCTGCACACAAGAACTAGAAACCACACTGAATTTTCTGGGAGAAGCAGGGGACAAAATAAAACAAAACAC
This sequence comes from Dryoscopus gambensis, assembly GCA_013389985.1. NCBI lineage: Eukaryota > Metazoa > Chordata > Aves > Passeriformes > Malaconotidae > Dryoscopus > Dryoscopus gambensis. The sequence continues at coordinate 46,407 of WEIT01018860.1, read as the reverse complement.
TTGATTCTCATTCAATCCTATTCCTAATTTTGATCTTAACTGTTTACAACTGCATAGTTTTTTTCTTGGAGCTACTGCTATACCCCATGCTAGAGAGCAGCAAATACAGGCAAGGAGCTGTAAGGCTTTTGAGAGGTCCAGATCTTGCAAGTCCACTCTGATTAGAACAAAACTGAAAGATGGAGACTGTCAGAGAGTAATCACCAGTTATAGAGATATTTGGCCAAAGAGAAAGGCTTAAGCCTAACTCAGTGTTTAGGATTTCTCCTCATTCCACACGCCATCCAGTATGATGGAAGAGTCTCCAACTGTATCTTTAGGAAAGTTGCAAAGATCATTCTTTAACTTCATCAGTTTGACTAAATGCTTAACACTCCCTCACATCTCTGCCTGCCTCAATAGCTAAGTCCTTGCCACCTCCTCCTCCTCTGCATGGAGGCAGCTCTGTCACCTGCAGAAACGCCCTGGCTCAGCGATGCACAAGTCCTGTCACACCTTTTGAATGTCCCGCTACAAAATGATGCATCTGATGCTCCCAAACTTGATTGAGTGCAGATTGTGCCAGACACTGAGCAACTGGAAAGCCCCATTCCTCCTCTCCCTCACAGACCCAGAGAAGCATATAGCTAGCAGTCAAGACAGCAGCAATGGGAATGCCAAAGGAGGAGGTTCAACAGCTGCCACCCCAGGGGATGCCACCCACCCCCCTTCAGGGCTTGCATCTCCCTTGTTCTCTCACAGCAGGCCACGTATGACCTCTCAGACACCTCACAACACCCACCCATCATTTTAGTAAGCTCCAAAGCAATGCCGGCAATCATCTCAGCAGACATCAGATATGAGCCCCACCTTCAAAATTTCCACTGCTGCTTGGAAAAGGATGTGTTGACTTCAGTAGCATGCAGAGCAACATCAAACACGTATACCCTTTCAAGGCTATAAAGAGAGCTCCTACCCTTCTGTTATTAATAAAGGATTACATTTGGTTGTTTCTCCCCCCAGTAATTTTCTCTTACCCTATAAGTGTAAATGGATGTGTAAGAAGAGCATTAAGATGTTTTGCCTGTTTGTTTTGGTTAGAGGGTGTGTGGGTTTTTTTCAAACACATGGCAACATTTTGATTTCTATTCTTAGAAACCATTTGAGGCAAAAAAGGGCCCATGAAAGAATTGAAGTCCACAAATGAACTTCCTTTCTGCTCAGTTTTTCTCAGCCATCTCCCCTCCAGTCATGCCTGCCAAAATCCCATGCTTTACAGGGCATCTGTTCTATTCTCTCCAGGCCAAAAAAGGAGACTTTTCAAACTCTTACTACAGCCGAGGAAATCTATAGCTCAATGAGCCTAATGTGATTTTTTCCCCGTGTCTGCAGCTCCACAACTGCCATCAGAAGGGAAAGTCCCTTTCTCCTCCCTCCCTTCCTCCAGCCCCATGCTCCCAGTCCAGGCCTCTTCTAAAAGCTGTCCTCCTCCCACTCCCCATCTAACTGCTTTTCACCATATGACTAAGGAACTGACAAAAATTTATTTATTTGTTTATGAGCTGTAAATGAAACTCTACATCAACAGCTGAACTGACATATTCTTATGAATCCCTGCACTGCTCTAAGTTCTACACCCCTGCTGTGAACTTGATATACTTCATACAACAAGAAATACATAAAAAAATAGTTTCTTTCCCATACTAGTACTACTCCTAGAGTAGTATCACAATAAAGGCAGTCTCACTGGATTTGACTAAAAACTGATTCACATTGCCCAATACAAACAGGAGGTCACCCTAAACTACACTGTCTGCCCATGATTTAAAAGTCACACACTGGCCTTCAGAGGAAAGTTTGGTTGCTCCCACTAACACCAGAAAAACAGAGCAGTACAGACATCATATTTCACATGCCAACCTCACTGTAAGGTGGCTTTATCCAAGTGCAACGCATTTCTTTCAATAACTTACAATTTATGGTGAAAAACATAGGGTACCACAATTCTATCCATTCCCCAAGAAATAACAGTTTTCATGTGTTTCAAATAAGCAGACGTTCTAGAATGTATCACTGGTGTCAGGCTTCAACACAACCACAGGCCACAAGCATCACTGCTGTGGCTTTCAGTGAAATCTACAGAAAGTGACTAGAAAAAATCTAGTTGAACCTAACAAAACAACCACAGACATTTGCATCTGAAACAGGAGATGAGAAAATTAAGCTGAGCAGCAGGTATATATTTTTATGTACTACAATCAGTATTTGCACAATACCTCTAAAACTGCCTCACATACCTCATTTTGTTATGGGTAAAAGCTTATGGCAAGTCTGCAAAGCTCCTTTTTTCTCTACAAGCAAAACAAGTCTCATGATTTGAGGCACACAAAGGATGTAAGAATATATCAATTGGCAAATGAGCCGTATTTGTAATTATTTATTGAGATTTTCTGGCTAGCCACAGTCTTGTTCACAAACAGTCTTCAAGAAGCAGGCATAGTCCTAGCAGGGAAAACACAGTCAGGTTTAAAGCCTAAGATTGTTTAGTACCAAGCATGAAGACCAAAGCTAATATCTGTGCCCCCTCTACACCAGCTCTTTGTGGCCCAGCCTGTAAATGCACAGCTTCACTGGCAGGCTGCATCTATGAGCTGAATATGTAAGCTCTTCCCCGCACAAAAAGGAAAAAAAAAATAAAAATCAAAGCTAAACTCTACATCTGGAAGAAAAAAGGCAATTAAAAGAAGAGGAATACATTTATGACATGGCCCAGTTCTCTGGTGAAATCAAGATTAAGAGGCACGTTTATAAGCAAAGCTAAGTCAATATTTTCAAATTGGTTTTTACAGCAAATCTTAGTTTTACCATTCATAAAATTCAATAGGTAATTACACAGCTAGGCAAACGTCCTTAGAGGAAAGTAGAAGAATAATGAATTCCCTACATAATTATTTATAGCTGTGTTTTTGAGTGAACACAGTACAACAGGCATCAAGCCAATATTTAAAGGAAAAAAACCAGATTTGTAAAACCTTAAATATTTCTGTAAGCCATTCCACAGACAACAGCCTATTTCACAATCTAATCTGCCTTTGCAATACATAAAAATCCCAACAACTTAGTCTGCCTCTATGATTAATCATTATGGTTTAAAATAAAACCTTGACAAAGACTGGTCCAGAAGCACAACCACAAAATATGTAATGCTATCAGAACATGCAATTTGCTTAAAATAATGTTCCTGGGAAGTGCCTTAGTGTCGTGTGCAAAATATTTTGTCTGATCTGTATTTTGAAGAAACTCTTGGGAACAAAATCATTACCAAGCATCAGTCAAAATGGCAACAACTAGAGATCAGATCCAATTCAGTCTTTCATAACTAACCCTAAGAACAAGCTGCTTATCACTCCAAAGCTCAAAAAAGATGATGAAAACTATATAACACAATGTCCTTTAGCTCCCTGAAGGCAGCTGATTATATTCAGTTAGGAGCTGACTGGTGTGCAATGATGCTTCTGCTTTTCAAATACACAGCTTAATTGCCAATACAGCTTCACAAGAAAACACAGAGGAAAAAAATTCCCTCTTCTGCTCTTGAAAAGACAAGCAGTAGCTGCTAGCAAACAAAAAGAAAGCCAAATTGTTGTTATTTTTTTAAGCTCAAATATCATCAATAATGTGCCAGAGACAAAACTAAACAAACATTTTTTGTAACAAACAAATAGAACATGATCCAAAACATTACCCTAAAATCTCATAGCTTTTATAGTGTCACAAGTAAAAATTATAACAAAAATCTATATCAGTACATAAAATTCACAGCACAAAGGAGCTTTAACTGGATTGAAAAGAATGGGGTTTTAATTTGTATATTATATACAGATGCTCTTGCTCTAGTTTAAGCCTTCTTTTATACACACTAGAAACAATACTGGATAGATTGCTCTGCTCAACTTCAGCACTCCACAAAACAGATTTAAATGGAAAATATCACTGCACACAGGGCTGTGCAGAGCACATCATTCTTCTTATACAAGAGCAAGAGTTTTCAAGCAATTTGAATGTTACTTAGTTTCATTTGAAGGCGAGAGAACAAAGCTGGCATTATTTTTATTACTGTAGCATGTGGTATGCGTAGCAGGAAAGTTGCCAGGTATATATTGGAGTAAGAGGGGCATATGTCCTTAAGGAAATAGTAAAACACAGACAATAAAGCTTTATCAATGCTGGAAACAGATGTGAAGTCCTTCCCTCCTGCAGCAGCTTTAACTTAAATGCCCAGCAGCTCTGTGGATTCAAAAGACTGAATCCTATTTCCTTGCTACTGCCAAATACCTCAATTGCCTTCAATGTGCATAACATTTCCTTAGGACTAGATACATTTGTCTTCTTTTATCCAGCCACAATATATTTCTCTGTTAGGAAATGCCCACTTTCCATCGATGCTTATGACAAGAACCTGCACACCTCTCACAGCTCCCCCAGCTTAAGGACAGGCAAGCTAAATATGACACAAAAACATCTTCCTTCCAAACATTCTTTCTTCCTTATGAGGAATGCAGACAGATCTTAGTGACAAATGCTCAGGACAATCCCAGGATTCCTTCTTCAGTGCAGAAGGGAGTACTTGTAGAGACGCGCATAAAAGTTGCAGGACAAGTTAAGAAGTAAATGGGAAAGGAAACAAGAACCAAGGGAGGGAAAGGAGGTTGGAGAAACAAAAGGCAGCTATAGGCATCATAAGCATTGCTGAAACAAACAGGTTGTATGTATCCCATGTCTAGATCAAACCCACTGTCAAATAACTTCACAAACCCCTTTTTAAGAAAGAACAGACTTCCTGGTTTTAAGACAGTACTAAAATAAAATAACAGGAGATGAACGGTACATCACTGACTCTATAGGGTTTAAATTCATTTGTCTGCTCTGCTTTTCTGAAATTTTCATCCATCTTGGAGAAACACAAAAATTAGTGGATTTACTTTCTCCCCTGCAAATTGCAAATCAATTATGTTCATTTATACCATGTAAAATATCCTGCAAGATAGCCAGAGACAAACAATATGTAGACCAAGAGAGTTTCTGGGGAGGGCATAGCAGCTGAGCCGGCAGAAAACTCTGCCCCCATCGTGTTTAGTATCAGGAACACTGGGCACCCTGGTCATGTTGGTGGAAATTCTTCCTTAGTGCAAGAGAAAGCAAGCTATCCCAGGAGAAGAATCAGAGCAGGAAAGCCTGTTGAAGGCATAATCCAAGTTCTGACATAAACCTCTCAGCAGCGACTGCGAAGAGGCATTTCTCTCTTACATCTCCTACATCTTGAACAGCTCTGCCTGTAGATTACTTGCTAGGAATGTTTTGTGGGGATTTTTTAAAAATTTAGTCTGGACAATTTCACATAATATATTTAGTCATTAATTCATGTATCCATTAACATCCCTTCATTATCTTCAGTTACAATACCATTTCAAAACAGTTTTGCTTCAGCTATCTATGAAATCTCTGATTTTTCACAGAAGCCTATCCACTTTTTAATCATTTGTATTACATCACTCGAGTAACTATTAAATTTTGATTTATTTCATGGAAATACATAAATCTCTTCTGTAAAAATCTACACTTGAAGTCACACTCCCTTTAGAGCCCTCAGAAAGATATAGACACACTTAGACTATAGCTCACCAACCCTGCTTTCTATGCTAGTTTTGGAGACTTGATAAATCATGCCTCACAGTCTGTAGAGACAACCAGATCTCCAATGACTACACGAGCCCACCTCAACATCGCTACCTTGTTTGATGATGCACCTCCTTGTGGCTCCTCCTTGCCCTACTCCCCACCATGACAAGAGGAGCAAGAGGAGATACTTGAGACCAACTTCAGATTTCATTTAGGTAAACAAGAAAGGCAAAGGAGCATGTGCAGCTGGTGTAAAATAAACACTCATACTCTGCTAAAAATATTCCGGGCTGTATTGAATATCCACAAGGAGCTAAGGAAAACAGCAACACAGAATTCCTTACAAAGATTCCTTGGAACTGGGTGATCCTGTTGCTACTCTCAACCACTTCTTGGACTGGATTTTTTCACAGTATTTTAAGACAGGACAAAATATGTCAAACAAGTAATTTACTTGATCCAGGGTTTCCACCTTGATATTATTTACGGTCACTCCCATGATCAATTAATATTTCATGTCTACGTCCAACTGACACAGAAATGTAATAAGGGCCTGACTTTATCAAATCCACAGCCTACCACAAAACCTACCAATATGATTATAGCAGGACAAATTCAAATAATTTTGTAAACAGAAGATGTGTACTGATACAATCAGTGCAACATCAACGGAGTCATTAAATGTTTTGGGATGAAGGAACATGCAAAACAAGCCAGTAGAGAAGGAGGTGTGAAGCCTGCTTATGGTAAAACAAAAACCTCTGCTATGAAAGCTCCCAAATTCCAGAACCTCTCTGAAAAAGATGACAAAGTCTGCAATGACAATACCATGGCTTATGAAGAACTGTGTTTCAGACTCTGCACAGGCTCAGTCACAGTAGTGCTTTGGGTACCATTTCTGCTCTCCAACTTGTCAACCACATGCCCATTGACACACACCCTCCTTCCTCAAAAGCACAGTCTCAGCAGCACTGTCCTGCAGCCAAAGCCATGCTGAACTCTGGATACACTTCCAGATACCCTCAGCTGTCCAGACTGAGCTGTCCTCCAAGCATCCACACTGGTCTGGGATCCACATGAGGTTCCACCAGGATCTCTCCCTCTGAAGAGACATACAGACATCAGAGCATGGGAGCCCACAACACCGCCCCATCTTCGACAGGCTCTTTCCAGCATCAGTGCAATGGGACAAATGCTGCCAGGGATTTCCCCTCCAACCGTGCCTTTAAATAACACTGGGATGTGGGAGGAAAGCATCTAGGTTAACATTGCCTCATGAAGCACTATTTTAAGCAGGAAAACCCTGAGGATTGGTAGGGTTTTGATTCTCTCTTCCACATGTTGCCACTTTAGGCACTTCCATCAGACTCTGTTTCCTCCTCCAACTTTAATCACCTGATGGCATTAGAGTAACAAAAATAAGGATAACTACTGTACGTGGAAGTGAATGAGAAACGGAAAAGTATTTTTATGCCAAGATCAAAACAATAGCAACCAAATATTTTTCATTGTGCCAGAAGAGACTTCTGCTATTTCTCAAACTACAGCATCACTCTGATTTTACAACTTATCAAAAAAATTAATAATTACATTTTGAACATTTACACCAGCAAGCCATCCAGTCTTTCAGAAGCCGAAAAACCCATACCTGGCGTACGAAACTGTTGGAGGTAGTGTCAGAAGATGTACTCCCATCTGATCCTTTAAATCTGTTTTTTCTTCTTGCTCCTTTACCGCAAGACTGTTAAAAAACAAAACAAAACAAAACAAAACAAACAAACAAAAAAAAACACAGATTAGAGAAACAGCATTACAGCATTAGTTTGTGTTGCAAAGAAAGCTTCCAGAGTCTCCGAGGCTAGCAGGGATTCAGATTATCAGCTTTGTGCCAATCAATAAGAACATATTCAGTAAGTAACTGATGGGATGTGTGTGCAAGTGCTCACCAGGCTCGGTCAATTAAGCCCTAAGCGTTTTGCTGCTGTTGGGGTTTTTTCACATTTGGGTTTGGAAAAGCATTTATAGACTCACATAGATGTAGAATTATTCACTGAAGTCACAGTGATTAAAAAGTACAGTTTGTTGTGCAGCTGGTTTAAATAAACAAGGTAGGAAGGGAGGTACTGGAGCAGTCTCCAGTACAGCACAGCTATGAGCCAAGTCAGCAGAGGGAACATTAAACAGCAAGAAGTAACAAACAACTTGTTGACTGATATACAATCTTACAACTGAGGAAGATGTTACAATAATAATTTTTTTATAATAAGATCAAGAAAGTAAAATCAGTATAACAATAAAAAAGGACTATATGTATAACTGGGTAAGGGATAATATGCAAATGCAGGCACGTGTCTACAAAAAGCTATTTATTCCATGCAATGAATGTGGATCATAAATAAATATCTTTACAATAAATTACAAGGAAAAAAAAGAAATAGTTCAAAACTATGTTATTTACAACCACTTATTTCTGTGTAAATGAGTGCAAACTGTGTAGACTGTAAACTCTGCCATGACACCACCTCTGGGCTGGGCAACCTTCAGAGCTTTGGGCCTGAGTTTACTGGTTCTCATGGTAGGGGAGAGTGGGCTCCAGTGCAAGCTGAAACACTTAAAATCTGATACTGGCAGATTTTTAATATCGTGTCTTCAAAATCTGAGTGCTGTTCTTAGCAGTAACACATATGGTAAGTATGATGAATATTTTGCAGTCCAAGAGTATCTGAGTAGGACAGCAGCCAGCCACTACTAATTTCAGATCATTTGACAAATCCAGGTAACTCGCCTCCAGGAGATGCAAGAGGACAATCTCAAACTCTATCTGTGTTGATTCTCGGCGAGTTTGGAGCACTGGTTGAAATCTAATACACCAATCTTTTAGAAAGGATGACTCAAGAAACAATAGTTTTGTCAGCTGGACACTCATCCTCAGCAAAAATAGCATCTGTTATGTCACTAACCTAACAATGACCTACAACAAAAGCTATGTTGTATCCCCCCAAAAATAGAAATATGGGAAAGACATTTTTCCAAGCTCATATGATTTTTTCTAAACCGCGAAACAGCCATGTAAGAGATTTCTGAAAGGTACCCCAATTGATTCTACATGTGCTGGTTAGGGCAGAACTCTAAGAACAACAGCATGCTGCACATTATGGGCGTGAAAATAGGAGTTTCTGATGAGTCTAGAACTGTAACCCAGCATGTCTCAAAATATAAAATTAAATTTCAATCAGGAATAGTTTTACATGGTTGCATTTCTAAAAGGAATCTTTTATAATAGAAGAATTTTTGGTAATTGAATGGTCTTCCTAGATCAGTAAGAATAATAAATAGATTGGAACCACTGTTACAAGCAAATTGTTAAAAATATTTTCCAGTTTCTAATAGTTCTATCAGAACCATCTTTTTCCATCTAACATAATTAATATTATATTCCGCCTAAAATTATATTAAAGTACCTAAATTATATAAAATTATCTTTGACAGTAGTATTCTTCAAATAAAATATCTTTAGATCAAAATTCACCTGTTATGAATGGTTCCTATTGAGTTAACTGACTGTGGTTACCCACAAACATTCTGAACTCCTTTCCCACAATTTTTGTGGAAGAGTATAGAAATAAACTTACAAAAAAATGAATAATTTCTAACATTCATAAAGGAGCTCAAGAATATAATGCATCTTACATGAAGAGCACACTATCTAGGCAATTTCATAAATGGTGTACAGTACAATACTGTGTAATTCCCAAGGAGATAATTAAAAAAACGTACACATATGCTCTTTCACAGTCACATTTTTGGTATTTGTCTCCAGTTTCTACAATATTTATTTTATTTAAAGTATCATAGTGCTCAGTTTGGTAACACAAAAAAATCATGAGAAAGGCCAAAGAGGGACTGAGTCTAGAGTGACGAGGATAAAACACGTAAGAGCAGAAAAAGAACATGTTACAAGCACAGAGAGAGAAGAGTGCACTTTATCTGTGGAGTATCGACTAAAAGCATTTCTTTCTGGCAACATCACAGCAAATGCAGCTCAGGCTGAAACTCACCTTGATTTTTCAGTTTGAGGAGGTTTTTTGTGCACAGCAACATGCACATTTTTGTTCCAGTGTTCTGTAAGTGAAAACTATTCAGAAGCATAACCTACATACTAACTTTAAACACAAAAAACCTGTTGACATGATGGCAGGCCATGACTACAGATTGTAGGCAGAGTCAGTTTTACACCTGTTTCTTTGCACAGACCAGTTTTCAGTTAAAAGAAAGGGGGACAACTTTGGTATGTAGGAAAACTGGGATTTGATGACACTTCTCATTATTTTAAAGGATGCTAACTGGGGACTACATTTGACTTCCACGCCTTTCAGGTGTACTCCCACGGTAAGAAATGTCCGTGTATTTTTTTCCCATAAGATCTTAATGCAAGAAGGAAGCTTTTGTCCAAAAAAAAAAAAAAAAAAAAAAAAAAAAAAAAAAAAAAAAGAAAAAAAAAAGAAGTAGTGATCTATCAAGTAGTTACTTTCAATTCTCAGGAAAAAAAAGAGAACATTTTTCCCCAATATGTTACTGGGATTTTCATGTTAAAATTCATTTCCTTATCTGTGTTCAGCAGTTGGCTGCAATGAGGTAGCTAAAAATAAAGGGCTGAATCACGACACGAGGACATTGGCCAGTAAAAGCAGCAACATGGGACAGTCGTTCTCAACCTATACGGAGCTGTACCTAACAGAACAACCACCGGAGAGCAAATGCCTCAGCGCCCCAGTGATGTCTACAGTGCCCAATGGTGGCAGCCTCAAAACCCAGCAGGGCACGGTTGGCACACCCTAATTTTCCCCAGCTGATCTGAATACAACAGCCCTGTGAACAAGCCTGTTTATATAAAAAGTCTGCAGGCAGTAACAGTCTCACTGGATTTCAGCAGAAGATCTTACACAAACATAAAGTTATAGGCATACATAAAGTAAATAAGCATACGTGTACGTGTTTACAAGATCAAAAGTGTAGCTTCATTTATTAGTCAGACGTGGGAAATTCTTTTAAAATTGGCTGAGTTGCCAGAGACGAGAAATAAAAAACACACATTTATGTTCTAAAGCTTCATAAAATACCTGGAAAACAATGTGAAACCTTACCAAAAAAAACACAAATCAAAACCAAAACCAAACCAAAGTAGTTTTGTAAAAAACATTTCATCAACCAAGTCTTAACAAGCAAAGAAAGACTCCGCTTTCCAACTCTGATTAGAAGATATATTGTGCAACCTTTATTCAACCCATGCAATCAAATGAAATGTGGGAATCATATGAAGCATTAAAGGCATACATTGCAGTTTTCTGATAATTAACAGTTTTATATACAATTACTTCTTATTGTAAACAGATGAGATCAATGTCACTCAGTGAAACCCTTTAATTTTAATGAGGTTCTGTCTCAACGCATAAAAAACATGCATCTGTAGCATTTAATCCTGTTAACACACATGACAAGCAGAAGGCATCGTTCATCCCTCCAGGCAAAATACTATCATCTGGAAGAGGAAATATAAAACATTTAAAATTACCACCTATCTACAACCAGGGAACTGATCTTCAGTGAGACTCTTAAAATGTCCTTCCCCACTAACTACTCTAATGTTATTTTATAGCAAAGCAGTGGTGAGGACTATACAAAGGATGAGTCTGAACCTTAACTATTTTTCACAGTAAAAATAGCACCAGTCATTGAGACTGATGGCAGGCGGCAGAGGTTTCGTGAAGGAAAGGTACAGATGATTTAAGCAGTAGAGTCACTGACACCAAGTCAGGTCCTCAAAGATGCAAAAAATAAATTAGAGAAAACAAAACCAGAAAACAAAATTTCAGTGCTAGAACAAATCTTACATCATCTCAGATGTAACAAGTGACCAACTACAAAAATCAAAAGAACACCTAGAGGTAAAAAGTGACCCCCTGAAGGATTAGGGAACTGCTAGAAGGTCAGAAATGCAAAAATGCACGAAGTATTTCTTCTTTGCATGCAAAAGCTTCAAAAATATTTAAAAATGTCCATGTTCCATAACCAGAATAGCATGTCAGGACAGTGCAGAATATACACATCCAGCTCCATCCTCTCCTTAAAAGAACAGCCACTGCCACTTTAAGCAATTCCGTACAACAAGGCAACAAATGTTCCGATAGGTCAGGCGCCCTGGGCCCTCTCTGGCCACTGGCCAGGCTTGCCATCCCTCAGAGATGATACCCTCAGGCATCAGCTGCATAGCTGGAACCACCCCCACCCTCACTCAACAGAAAAAGACATGAATATTTCTGATGTTTGCACCAGAAATCATACTAATCTCATAAAGGAGTAGAGGTTTCCGACCACACAGCCAAGGGCTGGAAGAGGTACACAGACCTTGGTGATGTGCTCCCCACTACTCCAAAGCTCCCTTGCATGATGGGAATGAGGGCAAGAAGGCAAGGTAGGATACAGCAATATATCCTGACTTGCCTCCACCTCGGGGGCGGGGTTTTGAGTCACCCTGCATGGTCAACATCAGTGCACTCCTGGGACAGGCACTCTGCTCTGTGACATATCCTCAGCACAGAAGCTGCACGAAGAGCACACACCCATGTTCCCATAGCAGAAAAGAATCCCTAGCTTAGGTCTCAAAACCTGGATTTCTCGAAGCAAACAACGTTTGCTATTGGGAAAAAACTCAGAAATGACAGGACTTCCCACCAGGAATCCTATCAAATTGAGGATCTCCGTATACAGTCATCAAGTTCATGCAAGCTACAGGGATGAGTCTGCAAAGTGCATTTCACAGTCATTTTATAAAATCCTACACCTACAGCACAACAAAAATCCATACAAACAAACAAAAAACCTCAAACTGCCACAAATAATTTACTTCTCAAAACTTGCAAATATATTACATAAGTAAGTATTTGACAGATGCTTCTTTTTCCCCATTAAAAGAAAATAAAACTAACTTCTGCCAGGCAATCTGTAATGGTTAAATCTTAGATGCTCTTTTCTGCTGGCCTGTGATAAAGCCTTGCCAACACTGCATCCAGAAACAGCCCTATTCTCGCCAGTTCCTGCACTTGTAAGCCATCTCCCAGTGCTCTCACCCTGGCCTCAGACCAGGTCATCTGGCAGTTTCCACCTGCCAGACAAGAAGCTGGGAACTTGGCTGGCTCTCCTCCTCCCCAGTGGCTTGGAAACCCACCTCAGTGCAAACCTGCTGCACATATATTTGTACTGCCAGTGATGAAGATGTCAGCTCCCAACTCAGCAAAACAGGAGCACACAACAGCAGAAGGTGCTGAAGCTCACGCCCAAACCCCACTGTGCCTCCTGCAGCCTTTTAAAACTGGCAACGTGCCTGTACCTCCGCACCTGCTCTCCACGGATTTCTGTATTTCACTTACACAAGCAAACAGAAAGAGATCTGACTCTGTGACAGAAGGATGCCTGCAGGACCAACAGTCAACTATGAGGCACTTTCCCTCTGCTAAGGGTCTGCTACCCTGAGGACAGAGACCAAGGCAAGCCCTTGGAGGCAGGTTCCTTGATTTTTAAACTCTTCTATCCTCGCACAGGAAAGAACTGAGTAAAAGAAGCAGAAGAAAAGTAACTGAGACTCCAGCCTTGGAATAGCACAGGAACTTTTCATCCATACAGACAAAACAAGACAATACCAGAAATTGCCTCTAGAAGATGGTTACCAGATACACAAATAAGTTAGGACTGAAACTGCCGAACTGTTTCAGAGGGATTTTACACTCTAGGATAACATAAAGAACAACTATTATATCCTATTTATGCTGATAACGTGTAACACCCAAGTGGAAAATATCTCTGGAAGAGATGAGCATGCAAAATCATCTTTTACTGCTTGAGTACAGGATAATGCAAAAAAACCCCAAAGAGCAGAGGAGAATCATCAGAAAAGCAATAGCTGAAACCTGAAGGGCTTTCTTCAGTGAAGGACTATGAAATTTATTTTTTTCAGTAAGGAATACAACACTGAAAGGAGATTACCACATCGGGAGAGAAAACACTACCCCTTGCTGAGGGTCATGAGGAAGTCCAGCGAATGGAATTGGATTTTATCTCCTCTTCATTTGTATATGCTCCAGCAAATTGCTGCCACACTGGATCTGGCTTCTAGGGATGCTGCCAGAAGAGAGTAAAACCTTCCATACCTCTATAACAAATGGGTATTGTTATTATTTAAGTAAGCAAAGGGATATAAATTTTGTTTGTTTATGGCTTAACAAAGTACTCTTGCAAGTAAGCAGTGGGAAATACAGACTTGCAAAATGTTTGTTTGAAGAACAGGTAAAACAGTATGAATTGTAATAAATCAACTCAGCTGAAAGCAGCAGAGGGCAGTGTGATTAATCTGCTGAGAATAAATCTCTGGATATTCTTTCCATTCCTCATTACCACAAGACAGGCAGTGAAGGGATGGTGCTATGCGACTGAGAAGGTAGCTGGAGGTTCAGGAAGGACAACAGCCAGAGTAAGGGCCTGTAACTAAGCTGATTTTCTGGAGTCACCACACACACACATCACTCTAAAATTCACCTTAACATCAACCATAGTTGATACAGAAGGAAAACTGAACAAACCTCTCCCCTAGCCTCAGGCATTCAGTTTACCTTCATCAGTGCAAACTGGAAAACAAGCAAAGCACTCCAGGGATGATGAAACCTTTAGACTTGGAAGGCAGAAGCATGTAGCAGTACCATGTAATGGAGGAAATCTAAATGCAGGGGAAAGAGCTGAGGAAAACAACCAAGAAGAGAATTGCTTTCACTTAAAATGTGTCAGGTTGTTAGGACGTGCACTGACAGATGATGCATAAGCAGGCAAGAAAAAGAACAGGAGGAAAATAATGAGGAATAGGGAAAAATTCATCCAGTGTAAGATACCTTCTCCCTCCACAAGGTAGTCTGTAGTTTCTTGATAGAAGTTTTCATTATATTTTCTTTGAAACATCTTTGTTTAATTTACTCATCTGATTTGCTATGACTGTCCCTAATGCAGAGCACAGGAAGCTTGATGATGAGAAAACAGCAATAGAAATTGAATCTAATGATTTTTGAGGACTGAGGGACTTTGAAGTAGGATCATAAGAAAATTACATGGGAGGGAGAGGGAAAAAGAGAGACTGAGCGTTACCATGAAAGGCATTAATATGCTATGTTGTAGTATAAAAAAATCAGAATAGTGTCTTGGTTAATTAAAATTATTAAACTGAATATTCTACTAATTCAGATTCTTAAAACAAAAGGTTTCTTGAAATAAAGAATTAAAAAGAAGATTGGGGTTGATTAAAAAAAAAAACAACACTGATCAGCAAACACTGATACATTTGAACAGTTTGCTTCTTTTATGATTTCATAAAACCAAATGCTGATTTTATTACAAAAGGGTCACACCTAAAAATACCACTTTACACTGACATATACCTGGACATTGTGAAAAAGTCCACAGTGTAATTGTTAGCATGCAGATTTGTCTGGATAATACTGGACATCTGAAACTAATTTGCAACTCCATCGAAGACCAAGATCCATCTCAGACTAAGATCACACTGAACTATAACTAGGACTGTTTCTACGGTAATATGGACCTAAAAGCCACCGAATTTTAGGTAATACAGAAAAATACACCAATATCTTGTCACAATTGCAAAGAAGTTCCCTGGAAAAATACACTATAGCTTCCATGATCAACACCCAAAGAGATTTTATTTTGTTTGCTGATCTTGTTAGGAAAATGCATTATGAAAATAAGAAATTGATTTTACACAGATGCTATATAGCAATATTTCACATATTTAACAACCTTTCAAGTCAACTACTTCTAGAGTGCTAACTACATTCACTCCTCTGTCACATGGTGACAAGTTTGGCCAAAATGGATGGACAGGCACAATCCAAGATATTGACCATGATGTTAGGATAGGTTAAGAGAAATCTCACCTTTGCAAAAGTAGAATTCTTGTATAAGAGAAGTGTTGAGACTTGGTACAACTCTACAAAGGTTCTTCAGTAATATTTCACTAAACCATAATTCCCAGAAGAAGCACTTCAGAGTGAATACTTTTAGGAGTGACATCACTCCATAAGCTCACGTGTTGTGTTGTTTTGGTTCTTTTTCCTGACAGATTATTTGGCAGGAAATGTTTCTAGGATTGATATTCAAGTACCTTAGTGAAAAAGATAGTGGTACACGTAACTGAAGTACCTGTAGGCAATCTACTTGATGATTCACATGTCCTCATTAAGCCTCTCCTTCTCACTGGGAGTGTGTTCTAAAGCAGCAAGATTTTACAATATTGATTTTTTTTAAATGTTCATAGAACAAAGATCCAAATCAAAATAATTGGCTCTAAATGCAGTGCTTGCCAAGGAATTAACTTGTATTATTATGCAGACAAAGGGCTCTTTTGTTTCCATAATCTTATTTCCTCTATACTAAAGGTTTATGTATGACTAAAACAAGTACAAATTGACAAGATGATTCCTGTTCTGCCTAATGACTTTGATTCCAAAAACTGAAAAACAGCCCTGAGCCAAAAAGCTGCATTATTACTGTCTTAAAAAGCAGAACTTTTTGGCTGTGAATGTTCAGAAAACTGTTTTATAAAACAGAATATAAATGCATTACCTGTAACATAAATAATGTGGGTGTTAGCACACTATTCTTCCTCTCTAAACAGGGGTTCTTTAAGCCTAGTAAAAAGGAGGGGTGAGAAATCGATTTTATGATCAGTATTTGACATTTGTCCACAGCAGAGAGGCACCATATGATTTGACAGTTGCTGATTCTGTGCTTAGGGCTGAAAAGATGTAAAAAGGGGGGGATTTGTAGGTCAGAAATTAGCTCCCTTGCCACTTTTTCTACAGAAGCTGGCAAAGCATATGGCCCTACTGAAATATCTCTTCTGTGCTTGGAGGCTACAGACAAATTCAAATCCAAAGAGACACTTTTTCTTTTTTAGTTTAACCTAGTCTCTGCTTCAGTGCCTGGATTTTGTTCTGCTGTCACCGGGCCTGAGTAAGTGAAGATCAATCACCAAGACTGCTGACAGACTGACAGCATTTTCCTCTGTCAATCAAGCACTTCTAGGATGAAGCTGGTCCACCTTCTCAAACAAAGCATCAGAGAGAGTTTTGGCAGCAACAGTAAAAACTGCACCCCAAAAGGAAAAAAATCTCTGTCCTAACAAGACCATGCATGTTTGTAATCTGAAATGCACACAATCAGATTTTACCACCCTTTTACTGGGATTAAAAACAGCACTCTGAAGTCTTTATAGCCAACTATTGCAAACTCGAAGATATTATGCAACATTCATATATTAAACAGAAACAACCTTTTAAAATATGAAGTCTTTACTAAGTGTGCCTTACCCTGCCTCCTTCTCATCACCCATCCACCTGAACACTGTGCACGTGAACTGAGTTGTTAAAATTTCTGAGATGACGGTACAACCACCTTCTACACGGAAATCAAGCAGCTTAAATCTGCAGCACGCTTAACACCTTCAGCCTCCCCAAAATTCCTCATGAACAACTGGCGTGAATCGCCTTTCCTCACCTACAGACTGTCACCAGCCCGTGGAACAGAGGAGGGAGGTTTCAGCTGTGGGCGGTAAGCATCAGGTACAGATACAACAGGTTACTGGAGCAGGGAAAAATAGCCGTACCCAGCGAGTAATACATGTACGGGAGAGCAGCTTAACAGCAATGTATTCTTACATATTCATCCTCCCAATAATCTCAAGGTTCTTTTGACTTACGATGCTTCTACGGCACAGAGCATCTCATATATGTAATTAAACAGCATTTGAGGGTGGGGGCGAAGACAGGGGTTTGGGCGTCTTAGGGGAGCCGTCAAACTTTTCCGACGGCGGTGACCAAAGTTGAAGGACGGGGAGCTCTGGCAGCCCCGCCGCCCTGCCCCGCGCCCCCGCC
>WEIT01018860.1:1101-28447 GCA_013389985.1 Dryoscopus gambensis | reverse complement strand
CGAGCGCGGCCGAGCGGCGAGCAACAGAGCTGGGGCTGTGGACTGGGGTGTGGGGGGTGCGGTCAGGCCCTGCTTTTCCCTTCAGCCCTGCCGGACCTCTCGACCCTGGCCGCACGGCATCGCCTGCCTCAGCCCGCATCGACTGAGACCTCTGATTTTAGTGAGCAAACCGGCACTTCCACAGAGAAAGTTCCATAGGTCTCTCGTGTTGGTAGGGTTTTCGCCTGTACTTGGAGGTTCCTGTGCACATATTAGCAAGGGATGAGTGAGATGAAGCCCACTGTCTAATTTTATATAACCTGTAGCAGCACAATCTCAATCGTGCTATCAGGTACCCCACAGGACGGTTTTGAAAGACCTGTTCGAAAACCGATCCGGGAAAATCACCCTCCACCCGTGAGATGATCTGTCATTTCTTATGAATGACAGATCATTTTTATGACGGCCAATTTAATGACTGTCCTGACAGAGACTAAACCATCTGACCCCGTAAAGCCCGCAATGGGCTGGTACCTGTGGTCTTGTTACCTTTCTTTATCTTCACTGGGTGGGACCTAGCTGTGCTCCATGCAGCATGAGAGGGAAGGTTACGTTTTCAGAATCACTTTGTGATGGTTTGTGAAATCTCTTATCAGCTGATTGCACACAGTGAAAACTCAGTCTAGAAACTGACTGGCCTAAAGTCACATACTTAAAATCACAGCCATTACTAAAAGCAATAAAAGTCACTTTCAGGAAAAGAAGCCAGCAAATCAAAGCCAGCACAAAAACCAGATCAATTTCAAGAAGTACTCTCAAGCTTTGTCCAGATAGCATGGTTGATTTATTTCATTTTTCGTAATAGCTGATCAGCTTCCTTTCTGAATTAGCTTACCCCTATGGATTTTCTCATATGAATAGTGAAAATCTTACAGGAACTGCCCTTTTTTTTTTTTTTTTTTGGTGAAGGAATTAGCTTCTCTGCAAGTGGAAGTGCTCTGAGGTTTGAAGAACTTTCACTTGTCCAAAAAGTTTCATATTTATTTTTGAAGATAAAATTTCAAAATTAATTTCTAGAATTTTTTACGTTGTTGTCCGTGACAAAACAAAACCTTAATTTAAAGTGAAAAGTATGTCTTTATTGCATAACTTTCATTCAAGTAACTCAATAGAGATGCTCAAAAATCTTGAAACAATAAAGATGCTGGAGCCTGGACTGCTTGCAGATGTTCTCCACGTGGTGATAACCAGAAAGATACTTTCTTTTCAGACATTTAGTGTGAAAAAATGCATACTTCACCTTGTAATAGAGGCCTTGGAATAGTTATTTCTTTGTCACTTACAAATTAGATTTTTTTAATGGAATTACTTTTTGTGACCATCATCATTATTAAGGAATCTACTAAAAAACCTAAACACAGTATTCCTGTTAATGATTGCTGGGTGGCATATTATTATTGAAAGAAGTTGGCTTTGAATTTCTAACACCTTTGTAGCTTTGGAACCATTTATCCTTCTGTTTCAAACCATGCTCTAGGAAAGGCACTTGATGATCCACTATGATTCAATACATTTCCTTGGTAGATTTTCAGGCATCTGTCAGGGATTGCCTGTTCTCTCTCACACAGAGAGGGAGTGGAAGTTACTTAATCATGTTACAGTGGCCCTTCATATTGCCTTCTGGATTTTCACTTGGTAAAGAGTGTATAAATAACGGCATTTTTTGTAAGTATACCATCCTTCTTTAAGAGTAGTAGTGATCATTTTTGAAACATTACAGTTTCTAAAACCGTAAATTGTGAATCTGGATTGAAAGAGTATTTCTACTCTCTTATAAATTAGAGCTTGAACATATCAATTGAAGTTCATTTTTTTGTGTGCTCAGTCATATCTTTTTATGATTCTTTTGTCCTTTTTTTCTTTCCATTATAAAAATGTAATGGTAATGATTTTGCTTTTGATTTTATGTACACACATATAGGGTCTGTAGAAAGCAAAGACTCAGGAAAGAAGTTTCCCACAGGCACACACTAATAAAATCTGAATTTTTAGTAAGTTTATTTGGTTTTTCTTTCTGAGGAAAAACATTCTACATAACTGTTCTTTAGCAGCAATTATCATTCACTGCCTTGATGTAATGAGTGGAAGAGAAGATTAGCATAGAAAAATAATTGTGAGTATCTTATTGTGTTTCACTCCTTTTGTTTAGCAGTTAATCCAAGTTCTCTCACCTTGAAATGCGCAGTGAAAATCCTTCATCTGAACACATATGCATGCAGTCATCCCTCTGCATGCTGTTTTTGGCCCCATCTGCACCAGGATAAGGGTCAATGTGTAAAAACAATGTGCAGAGATTATAAATTGCTTGTTCCTTCTCAAGGGGAAAAGCAACCTGATATGCCTAACCCCTTCTCAGCCGAAAACCACACTGCTGCATTTATTTACACTTTTATCTGCAACGGAGAGGTGTTGTGCATGCTTATTTGGATTTTTATAAACATGTAAATGTTAGAAAACCAGAAGAAAACACAAGCTGTTTTGTTCATAGGGCTTTTTTTTTTTCCCTTTAAAATAACAACCCCAAAAACCTTAGGCTGACAAACAAGATAACCTGTTTTGGGTGCCAAAAATAGCTGGGTTTTTTGCACGAGAGTTTAGAAGTTTTTTAGAGCAAGGAGGGCTGTATTACTTTGCATGTTTAATTGTTCTTTACCACCAATACAAGAACGTGGTGTCAGCATCATGTCCTAACCTTTGTACCCATGTATGGCAAGTACGAGTTTGGTTTAGGCTATAACTATCATCTGAATGTGCAAAAAAAGGCCTAGGAGGGTTGGCTGATACTTCTGCAAATGCAGCTAAAAGCGAATAACTTAGATCCAAGGGACTTCAGTAGAAAGTTGCACAAATCAGACCAGTGAACTTATAATTATTCTTATGAAACTAGTAAAATGCATCTAACTGAGCATATGTTTAAAGCCCTGATATAGATAGTTTCTTTAGGACTTCCAGTTAAAAAGAAATGCTGGCCATCTATTAGTCTGTGCCACCTCCTGCCTAAAATGAATTGTAGCCAGAAATTCAATATTGTGAAAAGAAGAATTCACTTAATTACCTGGGTTTAATATCTCAAAACAGACATAGTTAATCTTCTTCAGTGATAAACTGGAAGCTGCCTGTCACAAGTGTGAATTGAAGGGATTCCTCTTATTTTGTACTTTATCTTTCACACAAGTCTGAACAAAACCACTCCAGACAGGCTCACTTTTGAATCCATTATCAGTCTGTATCAGAGCACAACAGCACCTGGCTGGATTTAATGAACTGATCCATTCTCCCACCTCGTGTTTATTATGTTTTATTCTTGCATATAGGTGCCATGCAGCAAAAAAAAGCCTTGATTGATATTGTTACAATTTATTCAGGAGAAGATAGGATTGCAAGGAGGAAGGTTTCCACATGATGGGAGATAGGAGCAAGATATAAACACTGGTAAAAATGCTTTCAATGCACAGAAAGGCTTGCAATTCTTGAAAAAGCCACAACACCTACTAAGCACATATTTTCAGCCCTTTGCAAAACGTGACCAAAAAAGGCACGCTCCCGCTCGCAAGCTGTTCACTTCACGAGAGGCAAATCTGCTGTCGATGGGTTGTAGACAAAGTTCATGTTTGATTAAGCACATCCTCACAAGTTGCTGGTTTCAGTTGATATTTTCTTTGCTTTTTCTTTGCTCTCCTGCCATAACTGAGACTGCATATCTCCTTTGTATCCCCAGTCCTTACCAACTATGGTGTTCCTATTTATAACATAATTTTTCTCTTATTAAATACTTGAATCACAAGAGCACAAAAAGGCTTTATAGCACTCTCACCCACAAATATGCTCAGACCATGTGAGTTACTGACATGAGAGACAGATTTTTAAAAGATCATGTGGCCTGTGTCCAAGGACAGCATCCGAGCTCTCCTCAGCTCCTTGAGGATGGCCTGTCCTCCAGCCTTCATTGAGCCCTGTGCTCAGTTTGGGCTTCTCTGCTTTTGGGTAGCTTTTTTTTTTTTCAACCCGACAATCATTTATTGGTGGCACTGAGGCAAAACTTCATTCAGAATAAATGGTGTAAGAAAAGACAGTGACAACCTCTAGTCAGTGTGAGGATTGCAAAACCATCAATGTGGTTGGCAGTTAACTCCTCATTACCAAGGCTGCTGGCGGAGTTAATACGTCTGAGAGTATTGAAATTCTTTGCCAATTCATACATGCACGGATCTGAAGTGCAAATCGCTGATGGCACCGCTCCATGTTGCCATCAAGTCAATTTTAACAGTGAGCATTTGCCAGATGTCATTTCCCTTCCTCCTTGCCTTGGCTGCACTAATCTGATCCTCCATGGCACACTGCTTGGCTCTCGGAGCACGAGGGACTCCACTCCAGAACTAAAGGTAAAACGTAGCAGAAAATTAATTACCTTTCCATAGGGTAAATCTGCTGCTCATCTGTAGGATGAGCCATCCTACCATGAAGACTGAGTAGTGCAACTGCCAGGGTGAAAGGGCAAGGAGAGACAGCAGGGATACACAACTCGGAGCAGGGCTGAAAAATTCCTTACTGGCAGCACACCAACCCTTAAGGCTGCCAAGCTATAAACATCAAACTGCAAGGGCTTGGGTTTGAGAACATTACTGCAGAATAATGCTGATTTGATTTCAGAAAAGTAATTTTTGGTAAGTACTTCGAGTTTATGCAACAAAAGGAGGCAAGGAAAGACAAGTCTTCAAGCTTTTGTTTGTTCCTCCATTTTCTCACTTACTGCTAAGCCTCTTTTACTCAACTTTCACCCAATCTGTACCAAAATTGAAGTTCTCATCTTGTAAGAAAACGATTTTCAATAAAGCACCCTTCAAGTTTTATAAGAAAAATGATTCTGAGAAATAAAATATCAGCAGTCACATTAATACTGTGATGTAAAGGCTCTAATAGCCACAGTCAATTAATTGCCATCAAAACCATCTTATCTATTTCCAGAGAAAATTTTTCAAGGGAAACCTTTGTGCCCCTAAACCATGAAATGGTGCATAAAGTTTCACCATCTTCTCTGACTCTGTGCTGCCCTGAATTTTATTGAGATACCTGTCCTTGAAGTGTCCTTCAAAAACCTAAAACCCAAGTTACTACCCACATAATAATTTTCTATTGTGACATTGCAAAAGTATCCCATATGACTTCTCTAGAAAAAAAAATGCCAAAAGCCTAATAGCAGCATTTTGATATCAGTCATGTGCAAAGAAAACAGAGGCAAGTATCAATCAAATGTGCTATACATTTTGAAACTAAATATATACTTTCATATTATTTTGAAACGGTGTATTTTAAAACACACTCTCAAATATTTCCTATGACATGTTTCTCATATCTGTATGGTTTCCTTATATCATTAGATGCTAAGAAAACAAATTTCCCTTCAAATTTGCCCTGGTCTATTTTGTAAGAGAAATAGCTTGAAATAGGCGTAGTATTTTTTTTTTTAATTTTTCTTCATGCTGGAATTACACTTATAAAAATAACAGGAAAAGATCAAATTTCATATCTATTAAAAGCAAAAGCTAACATATTGGTGTCCAATGTGCCATCCAGCACTTTAAAAATCAAGCCACTCCGTACTACTCCAGTGGGCAGTGCAGGAGCTGCTACTCCTGGTGAAAGCCATGGTGAAACACATCCATGTTCACTTTTGGGTTAGTTTCCTGAATGCATATTTCTGAAAAAGGCAGCAAAGAATAAAAGTGATGAAGTATTGCTCTTTCAGGGAGGGCATTTCAGGCCATCAGTGATCTCACAAAGCATCCATAAAACCCCAAATCTTTAGTATTACTTAAAACAATCCCTTAATAGGAAATCTGATCAGAACTGCTTTTCCTTATGGCATTTGGGAAACTCCGTGGTCACTGAAGACACGTGTTAGTGACAGGCTGCATCAGCTCTGGTGTGCCATCTGAAGTCTGCCCAGGTGAATTCAATAGGCAGAGGCAGCTCCATGGCAACAAATACTAAAGAAACATCCTGTTAGCCAGAGACCTAATTCTGCAAAGATACATGGAGCGTATTGTAGCACAACAGGAAGAAAAATACATTTCAAAGAGTGATAATGAGCAAAGCCTTAAAAAATTTCCTCCTCAAGAAAAGAAGCAGATCATGGTCTTTGGTAATTAGCCATAAAGGATATTTCCTGAGAACAAAATATATTCTGGATGAGATTTCACAGCCTTTATTTGGACTATATTCAAATAAATTTAATGCAGTTGTTTTGTTTCCTTTTTATTTTTTTTTCCTGGTATAATCAGTGTGCGTCTGTTTATTCACTCAAAGCTGAGGAAGCCCTGCAATTTTTCATGTCCACCTGAAGACAGACGCATCAAAAAAGAGAACCATTCCTGCTCAGCTACTACTTAAGCCCTAGTTTTCCAAGATTTGTGAATGAGCTATATCAGTGTACCAAAAGGAGTCCTGAAAATCATTCATGGATGTAGCTTCATTAGTTTCATAGAACCCTTCATCAGTTACAAAGTGCTCTACACTAGTTTTTGACTGGATGCCAGAAATCCAAACATGATTTCACATGTATTGGACATATTTCAGTATGGTTTATACAAACACTAACACAATTCTTACTTCATGTAAGTTTTTTCTAGCACTTTATGCAAACTAATTCAATATTTACTGTAGTAAGTGTGCTTATATCTTCTGAATGCTCATCTACTATTCAATACATAGCAAAACCCCATGTTTTCAGTTCTACAGGCTGACATAAAACATTTAGAATAGATCAAACACATGAAAAAAGACAACACTGTGTGTCAAAGTAAGTCTTTCAACAACAGAATAAAATATAGGTGAATGGCTGCTTGCATAAGTAGTATGGCCAATGTCATAAATATTACTTATCAGTGTGAATCTCTGGGATCTGCAGTTTGGGTCACGGTGAGGTTGCTTCTTTGAGAAAAATCTCTGTTGCATGCATTTACAAAAAACAATACTGTTTTATTCAGTTTTGCTATATATGTCACCCAGCATAAAGGAAACAATGACAGTAAACATAGTGAAATAGTCAGAACCAAAATTTTAGCTGTTTGTAGCCAAGCTATTGTTCATGAATCAACTCCTGAACTCCTGCTGTTTCAAATCCAGTATACCAATTTAAAACAAGATTAATTCTTGCTTTTCACTCGTATATTCAGTGTAATAGTTCTCTAAACAGTAGCCACTGCTGAAGCAGCAATGTCCTAAAGCAGCAAATTGGCCAGCTGAGTGTGGTCAGTTCAGCAATTTCAACTTCATTTGGAAGTGTATTTCCTTCTGGAAGAAGCATCAGTTTTACTGCAGTGTTTGTTCAGCCATTAGTGTAAACTAAAAGGGCTTTTACTAGGAACTTTTGCCAGAGTAAGTGTTTCTTTCTTTTTGTTTTTTTCTTCTTTTTCCCTAAATAAACAAGGTTGAAGTTGTAATAAGGGCTTTTACATGTCTTTTTATCAATTAGCAATGAAAACAGAATGCACACCAAAGTATCTACATGAAGATGATGTAGAAGAAAGAAACTTGTTATATCCTCCTTGCTCTGAGAGTTCATAAACAGATTAGGTGCTGCTCCTAAGTGCTCCTCCACACTGCAGTTTAGATCACTATGTAGCCAGGTGTCTGCTCGGCTTTACTTGGATTGCACATATGCTGTTGTGCAACAAGTCTATAAACTCTTTTTACTTAGCACTCTTGTTGCTGTTTGCCACTGCAGTGAAAGCTCATTTACCACCATCTACTAGACTGTCTATATATAATCTCCATGTGCATGGCTACATTCTGTGTGTTGTAAGAAAATTCACCACTCTTCTGCATTTGCTGCCATGCTTCAACTAGAAAGGGAAAAAACAACTCTAAGACACGAGTCTTTCTTGCACAAATATGTGTTCCAGTACATTTAAAGCTTTTGTTATTCTGAATGTTTTATAGAATTAGTAATTTTGCCAGATTGCTTGCACGGTATAATTTAAATACTATCTCTTTTTTTTTTTTTTTTGAACAGTTTAAAATATAATGTTGATTAGAATTAATAGTATAATTATCTAGTGAAATTATAACCTGCAGATCAGGAAAAAGAAGTACAGAACAGTTCAGCGTTTCCAAGGCGAGACCATACTGGCTTTTTAACCAAAATAGACACTGGATGTATTAAAATGTTCTTTAAGAACAAGAATCAAATCTCAAGATATTTCAAACTTTTTGGAATATTCAACCATCTGCCTAAAAATTAATATTTACTCTAGTTCTCATTCTTTTTGCTATCCAAATGGGTGGTCAGAATACAGACCTCTTATGAATAATAGCAGTTTGGGTTGGAAAAGACATTTAAAGACCATCTGGATTTACTCCTGTTGCAGTGGACATGGCCACAACCACAGTGTCTACTTAGACTAGGCATGCCTCGTGAAGTACCCAAGGCACTGAAGTTTAATTTTGTCATCATGGTGAGTACCCATAATCCCAGGGGAACTGTATTTTGCATATTGTTTTGCTATAGGTTGTCAGTTTCCCCTCCCAGTTTTATGTATTAACCTCATGGCAGATTCATATGTTCTGGAAAGTTCTGTCCTATTTGGTACCCCATTGGTTGTTGTATGTAGAACCCTCCCCTGAGTTGTCCCTATTGGATGTCTTCTCCTTGTCTCCTCCCAGTTGTCTGTATCTTATTGGTTGTTCCCTTTACTCCACCCCTCTCCGCCCCTTGTATAAAAACCTGTGCAAGTCCCTTTCCCTTGTCTTCTGTCCCTGACCTTTCATGTGGAATAAAGGATTAGAAATTGCACAGAAGATTCCTCCGTTGTCTTTGACCTCTGCCAGCACTCCTTTTACATTCGGCTTGCAGCTTGCTCCTAGCAGGGGAGCCGGCATCGGCTGCTATACTGCAGCTAAGTCCTGACTTCAAGGACACCTCCTGCAGTCCAGACGCTGCACAGCCCTGGGCAGCTTGCGGCCAGCGTCACACTCCCCTGCAATGAGCAGAAATAACTATATCAGGTTGCTCAGAGCCCTGTCCAATCTGACTTTGAATGTTTTCTGGGAGGGGGCATCCTCTGCCTGGGATGGTTACAGGAACTTCCTGACAGATATATATTGTGGATATAAGCATCCTTGTAGGAGTTTCTTAGAGAAAAAAAAGTTACCTAGTCTTTGGTCCCAGGTGCAACTTGAAAGAGAAATACAAAGTCCATTGAGCTGAGTGCCTTTGAAGTCACTTGGAACCCCAGGAGGGTTTTTCAGGTTTGCTCTTTGCTACTGCTGAACCTCAATTCAGATCCCATTTTATAAGAGTAATCCTGTATTTAGATCAGACCTTACATTTTAGAAGCAGCTAAAATTTCAGAGATACTATAAAACACCTTTTAGAGAAAATCCAAATTTATCAAATCAAACAAAAAAAAAAAAGTCAATTCCAAACAGAAAAACATGACAAAAAGTATTGGAAACACTAGTGGTAAAGCTGATCTGACAAACCTTACAATGTCCCTTTTGTGGCTTTCGGGTAATTAAGCAGATATCAGATTACAAGCCAAAATTTCCTTAGAAAGAGAAAAAAAAACCTGTTTCAGTGTAGTTACTGTTTCCTCAGTTGGTCTATGCATCCAACTTTTTTTTAATGATGAGCAACATAAATATTAAAAAGGTAGACTGTTTGTAAATGTAACATACATGTACAACAACTCTAAGTGCAAAATGTTTTAAAAATAACTCCTTTAACAGAAAAAAAATCTTTAAAAAAATGTCCAGGAGGTAAAATGTTGTATTGCAACCCACCAGTGCAATGGAACATTCAGCATTCACTAACACTTTTCACATCTTCCTTACTAAATGTACACCTCAGTAGGGAAAGCACTGAAGAATAAACTTAGGTGTAATAATATGAAAATGTAGTTTGATCATATTTTCAGAGCTCAGAGAGTTAGAAGTAGCATTGTATTACATTCAAAGTTAATGATGAGACTGGGAGCCGTTTGCAATGAGTGTATAACATCAGTTTATTACAAAACCAAACATCCTCCCACTCCAAAACAAAATGAAGTCTTTCAAGGCTTAGTATCTTAAAACTGTTTGTTGCTACCACTCTTATCTCTCAGACAAGAGGAATTAAACTTCTTTGGAGTAATTCGATGCAATTATTTTATAAGTGGGTTTAGCATTTGTACAAAAAAGGAGGACCAGATTTGACTGGCCAACTTTATTGGCCAAAGTATACAGTAAAACCCACTTGTAATCCGTAGCACAGGTTCTGTCTGTGATCCAATGCCAAGTTTCGGGAGAATAAAAGGAAAATACAGAAAGACAAAAGAAAGAAACAAAAGAAAATTGCTGGTAAAATAAAAATAATAAAAGCCTGAACATTTTTAAAAGTGGAAGCTCAGACAGAAAGGTATTTGATGAAAAAAAAAATTGTTTTCTATAGAATATAAAATATTTTCCAAGCAATTTTGATCTTTACTTAGCCATTCAGACTAGCAATAGGAAAATCATGTTAACATAGAGAGGCCATGGACTTTACTATAAATGTCTCATTTCACTGGTATCAGAGCAGTACTGTATGGTCTCAGGTGTGAAGCCCTCAGGCTGTACAGTACGGGAGAAATATACCTGCTGCCGAAGTAAAATCAGCACCCTTCACTGTTTGTTAGATGACAAAGACCATGTGATCTCTGAATATTATCTTTGTCAGTAGGAAATTACAATTCTTTGTGGGATCTTAGATTAACAAGAACCTGCCTTGTCAAGAGGCGTTTTTATAATCTCTATTTCAACTTCCCTTGCCCTCTGTAAAAATACCCCCAGATGTTAATACTGTGAACAAACACATCTGCAGATAGATTGCATCTTTGCATTTCTAGCACAAAACATATGTATCGTTAAGTATTTGTCAGTCAGTGGCTTTGCTGAAAACAAATCACTGCAGATTTGAAATCCAAATTATTTCATCACATTCTCCCCACTTCAAAAATTTTTTTGAAACTCTACTGCTGGTCCACAAAGATTTCTGAAGCCAAGAATGATGAAAGCTTGGTGTGGAACAACAATGGCTGTGTGACTCTGTGGTTTAGCAAGGTGTGTAAAGTTGTGTCCCAGCACATCCCTGGCAGTCAGAAGTCTGTACCGAGGATGGCTGAAGGGAGCTGGCACAGGCAACAGGAGAGTATCAGGATCTAGCCAGGGCTGCACATTCCACCTGAACAAGCTGTAGTACTCAGGTGGCTGGCACTCGCTGTGCTCTGTCCTGCTGGAAGCGTGCTGCTTCTGTGCTGGCCAGCTCTCATAAAACTGCTTTTGATTTATGGCTTCAGCCTGTGTAATCCTTGGCCATAGTGGGATATGTGCTGAAAATCACAGGCCAGCTAAGGGCTCTCAGAGTCTCTAAGCCTTCTGCTGTTCATTTTCCTTACAGTCTTAGAGGGAAGGTGATTTAACTGAAGATTTCTCCAAGTGGATATGACTTCATGCATGCAAACTGTGAGGCCAAAATGCCCTAAGGCAAACATAGCAGAATGTCATGAATGGGAAGTGATGCTTGGCTGTTCTCTGGTACTGTGAGTGAGTCCCACACACAACTTCTGTTAGCACTAATCCCCATGCATTTGGAGCAGAAACGGGTTAGACTCCTGTGCTGGCACTTTTCAGATTACACCATAATCAAGAGAAACGAGCCTAAAAACGTGTGCAGTAAAATCAGTTCACACAAAGAGCTATAAAATTGCAGCCTTTTAAGCCCTACGGGAAATAAAATACAGTGCTAGAAGGGCAAGAAGCATGTATACCACAAAGCAAGGACATCAGGACTGATTGCAATAATGATAAAGTTTCTTGAACATCTGGTTATTAGTCTTAGTTTGGAAGGACTATAAAATGCTGGCTTATATAACCAATTCCCTTTCACTCTAGTATGTATATGCTAAGAGACCTTTGTTTCTATGGCTCCTCAGTTTCTTTTCATGAAGTTTAGGAGAAAAACCTATTTAGAGCTCTACACTCCACTTAGAAAAATATCAAAATGTCAAAAAGCTATATTGTACTGAGAGGTACCACAGAAAAAGTTTTAGCTGTAAGCAGAGCAGAATCAAAAAGTAAGTTCATTGACAGAGATGAAGTATGATTTCAGAGTTTGGAATTTATCTGGTGACTGCTTATACATACCTACCAGGCTGGCATATTGAGTGCCATTTAGCCAAATATCTGTGGTGTTGAACACTGTTTGATTCAATAGCTATTGAAGCCACCATATAGAAGGGAAATAATTGGTTGCCTAATAAATCTTATCACTTTCTTGGGGCTAAAAGTGCAAAATCCAATCTCTGCTATCCTTCCCTTTTCATCAAAGCAACAGTTGTTCTATTGCTCAGTGTTACTTCTGAGCAACAAATCTTTCCTGAGAGACTTGTAAACATCATACTCATATTAGTAGTTGTGTCATGTACAATCACATCGCACTGTACATGGTCTAGGCAAAACGTTTTAAAAAGTCAGTATTTTATTTCAGCTTCATAGCTATAAAGCCAGTCCAGTAAAGGATATCTTAGGAAGCAGACTAGTATAAAAGTAATGATAATTTAAAAAAAAATCCCTTTCTATGACATCAGCTGTTCTAAAATGACTAAAGCTGACTAACAGCCAATTGGGATAATTTAGTTGTTATTTTGATTGATAAACTCCTATAGGAGCTCTCTGAATTGAGTCAGAGACCAGACAAGCTATAGTTATTTTAATAATAATTTAAAACAATCAATTATTCTCAACAAAACTCTTCTTATGTATTTTATAAATATGAACTGTTTTGGTATTATTATCATAAATGTTTCAGAGAAAAGGAAAATATTTAAATCAATATGCATTCTTATTTATAAACAATCATTTCAGTTACAGGCCATAGAGAGTGTTTCAAGCTATTATAAAAGCATGCTTTAAATCATAATTGTCTTTAAAATGATGAGTCATTTGAGTTCCAGCTAAGACAGCTCAGTTTGTAGAGCTGCCGGCTGGGGTAATGAGGTAGGATACAGACACAAGCCACCTCTTCCCTCTGAGATTTTACCAGGAATAGTTTTTAAATGCTCTTGTCACATTTCACATTAGCACGGGTGCAAGAAGGGTAGCTCAAACTAGGTCAGGTTCTCTGAGCATTGCCAGATAAGTCACTCTAGAGAGGAGGTCAGATTTTTCTAGTTTGATTGCTGCAGTGCTCTGAACTTCTCTCAAGTATTAAAACTGCCATAAGACGAAGTTGGGTTATTGCTGTTCACTACATTTGCTAAGACTATTGTTCTTCAGAGGATTTACAACACTGACAGCTACTGCACAGCCCTTTTTGCATAGTAGCCTGAAAACCAGGTTGGAATACTAAGTGCACATCTCTTCCCTATATGAATGCAGTGATTTCACACTGTAATACCAAAGAATCCAAATTTCAGTCCTAATCAACAAATTTGAGTCACACATTTGTCTAATGCCCACCCTGACATGACTCCCCTGTAGTGCTGTAGCTGGTGCTACAGTTGCCTGACACACTTTTGAGAAAGAGTGTGATCAAAGAAGCAAAAGTAAGTGAAATAGCACAGAAATGTATATTTGTGAACTTCCAAGGATTTAATTTTGGTTTTCTACAAAGGAAGTATTGCACAAGTTTCTACATTTGCTACCATAAATACTGATAATTTTTTGATAGCAAGAAACAAGCAATTGAGAGTCAGAGTGATTCCTACAGTGATTCTTTAAGGGGCCCTGAAAACTGTTTTAATTAAAGGGTCTGTGATTTATAAATTTTTTATTTAATTGAATGCACTGACATCACCTTTGAAATATATTCAGTTTGCTATTGTAGTTCACTCATATTTACCTTTAATTTCTTCATATTTTCTCCTAGGGCAATCTCTGAAGTGCAAGGGGCTATTGCTTTAACTGAGGACACATTTACTCAGATAAAGAGACATCTTACAAACTAGGCATTTTAAAGCTTGTGTTCCAGACTTATGAACAACTTTGGAAAGACAAGAAGTGCTGTCCAAATAGAAAATTTTATCTGATGGGCACATTTTGGGATTAACAAAAGCATGGAAAGTACAGTCAGATCTGTGCAGTGCAGGAAGCTGAAGGAGTTTATTGACAGCAAGTAAACTGCTAACTTAGGAAAACAAAACATAATTCTTTGAATTTCAGATTTTTCAAACAGGCTTATTAATGAGACAATGTTTGGGTACTTCCCATATTGACATAGCTTTGGCAGAAATGAAGATTGTCGTAAGTGGAGTTTGCACTTTTTATTTTCATTTTTCAAAAACACTTACTTGTTTAAACTTTTAAACATGTAAATCTGTAGCTCTAGTGGTTTTTGTACAGCATAAATTGTACTAATTTGCAGTGATGTGGACTGGCTGGGAGTGTTAGAATAAAATAACTATGCAATATCTATCTCATCTCATTCTCTTCCCATCTCTAGAGTTTGTAGCAGTAGTTTGACAGAGAATATTGAACATGCTTGGAACTCTAAAAGGCTGGATTGAAAGGACAAAATCAGGGTAAAGTGGCTATATATGCATAATTTTTAAAGTTATATAAGCTTGTTAAATAATTCCATTTGATTGGTAAGCTCCCTAAATTCAGCTTCTGTCACAGTCTGAGCAGTTTGGAATGTATCTCTCAAGGATTCAGGATCTAGAAATTAAGAATTTTCTAGGGCCCAGCCAAGACATGCTTTAAAATTGCCTAATGTATGAACTATCCTCCGACAAAAAGTATGATCACTGCCTTTCCAGAGATGGCTGAGAGAAAAACACAGATCCCTATTCTTAGGCAAGATACCTAATGTGTGAAGAACGTTGCTGGGGACATTGCCTTGTTGCTTTTATCAGGAGGAGCTTGAAATCCCTGTCTCGTACTCCCCAAAGGACTATGCTTACATCACACTTACTGGCAGCTCTGAGGAGTGACACTCCTCTGTTCTCATTAGAACTCCATAAGAATTAATTGAAGGTAGTAGATTGGAGAAAAAGGAAAGAAGGAATGTGACTTGCAGGTGGTACAGAACTGGGGGATGTGCTGCCATTGAGAGGCACCTGGATGGGCTGGAGAAATGGGCAAACAGGAATCACATCAAGTTCAAAAAGTCAAAATGCCAAGTCTTGTCCCTTGAGAGGAATAACGCCATGCAACAGTACAGGCTGGGATCAAGCTGGAAATCAGCTTTGCAGAGGACACTTTTGCCCATTTGTGCTGTAGATGTTGCTGGCTCATGTCCAGCTTGTCTGTCAGCATTGCCAGCAGGCCGAGGGAGGTGACCCTTCCTCTCTACTCAGCCCTGAGGAGATATATCTGGAGTGCTAGGCACAGTGCTGAACCCCCAGGACAAGAAACACATGGAAATACAAGTCCAGAAAAGTTCCACAAAGATGCTTAAGGGCTTGTAGCATTTGCTGCATGAGGAGAAGCTAAGAGGGCTGGGACTGTTCAGCCTCGGGAAGCGAAGGCTTGTGGGCATCATATCCATGAGTATGGATACTTGAAGTTAAACTGTTGTTGTGCAGAAGATGGAGCCAGACTCTTCTCAGTGGTAGTTAGTGATAGGACAAGAGGTGAAGTGCACAAATTGAAACAGAGTGACTGAGCTCTGGCACAGGTTGCCCAGAGAGGTTGTGCAATCTCCGTCCTTGGAGATTCTCAACACTTAGCTGGACATGACCATGGGAAAACTTCTCTACTTGAGCCTGCTCTGAGCTAGGGTTGGACTAAAGGATCTCCAGAGGTGTCTTCCCACCTCAGCTCTTCTTTGACTGTTACTCTTCAGCCTGGTGACCAAGTTTATCACTTGAGGACTTTAGCCTTTACTCCAAGGAAGAGTAGGCCCTGGATAAAATGCACAAGCACTCTCTGGAAAAGGGATTAACTAGTTTTGGATTAGTTTTTGAGTATTCCGATCTGAAATTATATTTCATACAATTTGGCAGAACAGCCTCCCTCAGCCAGTCTCTAAAAGAGAGGAGTGATTAGATTCAGCTCTTTGATAGAAATGGTGTGCACAATCAGGAGAGGATTACATCCCATTTTCTGTGTCCAGACTGGCTAGAGGATTATCCCTGCAATCTCAAAGGCCTCTAAACTGTAGAGAAAAAGGTGGGATTAATATATTTTGCTACCTTTTGCATTAGCCATACCCAGAAACAGGTAGTTTCTGTGCAGATATTTGGGGTTTTTCACTGACAATTCTTTTCTGTCCTTCTGCCCTTGTGCTCCTTTATGAAGTTTTGTGCAAAGGTAAGACCACAGAGCTAAGGAAGTTTCTTTTGTTGTATCTAACTACTGGTATACAAACTGACAAACTTACCAAGCTCTAGGGGTTACTTGAAGCACCCAAGGATGCTGCTTAAAACTGCTTGGAAATCCCCATGTTTTGACATTTCTGTTGAACTCTAGTAGAAGTCTTTCAACTTTCTTACCATTCCGCAGAACTCAGCTGATGAGATAATGTGAGAGACAAGACATGGAAAAATCTCATTTGAGAAGGAACTCTCTTCTTCATTAGATTTTCCCTGAGAGAGTTTGATTGACTATTTTCACATTTAAGTAGGTAATATGGAACACTGTATAATTAGAGTGAAAAGAGTAGATGTAGCCAACAGGCAGAGTTAAAGACAAGCAAACTAGTGCCAAAACTGTTACATTTCTATGATGATTATTATCTGGCATCACAGACATATCAAACACTGCTTCTTCCCTGTCACTGCATGGGAAATTGTTTTGTCTTATTTGTCTTACCTTCATAGACCTAAAAACCACAGGACCCATTCACACTGTGAGGTGCAGGACCAAGTAATTTAGAAGTTTACTTTCAACTCTTTCTCCTTTTTTTTTTTCCCCTTGGAGCATATTAATTATGGTAGAAGTATTTGCAGCAGCCTATCTGTCACCAGAAAATAATAACACAAGGCAGCTAGAACTGTAGGCCAGACTTACTGGAAGGGTATTACATGATCTGACAAAACTTAACAAATTGAATTTGCTTTTATTATGTTAAAAATCAGTTCCACAGTGGATTAGCTAATGAAGTGTCCTTGTGGTGACTGAAGGATGTAAACCAGATATAAGGTTTTTGAGTTGGTCTATAGTAGAGATGTTTATATCTCACATTTTAAATAGACATAGGGGATAAATGAACATGCAATGTGTTTTTCATCAAACATGCCTAGGAACTTTCAGTACTTGTGAAACAGTGCTGGTTGCCAGCTGTATTTCAGATGATCTCCTTATCATGTAGATCTCAGTAACAGAGGCACTGTGCAGACTTAGGAGTTTTGTTATAAAGAATCCAAAAGCCTGTGTTGTCTTTTGTTTAAAAAGCATGAAGCAGAAGTTACTGCTTTTACTAAAATTTTGCCAATATAAAACGAACCTGAGAATTCAGAAGTGGTTTATTCTTTACATGCTGCAAAGTCTCACTGATTTTAAGAGCATTAGAGAGCAAAGTCTTGAGTCTGATATCTGATGCTGTTTTGTAACCATGAATATAGTGAATGTAAATGTCTCTTCTGCCAAAACTATGTCTTACCATGTGAAGCACCAACTTCCCTGGGGAACAAGCTTGGCAATTCTTTGTAAAAGGTAGCTATTTCTGAAATAAGTAGGACAAAAGTGCAGAAGACAGGAAAGGGCCTTTTTACTATTCAAATTGGCCATTTGAACAAACAAAAATGTAATTCTTGAGAAAGCTAGGGTCATGAAGGTTTGTTCTTACTGTCTGAGCTTTGTGTTGTGAATTCTGAAGGGAAAAGTATGGAATATTTCTTACTTGAAATCAATCTGAGATACTCAAAAGCAACTCTTGTTATTGCTATAGTTTACATTCATACCAGAACTATAAACTGCAAGAGTGTATTGCAAGTACATATCTACTTCAAGTCATCAGCTATTTTCAGTTTATATTGCCTAAATCAAATATTTATCTGTTATTAGAAACTGTTTTTCTGTGTCTTCATCCATAATACTAGTAGGCTGTAGAAATGAAAGTGGTTAGCAATTGTTTTACTGAAAATTTGCAAAAGATTAGGCATGTGCCCAGGGTCAGTTACTATGTCTCAAGCAATAGCTTTAAAAAAGAGTGATTGTAGATGTGCAGAAGACCTGATCACTTGCAGTCTAATGTAAACTGGTGAATACCAGTGTCAGTATTTGCAGCTTGATATTTAAATATTTCATTGGGGTTCTAGTTGTTCCTTTTTTTTCTTTTAAAGCTGGAGTATACTTTCTAATAACAAAATAAAACAAACAATTAAAAAAACCCCCAAGCAACAAATCAACCAAAAAAAGGTAGGAACCTCTTGCTCTATGTAAGCTTCCTTAGAATTCAGACCATCCTTTCTGAAGTCTCTCTTGCCCATGATCCAACACACACTATAATAATGAAATGTCTCTAAAAAAATCAGGTTTTCTCCACCAAAACTGAAACTTAACACATAGCAGGAATAATATTGGTGGGAGAAATTAAGTGAGAGAAAGAAAGGAAAGAAAAAAAGCCACTTCACTCAAGTGAAGTACATTTTAATTACTTCTAGAAAACACATTTCCATGAGCAGGAATCACAGTCAAGAATGAAGGGTTAATTGCGTGCACTCTAACCTAAGAATTTTGATGGTGTATTAAAATATTAAATGCTAGAAAGGAATTTACAAATAGTCATGTGTTTTCTTAGTCTACCCTAATAATGCCAGAAACATCAGATATTCAGCTACTCTGTTGTCTAGACAAATGGCATATTCTTGCTAATTGCAAGAACAAAAAGCCAATTTGAAAACTAGGTTTTATGGAAGTAGGAAATGATAGAAAATGGACTATGCTCTCATAAGCTTTTTTCCTTCTCATTATTTGAGATGGAATTGAAATCTCATGCACAAAATTATACTGATTTCATCAACTATGAATATGTATTTTCCAAACTACATGGCTGTGAACATACAGATGATATTTACAATGCTTGTCTCAAATTTAGGAGTTATTAAAAGTCATCTCCTTTGTAATATGCGAACTATTTCCAGTGTTAAAACTTGACTTATTAGCCACAATATTTTCCAGCAACATTTAAGAGAATTATGTGGGGTTTGTGTTTGCCAATGAGAAGGTACTGCAATGAGGAGGGAGTAATATTCTTTACGTATTTGTTTGTTTTCTCATTTACACAGTCATCTACAAGAACTTTCTTCTGGACACTTCCTTGTTCTGGTTTTCCTGTTATGTATCAGTTTTGCCCTGTTTGTCTGAAAGTGAAAAGGGCAATGCTTTGCAGTTGTGCAGGATGAGGAATCATTGTGCAATTTAGAGTGCCTTGCCACTTGTGTTCAGTTTTTTACCATATTACAGAAGAAGCCTTATTGTCCATTGCATCTTTTTCTCCGAAACCTTGTGCAAAGTGCACAAAAAGTTATCATCAGTGAAGTTCTGGAGTGTAACAAAATGATTGTAACATGCATGGAACTTCTCGTGTGGCTAGTACCTGGGAAAAGAATTGCGTTCATGGCAACAGCTCAGTGTGGATGTTTTCTGAATGCTGCTGTGCTGTCCTAGACATCCTAAACCACCAGATGTATATTGCCCATGAACAACTTTCTAAACTTGCTGATAATTATAGCTACCTGCTCCTGAGTCACTGTACCATGCATATAGCTGACATTAGGTTGTATCCTTAAATTCTATACCCACCTCCTTCCGGATTGGGATGACAGTCAAAAAGTAGGTGTACTCTTGCTCAAGAACTCATACTATGCCTTTGCACAGGAAAACGTAGATGGCCTTTGAAGTCCTGAAACTAGGACACACTACCAGTTGTTCGTGATAAAACCACCCAAGACCACCAAGACAACACCAACACACTTCAGTGTGGAATCAAAAGATAACTTACTTGTGTTTGTGCTCAGTACTCACTGCAGCATCTCTTCAAAAATGATATGCATTACTGGTACCACTGTGTATATAATATCTCCTTCTGCCTGATTCTCAGTGAAATCTCCAACACTCTGTTTCCCTTCCTGAAGAACTAAACTGTTGCAACACAGAAACCTGTCCTTATCATCAGAAGAGATAAGCAGTTGCAACACAAAAACCTGTCCAAAACCATCAGTATGGGTGGTGGACAATACCAGGTAACGGCTCATATCATATGGGTTATGGTATTTGCATAGCAAGTGAAAGGACAAACACTAGAAAGTCCTTGCCAGAAAAGCTAAGAAGAGTTTCCCTGAGGTAGTGTGCTGGTGGATATACACCAGCAATACTGGGACACTTGTGATACTTTGAAACACTTGCTAGGCCTGAGCTATGGCTGCTGTTCGCCTACCATGTACCCTGAAGAGGACAGCCTGGGCAGCTACCCAAGAGCAGCGCAGGCATTGTCCTGCTGCCCTTCCTGCAGCACGAGAGCCCATGGAGAACAATTTGGTGTGATCTTTAATTAAGACTGGAATATGTCATAATAACTGACTTATCTATTTCCCTATGCGTCTCTCTTGTCACCTCTCTTGGATGGGTCAAATTAGATCCTTCTGGCCCCTGGGAAAAGGAGGAGGGAGAGTTCCCCAGCCAGCTGCAGTGGAACATGAACAGCACTGCATTTGAGTTGGTCTGCATTATCTTGGGCCAATATGTAAATGGTTGCTAGGCAGATTTAGGTTGCCAGGTAATCTTGTGCTTAATGCTCTCCGGCAATGTGAGAGCAGACCCTGGCGAGGAGAGACCGCCACGTGGCGCTCCGTTTGGGCGCCCTGCAGCTGTAACATGGAGAGGGACTGCCCTGGGCATCCCTGGGATCACCCTGACTGCTGGAGTCCGGCGGATTATTACCCCACGGGAGCCCGCACTCACGGGAGTATCGGCCAGGCCGCTTTCACGTTAGTTTTCACTTCCAAAGCCAAGGCAACCTGAACC
Organism: Dryoscopus gambensis; assembly: GCA_013389985.1. Classification (NCBI taxonomy): domain Eukaryota; kingdom Metazoa; phylum Chordata; class Aves; order Passeriformes; family Malaconotidae; genus Dryoscopus; species Dryoscopus gambensis. The sequence continues at coordinate 7,483 of WEIT01018860.1, read as the reverse complement.
ATCTGAGAATGTGCCCTGCAGTGAGCAGGGTGAGGCAGAGACAGCTTTAAACCCTTGGATCCTCCCGCTGCAGACACCGAAGTGCCACCCTGCGGTTCCCCCTCGGGAATCCCCCGCCTGCTCTGTGTCCTGTCACTTGCAGGGGGGAGCGGCACCACCCCTCCGCGGTCCCTGCACCCCTGCCCCGGGATGCTGCTCTGCCCTGCCGCCGACGGGAGCTTGGCAATGACTTCAATGCATCCAGGCGTCTGTGCAGGGTCTCCCGTTGTGCTTGGTCCTGTTATCAGGGACATAAAAGGAAAGAGGCACTTTTTACATTTCCCTACGTGACCCAGAGCAACAGCTCCATGTGTGGATTTTTTGTTCTTTTGGGGAGAAGGGAATGTAGGTGGGTCTAGTAAAATAAATTGCAGGACTTTTTGTTTTGATTAAAGCCATTGTGCAACTACTGCTTGTATTTTTTGTAGTCACATTCCTACAGCTACACTCACAATAGAAGGCAGCTTATTTTTAAAATGAGAGAAAAGCTTGACAAAAGGTTACAGTAAAGAGAGAAAAGCTAAGGACATTGATAAGGTATCAGCCCTAATCCATATATCAGACAGATATAAACCTGCTTAAAACTGTTACAGTGATAATTTGCTTTCTCAAATGCAATGGCAGGGTGATGGAAAAACAATCCAACAGTAAAAACTAACTATGTTTTCTCTATTTTCTTGTGTCTGTATTTATGTATTTTTCTGTCTCTGGAGAAACGCCACATTCATGTTTAAAGCATAAAGTACAGTAAAGGAATAGACGACAGTATTTAAAACATGCAGCTGAGCTCTAGAAACTTCTGAGGGCATTACTATAACTAACTGTGAAGAAGGTACTATTTATCTTAGGAGTCACTGGATAATGTGTAACATATACAGAAAAGAGGTACAAGGTCAGCTCTCATGCTTAGGAGCGCTGGTAGTTTGGAATTGGAAGTATTCTTTGTGAGGCCCTCTGCCATCTAACTTCCAAGAAAAAAATACTGTAGCAAACAAATTCTTTCGACCTTTCCTTTTCTCTCTAATTTTCTGTGTAGGAAAGTAAGATCTTTTCATCCTAAGAGTGCCTGAAAACTAAGAATAGATGAAAGGGAGAAAGCAGCTAAGCAGCTTCTTCCAGAAAAATTCCTGTATCTATAGATTTATGTGTTTAAAGTTTTAAAGGAACATTATGATTATCTAGTAGAGCTGTCTGACTGGCTGTAAAACCTCTCCAAGTAATCTCTCCATCAAGCACATAACATCTGTTTGAGTAATTGCATACCTCTCACAGAGAAACCTAGTCCTGATTTAAGGGCTGCAAGTGATAGAGTTCTGCAGTCCTTACTCAGGTTTTGACTCAATGAAAACATTGGCATATTATACTCTCTGTCTGTTAGGTTTGGAGCAACAGAAAGATGTACCTGGCTTTATAAACAGGTCTGTTTCAAATCTCAGTGAACAAACTCTACAGAATTTAAAACAAACTAAAAGAGAATGCATCATAAGAATACTTGTGCAGCCTTCTCTTTTGTAAGGACACAAAAACATACTCTATTATTTTTCTTGGAATTTTTAGAGAACTTTGACTAAAATGATGAATTCCACAGTTGAATCTCTTTAGTGTAAAACTTACTTATTTTTCTGTTTCAGTGATCTATAGGAACAGTTTCTAGCCCTCTGTAAGGCTAGAAGTCTTCATTTACTGGTGGTAATACTCCACCTTCAGTATCTTTTTAAAGACCCTAGTGTAAAGAGATTTACAGCAGAGGCACTAGCCTTAAGTAGTGAGATAAGTTCTCTCATAAGTGCCACAGCAATTCAAACTTTCATATGCTGATGTCACTTCAGGTGTTCAGATTTCACACCAGGGCAAAACGATCATAGAACTACTCACTTACTGACAAACACCACAAAAGCCCTTAGGCTTAGCTCTGTGGCAGAAATAAAGATGAACTGGCATTCTGATCAACATATCTGTGCGTGTGGTAGAAGCTGTATAAATACATTTTGCTGTTAAATGTGGTCAAGGTGCCTGATAAACATATATAGCCAAAGGATGGCATTTTCTTAACAGATGTGGATACAATATGTTCACAGATAATGTCACAGTGGGAACCTATGCTCATATGCAACTTTAAAGTACACACTGGTAGAAATTACTTGCCCTCTTTCAGACACATTAATAAATAGTGGACAAATACTTCAGAATGCAATAACATTACCAAAACATGATCATATCGGTAATCTTATTTTCCATGGTAGCAAACATCAGGCATACATAAGCATTCAAACTATGGCAACTCTTCTCTTTGAAATAATGAATGTTTCCAATATTCATTTGAACCATCTGATACAAGAATAGATTTTGCTTACGTCCAGTGATGTCCTGCTATTGCTTGAATTGACTCTCACAGCTGAAGGTCATGAAGTGACTCAGTGCCAAAACAAACATATGAAATACTGAGAAACCACTTTTTAAAAATAGTACCTTAATAAAATCAAGCACAAGCTCCTGGCAAAAATGTAAACTTTGAAAACAACAGGATTAGACACAGCTTCTCAACTCACCTTTCAAAGTTACACCAATCGAAAAAGCAATTGTAATATCTGCACACCTAAAGAAAAGAAGCTAGGATTTTACTTTGGGCCTTAAAAAGAGCTCAGTTCACTCCCTGTGAGCTCACAGAGACTTCCTGTGTTACCCTGGATAAATTGTTTGGGACAAGCTTTCTGAAGGTATGTAAATGTCTAGGTTTGTCTAGATTTGCATTGGGGTATTTGCTACAGATTCTCTGTTAGATAACTAATAATCACTCAAAATGAATACATATCTACTTTTAAAATTATCTCTAAGTGTTTGTTTTTTTTTTCCTGAGGCTTAGTCTGAGGTTGACTAAGGGTTCACTAGACCATGAACCTGGGCTATCATAAACAGTGAAATTCGGGGTTTTTTTCACTTTGTATTTTGATAAGTTAGTATGGTGCCCATGAAGCTTTTGCAAACTAACAGGTCTGACAGTCTGCTCTAGGAGAGTAGACTCTGTTCCCCTCTGTAATATGAGACTAATTGTACCTTCACTGGGAGCTATCAATAAACACAGGACACATTGTGAGACAGTCATGTTGTGTCACAATGTAGAGATATTTCAAAACTGAGTTAAGACAAAGAAAAGAAAATTTTCAGTTGTTGCATAAAGAATGTAGGTCTGTTCTGTAACTGGCTCTCCCTATTTCCACATCTCATCAGAGGAGAAAGAAAGAACATAATTCGGTTCTCATACAAAAGTATAAATAAGGTAGGGGAGAAGTCCTTGCACCAGAAATTGAGAGCATGTAAATAGCTGAAATCACACAGCTGAATGTTGCTCAATACCTCCTGGAAGCTGCTCAGCACATCAGAATGAGGGCAGAATTTGTATATTTGTTTCAGACCTGGTTCTGCAACACTAAATTAAATGAATTATCTCAACTTATGCAGAATTACCTTGAAATCAAGAGGACTAATTACACAAAAATCAGTCAGGATGGGAGGAGTTGCAGAGAGGCCACATTCATTTCTAGACAATTGAAAAAGCTCTCCCCACAATGCACATCACATATCTATGATTAAGCTAATTGCTAACAGGAAGGGAAGTGTTTATTGAATGTGATGTCTCAGAAGCAACATTTGGCTTAAGAAAACCCTTCATTTGAGGAGCCTGGAAGGGATATCAGGGAAAAACAATTTGAACATATTTCTTACAATACTTCATAAGCAGTTTCTGTAAGCAACCACCAGAGGTGAGATGATGCAAAAGTGTTAGTCCAGCTTGACTGTCACTGATTCCATCACATATGAGAAACTGTATTATCGCTGGAAAAGAGTATTCTCAAATTTCTGTATCATAAACTTCAACATTTGCACTTACCATTTTTTTCCTGCCACAGTGGACCAGTAAGATGATGAGAATCTTTATGTTGTCAACATAGATAGTGCAGACTTTATGAGATTGCTTTCTGCCATTTAGCAGTTTAGCTTTGCTATGCTTTTTAGATTTAAAGAAATACAGTAATTCTTTGTACTAAAAGGCAAAAAAACATTCCTTATTCAAATTATTCAACTATGGTTAGTCCACTTTAATTATTGCATATAAAAGTGTTTTATTCTTTTCTTCAATCAGACTGGCAGAGATCACTTAGAACATTCAACTAGAACAGTCTTGATAAAAACTAATTAAAAGCTCCTGTGAGTTTGAGCATGGGATCTGGTAAACTCAGTAACAAATAAAACATAATTCTAAACATTCATGTTTACAAAAAAATAATTACAAAATCTGAACAATAAGTTAATAAAGTAAAATAGTTATCTACTGTTCAGATATAAAATCCCAGCAACTTAATTTACATAACACTATAGCAGACATGACAAAATCGTGAATAATGCTATCCACTGTCATAAGTGGTACTTCGAGATTTCCAACAGAAAACTTATATTTTAATTTTCTGTTCAAATACAGCCAAAAGTAAGAGGCAAAGCCAGCCTAATAGTAATCCAAGGTTCTGTAGGAGAAACATCAACCAGGGTCGTCGTGTCTGAATATGAGTCATTTCAGGAAGCTAAAAAAAGAATAAGACACCAGAATGAGAGCCAGATACATTCATCTGTGGGAAAAAAAGTTATGGGAAAACAAGGCAAACTTCATTAAAAAAACCCACCAACTTTAAAAATGCTGAGCTTCTGACTATAATTATTAATATGTAGCATTTTCTGTACATTTTGACAAAGGTGATCTTGACAGTGAAATATTTAAATTAATCAAATTCTGCCCACTTTGGTTCTTTTACTAGCACTGACAAGAATTATAAACAAGATTCTGAAATTTGTTAACTTCTCAATAGTTTGTAGTAATTTTATACAGCTGTCTGCAAGGAAGTGCTTATTTAGTAAAATTAGTGATTTCCTTTTGTGGGAATAAACTAGTTGGAGTATTTTTTGCTTCAGTACTATATATAGGGTCAGTCATGTTTTTTCTGAAATCACTGGCAACACTCCTATTTACTTGGGCTTCAGTAAATGTACAAGTAGAAAACAGGACTTTTAAAATATGCTTGAAAAAAAATCATGTTTAGTATTTTTCTCTGTGAGTTTTAATTCAAGTAATGGAGCAACACTTCCTTATAATCATAATAAAAGCTACTTGCATTGGCCTTTCACTCTACACAGTGTATTTTATCAAAGGTTTATACTAAATATGTGTCTAAACAGAGCTTGCAAAAATGATGCCTCAGGCTCAAATTCTCCTAATATTTTTGCCTTATGCAGGGGAAGCACTGATGACTGCTAATACTGTCACATCGACTCTGGAAATAAATGCAGAGTAATAATCTGGTGCTGACCTCTGGTTTTGGTTGTGTGTTTTTTTCTGTGCTTGAATAAAACTACTGAGTTCCTCTGCACTTTGGAGCCTCTTCATAGTAGCTGTAACAGCAGCAGCCACTGGGAGACAGTGGAGTGGTGCTGACCAAGGAGGTAAACGGGAGTGTTTGCTATGCTTGTCCTTTCCTCTGTCAGACAGGGGTCTCTGGGGCTGCTTCTCCTGCGTTCGTCTTCCTCTGGAAGTTGGCATGGGCCCAAAACAAAACTGTACTGAAAAATCTGCCTCCGCTGTAAAGTTTTGCAAGAAAATAACAGGGAAACCCAAATGCCCTGGATCTTCATTACAACAAGGCAGTGGTTTAAATTATGGTACAGAAACTTATGTAGTTATATTTGATCAGTGTTCAAAGATAATCAGAAACTTTTAATCTAAAGCAAGTGTAAACACCTCCAAGTTCTGATGTACATCAAAATCTGAACTGACAGTTTTAAGTGCTCAGAGCCCACAGGTTTTTTTGTGTATATCGATAAAAAATGTTAATTAAATGAATCCAGTCCAGACGTTTAGTCTTTCTTATTTATCCTTACAATCAGTCTATTTTGTCCTCTTCCCCAGTGCCTGAGTGAACAAGTTCTCCAAACAGGGAAATTTTCTCCTCCCGCTGCAAAATCTAGTATTTTTATTGCTGTCAGTGATAACTTATTTATTGCTGTCAGTGACAATTTAGGAGCTACACAAATGCACAGTAGGTTCCTAAGAGAATTTTCAAAAGGAATTCTTAGCAAGTAGTACTCTTTCCATGTCCAATGCTGATGTCTGCTCCTTCCATCTAACCTATGTGCATGTTATCAACACAAACCATTTCTATAGCCATACCTAGTGTGACATCTCTGCTTATCTGTTAAAATAAAATGGTTGCTGACCACAATATCAGCTATGGTTACCCAACGCTCTCTGAACAACAAAGTGTGTGTGGTACAGCAGAGAGAATCTTGTTGTTTAAGA
>WEIT01018859.1:13294-47392 GCA_013389985.1 Dryoscopus gambensis | reverse complement strand
GACATTAAGCTGCTAAAAATGGTGAATAACGGAGTTAAAAATATATTTCAATCAGAACTGACGGAAATAACCAACATGGATAAATGAATGTGGTGAAAAAGAGCAGTACAAGGGGAACACTACTTCTGAACCACGGACATTAAACTTTGAAGTGAGAAGTAAGATGGTAAAAAGAATAGTGCAATAAAAGTAGTAGCACTTTTTAGTGACTTTTACAAGTAAAACAACATATAGTGTTTTCTGTTTATGAACTAGCCACAAAAAGTAGAAATTTATTTGTACAGAATAAAGCTTTCATTTCACTAGTTGTTTTCTGCCTTGTTGCATCTGTAAAGGTTTCTTTGTTCCCCACAAACAACCAAACACAAATAGGATCATAAAGAATGGCACTAATTACCTTTAAAGATAATTTTTAAGGGAGATAAGTTACAATCTTCATTCCTACTATAAAGTAATTGTATTTTCATGCTACTCAGGAAACTCAGGTGACTAAAACCAGGAATTTAACAAAAGGACTGTAATATGGGTTAAATAGGAAACTATACATGTGCTGGGCATTGTTAGCAAAAGCAATTTGTGCTAACAGATTCTTTACAGGGACGTGGTCTGGTTGCAGAAAGGGGTAGGGCCTAGAACCGTGTGGGCGTGGCTTAATTGCTGTTCTATACCATCCATGTCATCACTGGGCTTGCAGGCTCAGGGGAAGCAAAATGTGACTCTACATCGCAAATGCATCATTTTGTTCCCTTTCTTCCTCAGGAAAGTTGTCAGGACCAACACTGCAGTTCCTCTCCCACTGTTGCCCATCCCTTCCCAGCTCACAGAAGAACACAGCTGAGACCAAGCAGAGCTGAGTGGAGCTGAAAGGAGCCGAGCCCAGAGGAGCATAGCGGTCACAATGCGGATAATCTGTTTTTCTGAGGGGGTTTTCTTCACTGTTTTTGTTGGCTCAGGCTCAGGGAAGGGGAACGTCAACTGCAGAGAGCACTCACCATCTTATCTTTGTCTCGGGAATAACTGCGTGTCACTGCTGAGGTGTGGGAATGGCTGCTATTTTAGTTTTTGTCTTGTCAGCCATGTGGAACTGAGTCAAGGTGGTGAACACCTTTTTGTCTGTAAATCATCTTCTCTTTTGTTATTAATATTTTTGCTGCTACTGGGCATTTCTTATTCCATTCCTGTTTGTTTTCAGTGAATTATCATCTCAAACCATGGTCTCTGCCTTTATCCCTCTCTCACCAGATGGAGGGCATGGGGAAAGGGAGCAGCTTCTTTCGAGTTTAATTTCCAGCTGGTTTTAAACCACCTCATGGTCCAATTCAGGTATTTACTGCAATCAAATTTTCTATTAAAATGCTTGATTTTCTAGCTGTAATCCTAAAGTAAGATTAAGTTTCTTAGTTGACATATGACTTTTAGCAAGTGCTATCAACACATCCCTGTAAGGCTCTCTATTTCTTTGTGCAGGAAAATCTGTAGACAAGTTGAAATTATATTGTTGAGGCATCTGAAGTTAGTTTGCTCATAGAGAAGACCACAGTTACAGAGGAAGTGTTAGGACTCAGTACTGTCCTACATCCTTCTGATGGATGCATCAGAAATTGCCAAGCACTGCTGCAAGCAAGTGCTGACAAATTTCATATTTGGTGGGTGACAAAGCAGTCTCTAGTTTTGCCCTTAACCTGCAGCTGTAGTGTTTTGAGCAGTGATAGCCAATCACACAGGTTAAACAACCTTGCAATTGCCTGGGCGTTGCTTCATGCAGGACAGCTGCTGGCGATTTCTTTTTTTCCCTAAAATATTTTAAGACTATTTTCTCAGTATCTCTGGGAAATATTTGCCTCAGTTCTTTTCATGTGCAATACTGCTTTTGGTATCTGCCGTATTCTAAACCATCTCATCCAGCCTCACAATAACACTGTAAGCAAATGGGAAGAGTTTGTAGGTATAATCATGTCTTTTTTGTTATTAACATTATTTTTGGTCATGAATATAATGGTGCCAGAAATCAAATTTTGGACTCCTAAGTATCTTCAAGAAACTGGGAAAGGAGAAAAAAAAGTATGGAAATATGAAGATCACTTTTGCAAGTGTTATTTTTGCTTTTCGGGGCAAGGATAACTGTTTTCAGGAAAAACAAAAGTCTCTGTGCACAAGAATGGATTTAGATGGATCTTATGTAAAAATGCAGTGGGTGGATGCCAGGCAGAATGATTACCTGATTTTGTACCTCTGCCCTATCAGAGAACTCTCTGTGCAGGAAGAGCAGAAAAGAATCATGGACACTGTGGCTGGCAGATAAGACTTTATTTTCCAGTGTGTTGCTTCAACAAAATGTAACTGTCATTCTTCAGTGAATTTAAATGAGAATGAACATATGAACCTTTATAGGTCCCAGTAAGCTGTAGCCTGTTGCTGCTACTGCACTTTGAATCTTCTGTGAATATGCACAATATGGAAAAAACATTTTATAAACTTAGAAAAAAATCCAGCAAGAAGGATTAGAGGCTGTGACATATGAGAAGAGATTAAGACAATCTAATATACTACGCTGCTGCTTGAAGGAAAGACTATAAAGGGTGATATGACTGCATATAAATACCTCAGAGGTAAAGAATGAGCATTACAGGGGTTATTATAACTTTATTTACTATAGTGTCTCTTCTACCATCAGCATAGACTATTAACTCTGAGAAATATAAATTGAGTAGAAAAAAAAGCAGAAAAAATCTGGAAATTGAATACACTATAGAGGAATATTTAGGTTTTATTTTCAGAAATAACTTTAAAGGATAAGGCTTTTAATGCTTCATCTTGCATCATTAATATCTTTGGAGACCTAAACAGTGACTTGAATAAAAAATTAAGATAGGGCCCTTCAGGCAATAGTCTGAGCAAGCCAAAGAAGCAGTTAATATGTCAAATTCACTTGCATTAAAGATATTTTTTAAGAGCTGTGTGTGAGGGAATATCAGAGAAAGGATTAGAATGGGAAATCCCGGTTTTTCTGTTGAGGTCTGTGCTAGCTGATCTCAAAGGTTTCCAAACTGACTTTCATCAAGTATTTTAAAAGTGTCCAGCAAGGGTTTCTCTCTTCTGGAGAGCAAGCAGATCAGTTACTCATTATATTCTATATGTTATGGGTGCTACAAGACACTGATGCTGTCTCCTGTCAGATGTGTCACAGGTGAAGGAGGCTTCTTGTTACAAGTTGACTGTAGTTAGTGCAAAACAAGAATAAAGTTATTGATGTATTAAATTCCACATGGCTGAAAAATGGCTTGTTTCTATAAATATTGCCATGTGACAGACCATTTTCCTGTAGGTGTTTTCACAGCCTTAGGTGTTTCTTCACCCTAAATATCTGCTACAGAACAATAAAGCTACTGCACAAGGGTACACTATCAAAAAACAAGTGAAAATATACACAGTTTAAATGGACTGTTTCGCTTGTGACAGTAATTTCATTTGAAACATTTGCTTATTTTGCATTCTATACTGTTCTCATAAACTGTCATAATTTCAGAGCACGCCCTATAATTTCATTGAAATAACTCTAGTTCTAAGATTTATGGTGGAAAACTGGCTTGAGTAATAGCCAAACTACAGTAAGACTGAGTTTTCCAAACATACTTAATGCTGACCCTTCTTGTGATTTAGTGCAAGTTTTGGGTGGCATTAGATGTATTGGTAGTTTCTAATATCATGTGCAGCTGTGGAAATTGTTAACTCTGGGTGCTGTGTTTGCTAAGAGCTTACACCTTTCATAGGGAGATTGGAAAAATTAATGGAATAGAAATCTACTGTAGGTTATTAAATACTGACAAACCACTTCTGGAAGAGGAAATTCCTAAGCTGCACATTATTCAAAGCTAATGTAGTCCTCGGTAAAAGTGTCCTTGCATTCATTTTACACTTGATTCTAGGCATTCATTTTGGTCATTGTCTGAGAACAGATTTCATGCTAGGTGCAGTGAGTATGGCTGCTGTCATGAGTGAAGAACTTTCATCAGTAAAAGCTACTCACTTTGGTCTTTGTGTATGCCTGCAGCTCTCAGGTATTTATCTGTCTAATTCTGTGTACGATTCTGTTTCAGTCCTTACATTGTAAGGTGTCTTGAGAGCTCTTACGTTAACAAGTGGGAGACCGATTTTATAGTGTATGCACAAACAGAACTTGATGGATGACCCATTTGGTAGGGCAGGGTGTTGAAATGCACTGAATATTTTCCTTCTGTGATGAAAATAATTCTGTGTGAACAACTCTTATCTGTATACAGTTTTGATGGGTGCTCAAATACTTCTGTCTCAGGATCTGTACTGTAATGTTTTCTGTGTCCGTAGCTATTACATGAACAGTGTTGCTTATACTTTTCCTTGGAATTTTTGGAGAACAATAGTTAGCGTTCACGAGAAGGTTAGCACCATGAAATCTAGTCAGGTGCCACTCAGATTAGATAAAGCAATGTATGCGCTTCCTGAAATTTACAGAAGAAAAAAGAAGAAATAGTGCTTCAAAATAATACTCACAACAGTCCATGAACAGATCACATGTAAATAGACTACAATATAAATAGTGGTGCAAGAAAAGGCAACTGCTTCATCAGAGTTCTTCACTGGAAACAATTTGACTGCCAGCTGAACAGTGTTATCCCTTAGACATATCACATTATTTACACTTCTCCAGGAAGAATATACCCTCTCACTGACCTTCATGCATTTCTGTGTCCATTAATGATTTCCTTTGGGCTTTGTCAAGGGACATGCATTGCTTCTGCATTTGAGATTAAATAGAAAAGGGACCATTTCCTATTATTTCTTAACTCTTAGATATCTTTATGCATTTTTTCCAAACACTTTCAGAAGGAAGTCCCATTCACAGCAGATGTTTGTTCTGCTGACTCTTCCTCAAAATTACATAACCATTCTTAAAAATATTTGCAATCACATAACACCAAACATGAAAAGAGATTCCTAAGAATAGTTCCTTTAGCTGCAAATTAAAGCTTTCTAAAGCTGGTAACACAGTGAAAAGCTCTCTTGAGCCTAGTTCTATTATTCTTACACTGAGCAGCCCCTTACTCTATGAGCAAATCCATATGATTTCTTTTCACCTTTGTGTTCCCTGTTTCGTTCTTATTAAATTGACTAAACTCAGTCTGTAATGATGAAAGTCTTTTATCAGAGCAAGGTTTGCTGTAGGTTCTTTGCTAGAGATAATTTCATTTGACCTGCAAAACCTGGAAAGGAATTAAAATATGTTTAGTAAGTTATGTTACATATTTAAATATAACTTGCATATATTAAGTTATAACCCTTAAAATTGCATAGAATCACAGAATCATAGGATGACGAAAGACCTCATTGTATTACCTAGTCTATCTTTAGGCCTAAGTATCATATGCTTTATATATTTCATTATTAACAGACATCTGATTAGACTTTTCCTTAAGATGCCAATTTTCTGAGGTTCCCATGGTGCCCTAAGGCGATCCACCACTAGTCTTCCCAGTTTTTCTCTCTATATGAATTGTTGTTCTATTTATCAGTTTATGTCAGTTTCTTCTTGTCCAAACTGTCAAGAACACCTAGGTCTGAGGATACACTTTAAAACACTTCTAATATGTATTTGAGGAGTATTAAATCTCCACTACCACCCCCATTTTACAGGTCATACCCCATTGTAAACAACCCCTTCAACCTCCCTTTCTCCACCCTTCCTTTCCCTTTTATCCTGCAATTCCTACCCCATTTTTCTCCCCATGGTTTCCCTCCCAAAACCATGCTGTTCCATACCCTTTTACAAAATTTCTTTCTTCTGAAGACTGTTCTATTAATCTCAACCTTTATTGACACAGAAAGCCAAAACTAAACAGAGGTTAATGCAGTTCTGAATAATGGAGAAGGACTACCTACAAGATACACTTTGCTCAGGCAGCCTGATATGGAATTTCTGTGTTTCAGAAAAGTGTGCTTTTTCAGCCTGTCATATTTTATATATGTATTTTATAGATTTTGAGGAACATCATAAAATAATAAAGCCATTAGGTGAAAAATACATGTCATTTTATATGAAACTGTCTTCATTATTAAGTCAGATGCTGTGCCCAGTCCTGAGGATGTTCTGGCCAGTTTATACTCTCAACCCCTTCCATTGTGTTCACACTCAATACGTAGAAGAGTAATACAAAATTCAGAGTGATTTGATTATTTTGTCAATGATGGTGTTTGAGCACCATAGAGGTAATAAAATGCTGTACAAAGATCAATTTATAGACAAGAAATAGACAGGTTGAAGTTCAGCCCAACAAAAGGCAGGTTAAAAATGGGCAGTGAAGGATATTGAAGAGTTGCATAGCACTCACTTCCTTTTAAAAAGATTTATAACTATCACAGTATTATTTAAGAAGTTCTCATCGTTTTTTCTGTTTTTTAAAAGTGTTTTTTTCTCATCTAATGTCAGACTTCTGTAAATTGGACATCTAATTTCAAATTATATACTTTTGGCTTTTAATTTAGCAGTGGTCAGATCAAAGCACATGTGGCGATCAATTCAATTATTCTACAGCACCATCTTAAGGGAACTTGAAATGGTATCTGAAAGTACCTGTTGCTCCACACAGACTAAACCCATGGCAATCTCAAACTGCCTGTGTTGGCCTTAGACAACATACCTTGACATACCTATGTGAGATGAAGCCAATTCAAAATTTCAGGGCAACCAGATTAAGTAGTATTAAACAACCCATAGCCTCAACTACTGAAAAGACAGAGGGCGGTTTTTGCTTAGAATCTTGGCTCAAAGCAATTAAATTATATTTGGCACTCTGTTACATACACAGTTTCAGTACAGATACAGTCATATCAGATGATTACCAATATTAACATCCTAGTCTTGTAAATTTAGATCAGCAAACTGAGACAAAGAGTAAACACCTATTTAACTCTCTTGTGTTAAGAGCTCAATCTACCGAAATACCACATATATTTGTCATGGTGCTTTAATGGCCTTTGGTGGATTTGAAGTACCAGAAGAGTAAGATATTATTTGAGATGAGGCCATGCTTGAACTTCACTAATTTAGTAGTTCTTTGAGTACCAGTCTGCTGTTTGTAGGTCACTGTGACAGAGTGATTGGAAATGTATCATCTTTGCTGCTTTGAACTTTTAATGCCATCCTCTTTCATTTTTGTCATTAAATATAGATATTGCAGAAGGTTAAAACCCTTTTTGATATTTTATTTGAAAAAGTGTTTTGCAGCTGGGGAGCTGTTTATGAATATATTTGGACAATGCATTTATATTTTATTTCATGGTAAGTTTAGCAATGATACATAATTATACTAAACAGACTAAAACCTGATAGTGAAGAAAAATAGAATCAAAGGATTCAAAGAAACTGTGATAATTCAAACTTTATCACAAGATTTAACAATTCCTTCACTCTTTTGGGATAGTAAAGGGTGAGAGTTTTGTCATATTTTCAAACTAAATCTGTAAAGTACTAAGCAATCAGATCTGAAAGGAAATGTCTGATCTCAGTTTGTAAGAAGGGTTCTGGAAAAAAACCCACAAATTAAACAACACACATAATTACACAAAATTTATGGAAAGAAAATCTGAAAGCGTTATTTAAAATATTTCATAACATGTTTTTTATTTTCAATGTAAATTTTCCTCAGAATAGAATGATAATGAAAACTTAAGACTGAAAACCAGTCATAAATCCAAGGTAAAAGGTAATAGGTAACAAACCAAGAATAGTAATATAACTAAAGATTATAACTGTGATGTGAGGAAAATAGATGGTTTAATATCTGCCAGGCAACTTTATTAATGTAATTTTTGCCTTTGGCTATGAAATTAGTAATGCATGATGATTTCAGCTACTGACTTTGACTGGTAAATATGCTTCCCTTATTCTTTGAGGGGAAGAAGAAGCAACTGGCCTCTAATATTAATTGTTTTCAGTTATTCCATATCTGTGAAATACAGCCTAAGCTTTCCAACTCATGAATTAATCTCTGTATTCCTTACACAGAGACACAATCACTCTTATGGTTTTAGTTTCTTTTCTTTCAGAGGACAGAAATAAACCTAGCAGGTCTGACTTAGAATCCCTAAACTCTGTGATTTGTGTCCCCAGCATTAAAACACTAACGGAAAATCATCACATTTTTGTATTAAAAAAAAAAAAACTTTATTCCAGTTAAAATTAGTGCTGTACAACACTAATAATTCAGATCTCAAAGAGAATCAAAAATCTTATAGATAATAATATTTCATGTACTTAAGTATGCTGCTGCTCATTGCATTTAATCAACAATTTACAAAATACTTAAATTCCATGGAAGTTACTCTCAGCCGAGAACTTTGTTGATGTCCCTTTTTATCTCTTCTAAGACGATTCTGACCAGAATCCATGGAACATACACTAGCATTTTGATTTCATAGATTTTGAATTTGTAAAAGTTCCTGGCCATCCCATATTTGACCGTATTTCCTGTATTTCCTCCGGGTCAAAAATGTGAACCTAGAAAATCTTTAATAGTTTCCTTTGCACCACTGACATGACAGCTATGGGAAATGCACTCTTTAGGAGTGCAGACCCCATCATGAGACATTTTGGTTTTAACCTATAACTTTCAGTTCAGTAGTTTTGGAGGCTTTTTTTTTTACCAATTTGTTTTTGTACAGCTTTAAAATATTCCCGTTTTCCCCTCTTCTTTTTGCCTACATAATCATTCACTTCCCCTCAAACCAATGTAACTTGACAGAAAGATATTGAATGACTAATGCCATTGAGGGCACAGCCAGATTTTAGCAGCATCAGTGAGCACCATGGCTCTGTCTATAACACTCTGAAATTGAGTACTCAAGATGGGCTGTCAGTTCTTGGCTCTGCATGTTTCCTGTCTGAAGATATTTGCTAGATATCTGTGATGATATGATAGTGTATTATCTATCAGCAAGCCAGGCCCAAGCCCAGGGCTGACATCCTGCTGGCCGCAGTCTGTCCCCAACATCAGGGAAGTTCCTGGGAATGCCCCTAGCTGGCCCTCGGGCTGCCCTGGAGCCATCTGGCCTGGTTGATGGGTCTGACCCTGGGATGGGTCCTGGCTGCCAGAACCTGCCCTGACATCCCTGGGGAGACCCTGCTTCTCCTAGCCCTGAGGAGTTACTGGCCTGTGCTGCATGCTGAGATATTTTAGTCTTTTTCATAACATAAAAATTCATTCTAGATTCTGTCTTGACCAACTGTCTGTCTCTGAGGTCAAAGATTAAAGATGCCTTGAAGACAGAGCAGAGTGGGCAGCCTATGTAAGTCAGTCTGAATATATACAATATACACAGGGTGCATCAGAGATGTAGATGTACACAGGAATACCAATGAGGGCCATGAAGGCTGCTCTGACTGCAATTACCCTCTTCAAATACATAGCCCTCTCTTCATGCTATTTTCATTTTGCAAATGCATGAAGATCTTCAGAGTAAATGTTTTCATTTCAAATACTTATTCCATTATCTACACAAAAAAAAGTCCTTAAAAAAAGGTAAATAGATTACCTCTAAACATACAAAGTCTTAATCAGTGAGAAATAAATATTCTGTTGCTTAGATTACTAGTCTTAATATTTACATGTTAAAAAAAAAGAAAAAAAAACCTGCTGAGTTGTTCCAGCAATATCCAGCTTTGATTCGTACAGGTTTGTGCAGATTTCATCAGTGTTGCTAAAAGGGTGATAAATTTCACTCTTCTCTTTGTTTCTGAAATTTTACTGCTTTGTTGCACCTTTTGAATTTCATGCTGAGCTTCAACTTTTTCGCATAAATATCAGCTTTCTAAGGAGAATTTCCAATAAGTCTTCATTTAGACTCCAAATTCTAAAACCCTTATGCAAGATTTTCAAAGAGTAGAGACTAAACTCTGAAAATATTTGCTCTGCAGAATGAGATTCAGCATTGTCCTCCAACATGTTAGAAAAAAAGATCACAAATTCAAATCATGTTTTGAAAAGTTTCAGATATATAAAGCTGTATGCCTTTTTTTTCATTAACAAAATTTGTCATTTGGTTTTACAACAAGGTATCAAATTGAAGTCATGCTGCAGAAACAAGCTGAGTGTTAACACAAGAGCCAGTATGGAATAATAAAGATTTTTTTGTCTGGTTAATGTCACAGGTATTTCAGCATGGATTCACAAAATGTAATACAGTGTATAGCTGTTTGTCCTGGGTTGCAGTGTATTCTATTACCATCTTCATGAGCTGTTGAAGCCCGATGTAGCAGGTGTAGTTCCCTGCCTCCTCCCTCTGGACTATCTCCTGTTAATGGGCCCATCAATGCCTTGCCTCATGACTCACCATTCCATTGTGAGATGCTCCGCCCAGGAGGAGGAACTGAGCGTTCCTATCTGTATATACTCGGAAGTTTGGAACACCACAGACAGCCTTTTCCACTGGATTCCCAGAGGAAGACCAGACCCTTCTACACCACCACTGGACCTTCAGAGGAAGACCGGACCCTTCTACAGGATTACTGCTCCAACAGAACAATCACTCCAGGAGGACTGCAGCCACCATTTGATTGGACTGCTACCAACCCCCTGACTGTCAGGGGATCAGGTTTTATTCTGACTCTGTCAGTGGTTTTTCTTTGTACTATTGCATTTATTTTATTTTTCCTATTAAATTATATTTCTGACTTGGAGTCTCTCACTAGTTTGCTTCCAAACTAGTACACTGTTTTATTTGTTTTATTTGCTTCCTACTTCCTAAATATCTTTTCTTCTGCACTGGAAACAAGAAGCAAAATCATGAACTTATTTTCAGATATTTTCACAGCTACCTATGAAAATAATTCTATTTTTTTCTAGCCTGTTCAAATGGGATCATTCTAACCTCAGATAGAAAGGCATTGGTGCTTCTCTAATCCTGGAAAAAATAGCAGACTCTGATTTTACTGTAAATAAAAAAAGATATCTCACTGGTAAAATTTGAACTGTAACTTACGCATGATCTTCCTTCACCATTTCAATGAACTTCATTTAATAAATGAGGACATTTCACATGTGGCATCAAATAAACTTATTCTGCGTCTCAGGTATCCACTTCAACTGATAATAATAGGTGCAAACTCGTCTTTTGAGTCACCTAAACTGAATATCAAGTTTTCCCATACTTATTACACATACATTACTTACTCCATTCTAAAAATGCTCAACACTTTCCTATATGTGGGACAAAAGCAGCTTATGATTAAGCTTACTGTCTCAGAGAGGCTGACCTGGTAATTCTTGCCTGTGCAAACCTCTCACTGAATAAAGATTGTCTTTTAATAGTTTAGATGTTCTTTTGCTGCTGCTACACTCACTGAGTCTTGCTCAAGCAGCAACTCAAATCATGTTTGTTCCTAGGCACAATAGAAACTTTATACCTGACCCTTGCACATTTTCTTTATCTATTTCAGACTCTACAAGAATTCTATGATATAATCCTATTGATTACACCCTACATAAGTTCACCATTGACAAATAGTGTCATAGATATCTTTTCCAAATATCTTGCAAGCAGCAAAAAATGTCCGATGCTTCATTCTAATATGTTTTCTCTCACAGTCACCATAAGCCAAGAAATGACCTTTCAGTTACGGCTTACCATTTGATTTCCAAATTGGAAAAAGGTATTCTAACAGATTCAAGTGTATATTGTATTCACTATTCAATGTCTTTTAAATCTAGCTGAATTCCCCAGATTATTTGTATCACTAATAAACATGATAGTCAAATGTTTTTGACCTCTGCTGTACTGTGACTGAAGGTGACCTGTAGTACCAATCATATGAAAACTTTGCCTGTGGGCAACTAGCAAACAAGCAGAAACTGTTACCATGCTCAAAAGTTCTAGGTAAAGACTGTGCCTCTAGTGCCTATATAATTTATGCAATTCTAGCTGATCAAAGCGAATTTAAAGCTCTACAGTTGAACAAACCAGGATGCAACAGCCCTAACTAAGCCTTCCTAATACCAAAAAAATTTTGCTGCTTGTTCCCTTGTCCTTCTTTCCAACAATCCAGATTACTTTGGTGCCAAAGCCATAATTTTGTGTCTTTTTATCTGGCCCTTTCTTAGAAAAATTTAGCAGACTTCCCCCTGTGATGACCTCCACTTGGCCACTGGTTTCTTTACATATAGACTATTCATACAGAAATTTTGTGGTTAGACACCAAAATCCTGACTGCATCTGAAGATAAAAAGCCTTGGTTTTTATTTCTAAAATTCAAAGCATAGGGGAAAACCCCCTCTTTTGCAGTTCTCGGCAATCAGCATTTCTTTGAAGTTTCTGCTTTAGTGTGTGACATTGCAAAGATTTTTCTGGAAGATTGGCAGCAAATTAAATCACAGATTGGACATCTTTCTTTGAAGTTATATGACTAGGTGATTTATTCATGAATATCTAACCGGTAAGATTTTGATAGGTTGATTTTTATATAATGTGTCACCTGAACAGCTTCTGTAGTGACCAACTGCTTATTGAGAAGAGGCTTGGCAGAACATACCAGAGTGGAATGAATCACAGAAATCTGCTTACAAAATAACAATGTATGTTCTGCTATCACCTTCCTACAGACTCGCCTGAAGTTAAAGATGATAGTGGTGTATTCATGCAAAAGATATATCACAGAGTTCACAGGCACTGTGGTATCATCCTCCTGTACCTTACTATTCTCAGTGTTCAGTCCGAAACCTTGACTAGACACTTAATAAAACATACTGGTAAAAAGACAAGCAATATGGAACAAAGATATCTTTTATTTGCAGGGGATTTTTGGTTACTGTTAAACATACTGTACTGGAAAAAATGTGGGTTCAACCATGGGAGAGCTTTACCCTTGCGAAGGAGGAGTGTATTCAGTTTGTTTCAGCAAGCTCTGTGATAGATGTAGCAGAAAATACAACAGTGTAATGGCCCTTCTTGTAACTTCATACCTGCAATTTGATTATAGCACTTCTAAGTCTTAAAATAATACATGTAACGGACTTTATCATAGTGCTATTTGTCCATACTATACTTGTTCCATAGGGTAGAGCAATAAAAAACAAATATTGCTTTTTAAATACAAGAAAAATACCATATCAATTAATTCGAAAAAAATAATAACTAAGTTATATGGCATTTTTTTCCCTAGAGGTTCTCAGAGCAGACCAGAACTCTAACAACCCTCTAATTAACTTAAAAAGAAACTAGGAAAGCCAACTTCATTCTTCTCTGAAACTGAGAGGCTTCTCAAAAGAACAAAAAATTTTCTTTACACAACTGCCAGTTTCAAAAAGAGCTGCAAGGAAATCTGATGGATTGTCAGACTGCAGCTTTATGTAAATGTATGTAAGTAAGAAAGTAAATGTATAAATAAATATGATTATGCCATTGCATTTCAAGTTTCAAAAATGAAAAGTATTTTTCTGCCTCTACATCAGATGTAGGAACATTATTGGAACATCAGGTTTATGCTGAATTTCATTCTTTGTAAGAAATACATCTATAAATGTTAGATACAACTCCTTGGAAAATACATCTGAAATTGTTATTTCAGGCTGGAGGGATGGATGAAGGTAATTCAGATGAAGGTGTGCTACTGATGAATTGCCACAACCACACTGTACATTTTGATCTTCAGAGGGAATTCAAGTACGGATCAGCTTGAATTGAGGTATCTCACTATATCAGTGCATAGCAGAAAAATTTACACAACAGGCTCTTTATTTGAGTGCCAATAGTAGTAATAATAAATAGTGAGATAATTTTAATGATCTTAGGAATTTCTAATAGATATGCACTGTAGGAGTGAAAGAGATTTGAAGAAGCAGGAAGATAATGATAAGAGAAAAAAAGTATGTTAGACCAAAGCAATCTTCCTTCTGTGTTGAAAGAGACAAATTCTTATCCCATGCTAGGCATTAGATTCATAACTAATACAGTTCCTGTAGGCCATCCCATTGCTATTATTTCTATACAGCTGAGAGCAGTTATGTGTTTGATCATTAAAATAATGCTACAATCCTTATATTGATGTGTTAACAAGTTAATTTTTTTTCAGAGATGTCAATGTATTCTCTAAGTTGTCTTAGGAAAAAAAGCTTTCCAGCATCTTCGTTGTGTTTACTTTCTATCTGAAAAAGAAGGTAAAATATAAAATCCATTTTCTAAAAAAATTTATCTGTCAGCAATTTTTTTTCTCACATAGCCAATCAACTAAAGCCAGTAAAACAGAATTTAAAAAATGTAACATTCCAACTGAAGTATATTTCATTAGGGGTTGAATTCATACTAAGACACATAAATATCCACTACATATTAAAAGATATGAGTAATTAGCTGCTATTTAAAGGGCATTTAAAAATAGTGGACATGAATATTTAAAATTATTTCTGATGAGATTTGGAGGTGTAAAACAGCCTTGAAAACTAGAATAGTACTTTGAAGCCATGAGTATGCATCTTGTCTTCAAAAGAGGGCTTGATTAGGGTGTAATAATAAAACATGGAACCGCATAGCTAACAATGAAAAGAAACAAAATCTTGAACAGCTGTTCCCAAATGAGCATCATCAAACCTACGCATTGAATGAGTCAGGGGTCTTGAGAAACAGAATCACATTTTGATTATATCATTAAACCTCAGTACACATAAAAGAAACTGAAAACTTTCAATTTTTTTTCCAATTCCTGACTTAGACTTTTTATCTCCAGTAAGACACATCCTAGTTAAGTTTTAAGGTATACTACTGTGATTTAGATTTCTTCTATCAAATACCTTGGCATTACTGCTAGCATATAGAACCACCTGCAACATTCCACTTCTACAGAGCCTTATGGGACTGTCAATGTTTATTTTCTCATAGTATGTTGAACTGGTGAATATTAAGTTTGAGGAATATTGAGGAATATTTTCTGGATCATCAATAAGAATCTTTTTTAAAATTCATTTCCTTTGATATATTTACCACCATTTTGTGTTTGCTTTCCTCAGACAGGCACCTGGCTGAGCTTTGTTACAAGGTTATTCACAGACTCTATTAAAACAGCCTTACCCTATTTTTCAGCAGGATTTTGAACCTTAGATCAGATATCACATTCAACCATTTATGGATCTAAAATAACATGATTGCAGCCAACTAAACTAAAGAATAAAACTTATACTTGAAACAATAAGCCACTGAGTCAAATATATTTGTAAAGACAGTAAAATGACTGAATAAAACCTTATATTTGAGAGATGTGATGCATCTACAGATATATGAAGAAAAGATGCAAGAGGAATTTTCAGTGTCTCTACAGAGGTCTGGTTTTTCAAGTTTATAGGACCATAGAATCACAGAATGGTTTGGGTTGGAAGGGACCCGAAATATCACCTAGTTCCAAACCCCCTTTCATGGGCAGGGACACCTTCCACTAGACCAAGCCCCATCCAGCCTGGCCTTGAAGCCTTATATTAAGCACAGTATTTATTTAACCCCTTGTATATCTCAGATGAAATTAATTTGGCTTTGTTTGCATAGCTGAATTTAAATATTTTTTAAATCCTAGTGACTTCTTTTTAGTGACAGGCTAGTGTCATTATTATGGCAAAGTTAGGAGAACTTCTGACAGAAGAGACTTGCAAAGTTCTTAGCATTTTTTTAAAACCATCTGTTTCCATTTCCCTGTACACGGTATCTTCATTGTCTTGGAAACAACATGTGAACTGTGAACAATTTTCTATATGGATTCAAAATCTGTGCTGCTCTGTTCAAGCTGTGTTACAGGAATTATTCAGCTGAAAGATGCTTGAAATTGCAGATTTTTTTAAATTGATGTTTGCCCCCAAAGCCTCATCCCTTTTTACAGTTACTTATTTATATACTTGTGCCAACGCACACATATTTTCAGCCAGAAGACTTTTACAACACATGCCTGTAGATGTTTTCAAATTAAACTGTCATTCTCATAAGGAAGTCAATGACAACAAAGGAATTAACTGATAATGAACAATATTTTGATAATCTATCCTTTGTTTATCTGTTTTCTGAAAAATCTGTGCCTGTTTGCAGTCAGGCAAACATATTTAGAAATGCTTCATATGTACAAATACTTATACAACAATTATGCTTCCAGGTGTTATACCTCAGGCTACAGATGTCCCTCTGAAGTTTAAAGCTGTATGTCAACATGAATTTACCCTGTATTAATGATAAACCTCCCTCCTGTCACTCAAAGCTTTAGCTCTCTTTAGGAACTTGAAAATATGGTTTCTAATTTAAGAATGAAATGAAGATAACACAATCAAAAAACTTCTCCAGACAGCTGGACTTTAACTAGCAAATCAAAAAATACCCATCAGTTTCAGCAATATCCACTGCTTCAACAGTGAGGTGAGGTAAGGGCATTAATAATATTCCAAGAGTTTTTCTTGGATTTGTTTTATTCATCAAATTTTGCATAATCCTTCTTCATCTAATACAGTATTGGATAACTGGTAAAGAAGAGGAAAAAAATTCTTTTCTAAAATGTTTTTCCAACTTATTCTTTCGTACGTAGCTTTTCTTGGAAATCCCTACTTTTTACATATCAACATTCCCATACCTTCAGTGGCTTATTGTGTCTGGCATTCTTGCAGCAGGGTTTCTGGAAATGAAGAGATGTATATAAAGATGTAAGTGGAAATCTTATATACTTATATAAGTATATACTTCTAAATTGCATCAATAAATATAATTTCCACTTATATTTGTGTATACTGTACATATAAATATTTATGTGTTGTACTTTGAACAACATAGAATTGAAAGAAATTCCTTGAGGTCTTTGAGATCTGGCCTATATGTCTTGTTTTTCCACCTGAGTTGGCAGAGGTAGACATATTTTCTTATTAACTGCATACAGTTTTGCAGGGATTATCTGCAGTTTTAGAGTCTCACAAATAGGTGGCACTAATGAATTCTTTATTTGCAGTAATTTCTATGTTCCTAGCTAGGAAAATAAAAGTGCTTTGTGTCCTCTGACACAGTCTGTATTGACCTTTGCTACCAATAGCAAATTTGAACATAGTTATGAGGGCTGAAACAGATAAAGAGAATCCTGTTTTTCACTTCCCTGAGATAAATAACTTCTGCCGAATGTCACAGGAGTTACTCAGGAAGAAGGCTGCCTACATGCTGCATTAAAATAAGAAAAGCACATTGCTCTTTAATATAAACCACAACTAGAGTGAAATAATGTATTGACAGTTCCTATGAAAGACCTGATTAAACTATTTGGACCTGAAATATTACCTGGCATGCTAGAAATGTCAAATAAAAATTACCTTGAAATATGAATTTGAGTCACATTCCCTGCAGGTTTACACTGGGATAATCTTCCTAGTGTCAGTGTAATAAGGGGTGCTTTTCAAATTCAGCCATCACAAACTCTGGTTTATTAGCATTTTCTGAACAAGATGCTTCCACAGATATTATTAGGTCCCCAGGCAGAGTTGATCAGTTTATCAAACACTCTTTGGTGCTTCCAGAGAGGGAATCTGACCTCTCTCCATGCATTGCATGTGCACACCTGTAGGCAGGTGGGTATGTACAATACATGTGCATGTATTTACAGGTACTGAATGAAGTTATACCTGCAGAAATCTTATTTTATTTAATTTTTTCATGCAATTATTATTAAATTGTTCTGTGTGCATAATAGTATGACTAGGTCCTCACAGACAAGGAAACGATAAGAATTTAAAGATTCTTGTGAATCTAACCCTGCACTTTAGAAGTTTTGATACTTTGGAGGGTATAACAGAAAATATGTTTAATCAAATAAGTAAAATTTTGCACTAAGGAAAAGGAAGACCTCCAAACTTTTTTGGAAACAAGTGTGAGCCCTAGTAAAAATAGCACAGAGCTTTCAGTACCATTCAAAATTTTAAAAAATTAATTTAGCAATTAGCTTTATGTTTGATAGATTAGGGATTTTAAACCAAGATAAGCTTCCAGATATACTATTTTATGAAAAAGAAGAAAGCTAAAGGAGTTGAACAAGACATTAGAATACTGCGTGCACACAGCCTGCATTAATTTGAACGCCTTATGCATCTCAGCTGAAGGAACACAAGGAAACATCATCAATCAATCAGAAAAATAATTCTCTGTGGGCCTTCCATACTATAATGAAGGTGGGAGAAATACACACTACTCTCTCTTTTGATAACCTAAGGCTCTAAATTATGTCAACACATCAAGCACTTTTTGTGTCACTTTGAGTTTGAAGATAGGAGGGAAGCTCTGGTCATGTCTGTAAAATAGATGTCCATAGATAGATGCTCTTACCTTCTAAAATAAGATGACAGATTTCAAAATATCCATTGAAAATTAATCACTTGTATGGTAGTTGGCTTTGTCTGGATGCCAGGTGGCCACCAAACCATTCTATCACTCTCCTCTCAACTGGGCAGGAAAGAGAAATTATGATGGAATGTTCATAGGTTGAGATAAGAGCAGGGAGAGATCATTCAACGATTACTATAACAGGCAAAACAGATTTGAATTCAGGAAATTAATTAAATTTATTGCCAATCAACTCAGAGTAGGATAAAGAGAAGCAAGAACAAATCTTAAAACACTTCTCCTTGCCCCACCCTTCTTCATCACTGCTCATTTTCTCTACTTTCCCTCCTCCATCCCCTTTGATGCGGGGGGATGGGGAATGGGGAATTGGGGCTCCAGCATGGGGTCCTCCGTGTGCTACAGGTGGGTCTCTGCTTCACTGTGGACCCCCATGCAGGGGCACAGCTGCCTCACCATGGCTGCACCATGGGCTACAGAAGAATAAATCTCTGCTCCAGCACCTGGAGCACAATTTCCTCCTCCTTCTTCACTGACCTTGAGGTATGCAGGGTTGTTGCTTTCACATATTCTCACTCCTCTCTCCTGCTGCTGTTCTGCAGCAGATTTTCCCCCATAATTATGTTATCCTAGAGGTGCTACCACCCTTACTGATGGGCTCGGCCTTGGCCAGCAGCGTATCCCACTTGGAGGCCCCTGGGATTGGCTCTATTGGACATGGGGGAAGCTTCTGGCAGCTTCTCACAGAAGCCACCCCTTTAGTCCCTCACTACAAAAACCTTGCGGTGCAAACCCAATCCACAGTTGCTTGTAATATCTCCAGAAATATGCCCGTGTAGTCCATGGGAGCATGGTTGCTGGCCCAGGCCAAAAATGTGCCAAAATCACTTGCAAGAGATGCCAAAATTATGGTGCTTGGACTCTGATAGTGTTAAACTTAATTTAATTCTCACATTACTGTTTGAAACAGTTCAGCCCACACACAGTTAGGGAAAGTTTGAAGTATTATTTCAGTTGCTATTTATGACAAAATTTGGCCATGAAAATTAAAATCTAAAAAATCTATGCAGAAAAGCAGGAAGAAAAGAAAAAATAATTTCAATGTTGAGAAGTGTTCACAATGCTGTGTTTTCAAATTTCCACAAAAGTGACAGATTTTTAAATGAATACAATAATTTGAACGTCAGTATACATAATATGTCTGATAGATACAAGAGGCATGGCTGTGTTGTTATTGTTATATGCAAAGAAACATTGATGAGGATGTAGCAGTGACGGGTTACTGGGAGAAAGTAATTACAAAAATCTTGCAAAAAAAAGCAGAGAAGGGTGAGTAAGTGCCACGAAAAGAGATGATGGAGGACAGAAGGAAAGAAGGGAAGGAAGGGAAGGAAGGAAGGAAGGAAGGAAGGAAGGTAGGTGTCAATTTGGGGGGTTGCCACATTCTTCCGAAGGTGTCTCCAGCAGAAAGCCGCTGAGCAAAGCCACTACACTCACGCACACATGCACACGCATAGCTTCTTTGACAAGTTGATGGCAAAGAGACAGGAAGGATCACCGTATCGAGTTCCATGGTAGACATTTATTCAGCCACGCGCATGAAGGGTTCCATCGACGAAAAGACACAGAACAGTGGAGGGGGGGCAGGGTCAGGGGGGAAAGGGGAAGAATGAGAGAGAGTGGAACAGGTTACCCTGAGAGTTAAGGGCTGTCACCATCCTTGGCAATTTTCAAGATCCAACCAGACTAAGCCTTAAACAACCTTAGAGCTGTCTCTGCTTTGAGCATGAGATTGAGCCAGAAGCCTCCTGAGGTCCCTTCCAACCCGAATTATTGTATGATCCCAGATCCTAGCATTAACAAAAATTGCTTGGACACAACCGTTCGATGGGTGCAGTTCCACTGATACAGAAGTTACTTATAAATAGTGTATCCTTTATGGAAATAGATATGCCTGCCCTAATCATCATCTGATAAATATGATTTCATCCATACCCATACTGGGACAGCTACTCAGTCATTCCAGGACAGTTAATACAGTCCACATTTCCAATGAAACGAAACTCTATATAGCTGAGGAACAAAAAACCCAACACCATCACTCTCCTGTAAAGAACCAATTTACTAAAATAACATCATCATCCATCAGCTACTAATCTTTAAGTAGCAATAATTACTAAATATTCTTGTACCTAATAAACTAGACAAAGACAGGATATAAACACATTGCTAAATCACTTAAGCAATAAATTGAAATGTGTGCCTTGCAGCTTGAGCAAATACTGTTGACTTGGAGTTCACAGTAAGAAGACAGAGTTGCACAAAGTTATCTAGCTTGAAGTATGAAAGCAGGTCTCTCATATTAAAGCATCATTTTTCAGGGAGAGAAGTCTCTGTTCATAGATTTTTCTGAATAGTTTTCAGGAGCAAAACCACAGATATGTAATTTTAAATACTGGTTATGTCTGAAAAATTTGAAAAATATTATTTAGACCTGGGGATTAATGGGTGAAAGTGCTCTATCCAGTATCAAAACCTAGTGTTATACCACTAGTTTCTGTGTTTGGAATTAAGCCATTAACCACTACTCTTGAAGCCCAAACATCTGACCATTTTTTCATGCATCTGATCATTTGCTCATCTGGACTAGAGGGCTATGACAATATTTCAGAGGAAAGTGTTAAAGGCAGACCTTTAAGTTGCTCTAAAACTTGAAAGACATACAATGTGTAAAGACATGAAACTTGGTTTATCAAGACATGAAGTCAATGAAAATGGTTGGGTAATTTTTTAAAAAGATAATTCCAGTGCTATTGTATGCAGCTGTTTCAAAAGAAACCATAAGGCATTTTTGTTTATGCACTCATTCATGCCTTTTATTTTAATTTCACTTGTATTTGCCTCATGCTATGTATTATAAAAGAAAAAGTGCTGTCTGTGTGTTGCGGATAACACACATACCAAAGGGTTATGTTACCTGCAATAAACATATTGTCACAGAAAAAGAGAGGCATTGACCACACCTTCAACCTCTTTGGTCTTTCCAACAACAGATTCTTTTTTAGGCTTTTGGGGTACATTGGTGCTCATTCCTCATTCAAATATTTTTGAAGAAAATACCTGAATGATCATATTGTCATATTTTACCATGTCACTTTCCTCTATGAATCCCACAGTCTGCTTCTCATTGCAGAATCAACTATAGATAATCTTTAGAATAAATTTTTGTTTGTTTGTTTGCCTTTTTATTTACAAATATCTACACTGTGTTCTTTGATAAACTATTATGTTAGTCATCAAACCACTAAGTTGCAACAATGGAAACACTATACAGACAAACAGGCACAGAAAATTAATTTTAATTTTAAAAAAACTTAGAAAAAATAAGCATCTGCCAGCAGGAAAGCTTCAAACATTCAGCACATACCTGTATGAGTCAGATGTACTCAAATACTCAATGTCCCCCAAAGTGCTATTTAGTTCAACCATGGCTTTTTATTTAGCATGCAACTACTACCTGACAACTACTACGTATCAGAATTTTACAGATTTTTAATCCAAGGCACTTCCAAGCATTGTTTTGGATACACATACCATGAACTTGGACTTCTCGGAGCCAGCTGGGGGTAACCTAGGCTAACTGCTTGAAAATACATGATAATATGAGCAAGTGAAGGCAAATCTGAGTTCCTGTGACTCTAAGGTAGTCAGGATGTGAGCTAGCTTCAGTTTAGGAGAAACAGTAGCATCTTTAGGTCAAACTGGGCAACTCAGGTTGCCCAGAGAAGTTTTAGAGAAGGTGTGGATGCCTCATCCCTGGAAGTGTTCAAGGCCACTGGATGGGGCTTTGAGCAACCTGGTGTAGTTGAAAGTGCCCCTGCCTATGGCAGGGGTTTGGAACTAGATGATCCTAAAGTCCCTTCTAACCCAAACAATTCCATGATACTATGATTGGTACAATCTTTTTAAAAATCGGGGTATGTGATCTTCAAATCAATGCCTGCTAGGTTGTCTGGAGACTAAGATGGGTTGTGGCTGGCCAGCCCTGGACACAGCATGTGTGCTTGCTGCCATTTTTGCAGTCTGTAGGCAGTGCAAAATCTTATAAAAACACAAGAATGTTGCCCAGGTTTTGCACAACATCCCTGAGCGAATCCTAGTCCTAGATGCAAGAACCATCCAGTTTAAGGACTTTATAAGCTTTATTTTGATCTGTGCTCTCCTTCTTCTTTAGCTATAATCCTTGAATGAGCAGAGGTGGCAGCATCATGTTTCCCAAGAAGGGCAGAAAGTGGTGGCTGGCTCCTGGGGAGCCCTAGTATTTCACTTTTCCTGTGCTCATTAACAAACTGATAACAGAAAGGAAACAAATTATCATTAACACAAAAAAAAAAAAAAAGAAAAAAAAAGAAAAGAAAAAAAGAAAAAAGGAAACAACCATGAAAACCCACCTACCAAAACCCCCCTAAACCTAAATACCAACCCCAAACCCTACCACGATTCTCATGTGAACAGGAGGCTGTAATCTAAACAGTGTCCTGGCCCAGGCCCCAGAACTTGATCATTCATCAAGGTCCTTACCTCATTTTGGTGAGGTTTCAACTAGCATTGTCCCAGTCTCCTAACCCAGCAATCACTTTTAATAAAGAGCCAGGGTATGACCACCTTGTTCTAGATATAAAGGATTTTAATGACATGGAACAGTCACCTCTCTGCCAGGGAACACTCCTCACCCTCTTTTATTTACAGGTGCAGCTGTGAATTCAATGAGCTAATAACAAGTAATGGTGCAATTTTGTGCTGGGAAGAGAAACCAAAGGAAATACTGCATGATGAAAAAAAGAAAACTCAATGCTGAAAACCATGGGAACTGGCTGGAGAGTAGCAAATGAAGCTCATAAAATTATTTCTCTATTTAGATCACAAAGTTTTTGAAGCATGATCTGAGAAATAAATAACAACAAATGTTTTAAAGGAAACCCTTTTTAAAAAAGAAATCAAGAAAAACTCTTTTAAAGGCACAGGGTTTTCCATGTAGACAGAGATCTCGAGGACTGGAGCAGCAGAACCAGAAGCAATGTAAGCTCCTTTCTGAAAGCCAGGCATAAAAGTAGGACTCACAGGGTCTCAGTCTGTTGCCTGGATTTGAGACAAAAAGGCTTCTCAGAGTAGAGAATATGCTCTGTAGTGTACTGTGTCCAGGGTCCTGTCTCCATATCTCAATACTACTGAAATTTCTTCTGAGGTGAATTCTGTAGGAAGTTTGCCATCCCAAAATCAAGAAAATATATTTTTCCAAACAGTAGGAACTAGTCTGTGTTCTTTAAGGCACTAAATAGGAAAATAAACAAAACAGTAGACTGGAAATGAAAGCTTCATGAATGACAGACAGGACTGATGGTTACCTGGTATATTGCCTCTGTCCTTCACAGTTTTATACCACTATTCAGAAGTCTTCTGAGAAAAAGTGTGTCGCAGTTACCAGCATCTCCTCCTCACTTTGCTCTCTTCTTTAAAATAAATGCTATTGATCAGTAGAAGTCTTTTCTGGAACTGGCAGAAAGGTATGAGCCTATTAAAACTCTCTTATAATGGTTGAATATGACTGGAAAGGAGAATTGATTGGTACTAGATTTATATCCATTAGCTTTTTGTTGGAAATTCCTATTTGTAACATTTCATTCCACACCCTCAGAATCTATTTTTTCTTCTTTTTGTTTCATTCTGTGAATTTTGCTTTTGATATCCTGAAAGAGTGATCATTTTTTTTCCTATTTTTATTCTAAACATTATTTTGTACATATGAATTTGTAACCAACTAAATCTTGCAAGTTTTGGGGTTTTTTTCCCAGAGGAACCTGAGTCAACTATGCCCAGATTGTTTTGTTAGCTATGTTTGAAATTACTGCAGAACATATAAGTTTGCGAATGTATGTGCCTTCATATCAACATATAAATCTTCAGTCAGGTCAGATTTCTTTGAATATGAAAACTGGCAGTCTCTGCTTAAAAGACTAAAAGGAAAAGAAAGTTGGAAGGAGAATATTTTGAAAATTTTTTCTAGAGAAGTGCCACAGTTAAAAGGAACAGGCTGAAATAAATCATAACTTCTGACGGCCCAGACTGCCGGTGTTCTCTAGCAGTTGCCATTTAACAGCCCAAACAATGGTTCAGTGCAGGACAAAAAATAATGTTTTGAGTCTGAAGCCAACTGTTCAAGAAACTCAGCCCTCTTCAGTGTTGCTGTGACCCCTGCCTATCTCTCTGCCGGCCAACGACAGCAGGAGTCTGGGGGCAACATTCCCAGTGGGTCCATAGAAGGAAGGGGGCTGCAGCAGCTTACAGGGGCTTCCACAGAGTCTCTGGGCTCTGTGTCAGCAGGCAGCAGCAGCCGTAAGAGAAATGCAGTATCGCTCTTGCTGGTGAAGTCAGGAGGAGTTTATTTTAGGTCCAGCACCAGCAAGGGGGCAGGGGAAGGGGGGAAGGGAGAGGGAAGGGGAAAGGGGGAAGGGGAAGGAATCCAAAAGCAGCAAGAGACCCTCGTGCTTCTCAGCACTCCCTTATCACAGTTTTGAAGGGCCCGCGGGCCCAAGGCTTGAACCAATGAAAGGCTGACAGGGGAGGGAACACAGGCCGCGTTACACCTTAGGAATACACCATACATTTTTGGAACTTCAGTACCACACCTTTTTGTCAGCTAAGAGAAGTTATATGGCATATATATTTAGATTTCCATTTTAAAAGGGGGATTTCTGAAATACCTTTTTGAAAATAGTTGATTACAAAGTTTCTGTTGCCTTTAATGCGAATAAAGGAAGGCTTAAACTGTACCAGACCAGTCATGTATTTTAGAATAGAACTCCATAGTAACCATTCATATATATTTTGGTGTTTCTCTAACACAGCAGAATGAGTTACTAATGCTGTCTGCATTTCTTGCATTGTCTTCAGCTCCGTTTGAACCCTGAGGGCTCAGCATTGTGTCTGAACAAATATTTTACAATTACTATTTTCTAAAACAAATGTATCTTTGAGTTGCCTGAATATTGAATTTAAGTTGAGTTAGAAGAAAGAACAGTGTTTGGAAACATGAAACAAGCCAGCTCAGGCTACAGCCATGAGCAGGTGAGGCATGATTTGTAAAAGGTAAGAAAGTATTGCCTGCTTCTGAACATCTCTGAACAATTTCCTAACCAATGGGCTGAAAATTACCTCTGTGGTGAAAGAAATAATGAATTTACAAGTTTTGGTCATACAAACCTTGAATTTTTCTCATTTCTCCTGTTTGGGGGAAAAAAAGTTCTTGAAAAAATGTCTAAAAATGAAAGTGTAATGTTTTGATTCACTTAGTTGATATGTGAAATTAAAGCATCTATAAAATTCAACAAACAAGTAAACAAACAAAACACATGTACACTATTGTTTATCTTTGAATATAATGAAATGTAAGCATTTCTCACAATGTCATTTCCTGAATATTTGATTTGGACTATGCATATAGCTATTGCTAAACTGGAGTTTATTTGAATTACTTTTGATTTTAAAAAATGTATTTCAAACACTTTATTTCAAAAGTGAGATACTTAATAAATGTGGGGGATTGGGGTTGTTATTTGTTTAGTTTTGTTTAATTTTTTAAAATTGTTCTGACTCCTTGTCTCAAACTCAATTATAAAACAGTTTATCAAGAAGGTATTTGGTGCATCATGCACAATGAAGCATAGATCCTTTCCAGAGCAACTTTTGAATTTCTGAATCCATACTAATTTTTCTTCTAACACTTTTTTTTCTCCTTTGAATGGCTATTTTACATTAGAATACAATCAAGTTCTTAGACCTTTCCTCTTAATTTCATCAAAATGCTAATGAGCTTGGTTTGTTCACCTTTTAAAGAAAATTAATTGCATCTTGAGGAAGTCTAATGATGGATATAAATTTCTCAGCCCTTTAAAGCTCAATATAATTCCTCTAAAAATATGTTAAAGAAAACAACATAGAATTTTCTTTGCCTGATATCTAAATAATAACAATAATAATAATAAACATAAACCCCACAACTCAGTAACATTTAATTTATTTGATGACCATGGTTAAATGTGAATATCAAACTGGAGAAGGTTCAGAGAGATGCCAGAAGAGCAAGCTTGCTCCTTTGCAAGTTTATGTTCCTATGGAGAGTTTAATAAATATCCTTCTTGTGAATCACACAATTTCTGAGATGATCAAAAAGAAAAAAAAAACAATTAAAACAAGAATTATCAAAAAATACACACATGGCTGAAGAAATTATTTAACCTTCAATTATTTAGCATTTAGGTTGTTTTTAGTCCATTATCGTTAGCAGGAATGCAGTGCTATCCTTTACTGAGCTCTGGTGTTTTAAAGGCAATTATTATGCTCAAATGTCTAAACCCTGGTCCTGAGCTTCTACTCTGGTCTTCCAGGGCAAGTACAAAAAACTTAGAAATCAGGAAACAACTTCATGCTGGTGAACACTGGTTACAGGTGACCAGTCAGAATCAGGCAGAATATCATCTCTAAAAATTGTTTCAACTGATATGATTGAAAAAGACTCACTTATTGTTCCATAACCCATAAATAGAAGATCCTATAATTGCATTTAAAAAATGTTACACATTGCAGCCTCCTCATGCAGACAAAACTGTGGTGAATGCGTGATGGAGGTTGAAAATACTTTATTAAAACAAAACTGGACCAGTGCTGCAGTAAGTAATAGTTACTTAGCAGTGAGTACGGTAAACATCTGACATTTCAAAGTGAATGTGTAGGTTCACTACATGCAATAGCACTGTGGATATCTGTAAATCTCTTTCCATGCTTTTCTAAAGTAACCCTAAGTTCTATAAATTATACAGATGAATAAGGATATTTAGGATATGTCCCACTGATCTGCTTAAGGTGCTTAATATGCAATGACATAAGGCATGACCTGCTGTGTAACAGTAGCTTCTGAAGGTAGTCAGGACTGATCCCACCATTCATCCCTCAGCTACATCCTGGGTTGCTTTGTAGGTGCCTCAGCCCTGGGGATCCTGTGTGCCCTTGGAGGGACATGTGACAACAGCCAGCCTTGGTCTCAGGAAGGAACCCCGCAACCTGCCCTTGAGGCATCCTCAGCCATCAGTCTCAGAGACAGGTCTTTAGAAGTTAATGCTTGTGTATATCTATTTTTTAATATACTATTTTATTTTAAGTATTCTTAGTCAATCAATTTGATTTTAAATATTATTGCAAATAAAACTGGAGATTCTGTTTGATACACCACATTTTCTTTTCATTTCACCAAACATTCAATTGTTTTTCATGTTTGACTTATTGCAGATATACTTGGAGGTTCTGTTGTTTTTTAGAGTACTTTATTCATCAACAAACCAAAATCTTAGTTATATGGGCATTTCTTTTAAGATAACTGGGCTGTATGGAATTTATTTGTTACTGCTTGACAGCTAATGATACGTTTCTGTATAAAAACATGAAGATTTATTACCATTCTGAACAAAATCATTATTTTCTATCTAATATAACAGTAGGTGTTCCCATTATCCATGTAAATGGTTAGTTGTTTAAAAGCTTAGCAAGCTCTTGAACTCAGTAATGTATTAAGGCAATGACTTCTACCAGTAAAACAGATTTTCACTGGGAAAAACAGATGTGTCGTCATGAGCTGCAAACCTGTTCCCATAAATTTACTTTAATTTCACATTTAAAGGCATAAACTAAAGTCTTTGAGTTCACTGTTTCAGATAATATTCCTACGGCTGTATGTAGATCTCTATGGCAATGTACTACTACCTTTACAATCTTTCTTTCTTTGTGGTAAAAAATAACACTTTTAACAAAAGGGGTTAATAAAGCAGGTTAGTCATGAGTAAACTTGGGGATGAAACCAGAGAGAAAAGTTCCATAGGAGCTTTCATAGATCTAAGAATTATCAAGGACAAGCCCTCAGGTAGAGATTAAAGGTTGGAATTTGTAACTACATTACCCAGGATTCAGGTAATTTGGACGAGAAGGAAAAATATCCAGACTTTCAGTAACTCTTGTGCTGTTTGCTGGCTCTTGATGGCATGGCCCTCTGTGGTTCACTTCATAAGAAAAGAGTTTTTTTCATTCTCCAGTGAGTCTGACTGCATGTATGAGGCATTAAAATGCACAGGCTGAAAGCTTTCAAGAGCAGATCAATCTCTAGACCCACCACTGCGTCAAAGTGGTTGAATTTAATTTGCTTATAGCCCAGTGAATTGAGTTTTGACTTCCTGACCTCTTTTGGTTTCACATCCAATGTCAAGCCCTAACACTGCTGCTGGTAAGGTTATTTTCTTGATATACCTCAGTAACATGAGTTTCTTCAAAGGACTTTTAAAATGACAGTTTTCATGACCTAACAGGAAAGAATTTGCAACTATAGCAATATCTATGATTGTTGGTATTCGAACAGAACTCTTCTTTTACTACAGATGACATTAATAGATAAGAGCCATGGGCAAGAAAATGGGTTTGTCCAGTTTTACGGCTAAAGTAGTCCCAGATTTAGAAAATGAAGGAATCCTTCCCATTTTAGTCTCATAAGTACTCAGTATATTATTAAACAGGCTTCTGCAAATATGCCCATAATAGAAAAACAAACAGTGAGAGAGGCAATTTTGTGTCTCTGAAGATAACTTTTAGTCTGCCTCTGTGCCTGTGAATTGTTTGGGAGACTTGACCTGAGGCAGAAACAATGAAGGATTGCTCTGACAGTGGGTTGCCCCTTGTGCTGGTACATGCATACAGCACAGGGACACTGGTGTGAGTGTCCAGAAGCAATTCATTGACATTTGTGTGGCACTCCTTCTATGCTAATATATCTATGTAGACACCATGCTGATAGAGCTGGATTGCTGTTCTTGGTCTGGGCATATTTCCTCTATTTCAATCCCTCACTAATAAAAGGAATAGGAAGGAAGGGAGGGGGATAGTACTTCCCTTGTCAATGCTAGTTGTTCAAATCATAAGCCATAGTAAAAATTGTTCTTCCTATCTTTGCACTTGAGAGATGCTAACATTTAGATCACAGCTGGGTGTTTGAGGATGCTCTGGTGCTGCAGCAGTCTGGCTGATTTTAAATAAGAAGGGCAACTGAATACTTTTTAGTTTGACCTTAGAAAAACAACACCTTTTTAATGAATCATAGAATTATATAGGTTGGAAAAGAGCTCTAACGTCATTGAGTCCAACCATCAACGAAGCAAGCCTCTTTAATTTGAATGTGATGTAGAAGCAGCTCATTTCTGAGTCTGGGATGTACCGAACAATTTCTGAATACTTTGAAGTAATTCATCATACTCAGCAGGAAATAATCATCCTGGAGGAAGTCCATGATGTTGTGAACATGGATGGGATTTAAACTCAACTTAGTTTTCCTGTCATGGAGCAGTGTGACATCAAGGTAAGAAAAAATTGCTCACATTTAGCTGATAAAATAATTGGCTCAGTCACATAATTACTGTTAGTGCCATGTGCTGATCCTGCGATCAGGTGCTTTGCCCTGCTTTCAAGCCACTAAAACCTAATATACAGCAAATTATCTTAATATATCATCTGCTTGAGGGCTCCAGTACAATCACTTTTGAAGACAGACTGAGGACATACATGTGCCTTCATTCATTATAAATGTCTCTAGCACCTCAATGGAAGACAATCAACCATGCCTTGGCTTCAGAAGGAAAATGACACTGCCGTGCTAAGCTGGAAACAGTGGTTGTAGCTCATAATTATATTTATTTCAACAATTGTATTTAAACCACTAGAGTAACAGCAATAACATGAACATCAAAATCATACCTTAAGAAAGCTGAAACAAACAATAAGATTTAAGGTCAATATTAATAGTCTTTGTCTAATGTTATGTCTCATATGCTGAACTTCCATACTATTTATAGCTCATACTGTGAGAGTTGAAGCAATATATTCCCTTGACAGACCTGTACTTCAAGTATATTTATAAAGTGGGTTTGTATTAATATGAGAAGTCAGAAAGAAGTGTCTACATTTCACAAGAGATGAAGCCAAGATGAAAAAGGGGCTAACAACCCCCTATTTTTTTAGAAGTACATCTTGAATCACTCTCCCCCGCTTGCTGATGGAACACCATGAGGTTCCCAGGGCATGTTGAATTGCAGCATATTCACATCTGTAGAAGAGAGCTCAAAAGCCTTCAAGAACCAAAGTGACCTTGGAAATGATCATGTGTCCTGAATAAGCTAACATTCCTAAAGACACACTAACAAAATAGGTTTCAGCATACTTAATATCTCAAATTATCTGATGAATGATATCCTTAATTTAGTGGCATTTATGTCACCAAACAACATTATGCAATTTCTGCTAAATGACAATCATGTTTTACTCAATTTTTATGATAAATTGACCAATCCATGTAGAGTCATGCTTTCCCCTCTCCCTAATTCTTTCTGAGACAACCATCCATTCTGTGAACTGAATGGTGAAATGATCCTTCACTACTTAAATAATTAAATTCTGTAAAATGTAACTCATGAAAGAAATTAGATTAATAAAGATCTTGCCTTTTTTATCTGTGACTCTAAACATCCCTCCAGAACCTGATAAGTGTAAAATATTTCCCTTTTAAAAGTATGCCTATACCAGGATTTTATTTTAAGATGAATATTTTTCATCCTGGGTATGTTACCTAAATTGCATCACCTTAAAATCTAGTTTTATAGTACAAGTAGCCAGGCTTGAAAATTATTCTTATTTATTTGTTCACTGAAAAGCAGCCAAATATATGAAATGAGTACTTTCATTGATTTCATATATTCATATATACTTTCATGTGGATCTTGCAATAGGAAATATATAGATAGAAAGGGGAAAATGCACTAACAAAAGAGGAAAGCGGTTTTAGGAGAACAGTTCTGTGGGCAAACCAACCTCAAAAGTACAGCATAACACAAATTCTGTCCGTAATGTTATAACCGAATAATCCTTAATGTATTATTTATCGAAATGTGATGAAAGCCACTGCTGGAGTACCCGAAAGTCCCAGCCAGGCATGGCTCCCAGGATACTGATCAGCACACAAATTGACAGGGTAGCCGTGTGTCCCAGAGGGTTTGCACTCTGGTTTTCAAGGTACTTAACTGCAAGAGGGATGGGTAAATGGAGTGTGAAAGAACCACTAGTAGGATAATATACTTAAGATGGGAGCTGGTATAAACTTCCCAATGGACTTTTGCAGAGAAGTCTTAAAAACTCTCTTTCATATCTGAGCTTCCTATCTCTGTCTCGGATGGTTATTTCTATTTGTCTGCTTGCACCTTTGCGCAATAATAAATATAGAAGGATACTGTCCAAGTCACCATCTGAGATTTTGTGAAACTGGTTCGAAACTACTGAAGTAGCAGCAATAAGAAATAAACAGCTGTATATTCTTAGAGAAATAACATAACTTTGGAAAGAGAGAGTGGCTGCCATTTTGATACAAGAAATGTGAGGCCTGCTCTGCATGAAAATTTACTCAAACTTAACAAAGCTATAAACATTTAAAAGACTTTATTTTGAAAATTTATGACTGAGATATTCTGTTAGAAACTTCTAAGATGTAATTTCATTTGTTACTAAATGTAAGTGAACAAAAAAAGTCTGAATTTTAGTTATTTCTTCTCTAAGGTAACTATGAAAAGCAAATAGTAATCTTCAGCCACTTAGTGAAATGTTTTGTTGCTTTAATATTATTCCAACATAGATTTTTAGTTCTCCTGTTAATTGGAATGTTTTTTAAATAGATATAACTACTTATATTTTTCTGAACATCATAATCAATACATATATCTTTTAAGTATAACTCTAAACCTTATTTTTACTGCAAAATTAGTTGTTGAGTTCTAAAATTCAGAATGACCAAATGTTCATAGATAATAAACATTTAAAATGTATTGTGCATAATTATTAGATTCTTTTTCCATTTGCCCTTCTGCTTCCTGCTGTCTCTGTTGCCCACCAGTGAGTTATACATTTAAGAGGAGGAAAGACATCTATTGACTGCAGAGTTGAATTCAGTTAATATGCCTCACTCTAGCAGGACAATGCATGTAACACAGCAGGCTTAATTTGCGGTCCATCTCTAGCTATGAATACCACCACCAAATGTCTGCAGTCAAGTGGTTTTCATTACACTCAAATTCTGTGGTGTGGAATTCTCTGCAAAATTTAATGACCCAAGTTCTTATTTGAAAAAGTACTCTTTTACAATGGCATTCTACTTGACCGCCACATGCAAGTGAAGTATATAAAAAAGTAGATCCACTGAAAAAATGAAAATGCTGCCTGTCATACTATCTGTAACAGAGTGTAACCAGTGAAACACTTTTCTAAAGGAGCACCAAAGGAGCAACTTGGTAACTTTTATACATTAATATATATATTCCCTGAGAATAGGTTCTTCTAATTGATTGCCAAGTCCATGAGAACACCAGTGCATTACTTTCTGGAAGCAGAAAGCATGGCTGTGTCTTTGAGAGGTGAATTTTGCTGAAAGTGCGAGGTTATTGTTATGTTTAAAGTCCAAAGAGAAATTCAGCAGGGGAACAGTTTTCTTAAAATAGTTGCCACAGTAATAAGAGTCCTGTTTTATGGCGGGTTTATCAAAGGTGCTGCACACAAAACCTCTGCTCTATTCAATATCTTGTTCTCATTATTCTTGTTGCTAGTAGCACTAATCATTTCTCTGTTTTCAAACTGAGCATTGACATTGTGAATTCACTGTTGAGAAGAGGAAGGAGGAAAAAAAAGAATTCAGCAACTTTTTATTTGTATAAACCTTTGGGATCATTTATTAAGAGATCAAGGCTGAAGCACATCCATGAACACACGTAATTGTCCTAATTATCTATAAAATTCTTCAAGTTGAAGCTCCTTCCTGTGATCAGTTCCTTTGCTGCTTTAGTAAGAGCTAGGAAGAGGAGGATGTGTTCTGGTCCATGCTACAATTTACAGTACACAACGAAGAAGCTGCTCTTTTGGCTTGAGCAGAGTCACTCAGAGAGTAGGTAGTTCAGGCTTATCCAGGGTCTTACAGAACAACTCAAGCTTCCTTAACACACATGGGTGTAGGAGCAGAAAATAGACAACAATGTTTTCAGAGGATAGTTAGACTCCTGCCATTTTAGAGCATATCATTATATGATGTACTGTTATTACTAAGCTGCAAGTAAATCAAGTTTCCATGTCTGAAAGGGTAGAAAAAAACTTTACCAGTGTCATGGTTTGACACTGGGCACAATGCCAGTGCCCCATGAAAATATATTTTTACTAATAACGGCTGTGAGATGTGATCAGGAACAGAGCAGAGCAGGCTCAAACTTAGAAATAAGGGGAAAAAAACTTTATTAATCTACACTAAAGGAAAGAAACACACAGGAAACAGAATGAAAACTCTCTGAAACATTCCTCCTCCTCCCAACTTTCACCCTTCACACAATGAGACAAAACCTTGGATTTCCTGATTAGTTAACAATACTCAAATAATCAATTCTCAGTCCATCAAAGAAGAGAGGAGTCTCTCTTGTAAACCATAGTAGTCCTTCCATGTCTGGTGCTCTCATCACCATCCATGGACCGAAACTGCCCTCAGGATTCAATGATGCTTTGCCAAGTACCAGAAGCTCCTTTTCTGGGACAACAGTCCCCCCCACTAACAACCCCTGGGGCCGA
>WEIT01018859.1:2977-13075 GCA_013389985.1 Dryoscopus gambensis | reverse complement strand
GGGGGGTGGGGCAGGGGTGCAAAAAACCATCTCATTGTCTCTCCACCCTTCCAGCCTGCAGAAACTGGCTCAGTTCCATTTCTTTCCACCCTCTCTCTCTCTCCGGGCTCCAGCCTACCTCCCATCTCAGGCCGCATGGCTTCAGGCCACATGGCTTCAGGCCGCAGGCTTCCCCCTCCCCCACCCAGGCTTCAGGCCTCAGGCTGGGCGGGAGAGGAGATCTGCTCCCTTCAACAACCGGAACACAAGAGGAAGTTCCTCTGGGATTCTCTCCTTTATCTCCCTGTGTTCTCAGAGGTGACAAATCTCTTCAGTGGTCATACCAGGTGTCAATATTCAATCTGACCACTGATTGGTTTGACTATAACTTCCTTAAAAAACTCATTTCCTTTTCAAACCATGACAACCAGATTTTGTGTTTGTGCAAGAAAAGGGCTGTAGCTTTAATGGTAAACTGAAGGATGTGTGTGGCCTGCTTAAAAAGGTATCTTAACCTCTGAAAGTGCCAGCATTTAAATCACAAGCTGGGAAAATTACCTGACCTCTCAACACCTGACCCTCGCATGGAACTATTATTTAAAGTGCTAAAATCGTAGTAAACACCTACAAAACAGTCCAGTTCCCAGACTTGCACCAGTGCCCTGGCATTGCTCTGGCTACCAGTGAACCTGGTTCTTCTTAGGACTATCTCTGAAAAGAAAACTTAAAGGTCTTCAGGGAAGTAAAAAATCTATTTGGAAGAAAGTAGCTTACTCAAAAAGCCTCTCAAAATAGACACAGCAATTTCAAGTGTGTTCTGATGCAAGTGTGTGTAATTCTGCACTTTAAATTCAGCAAGCAACTGGACCAGAAACAAAAACTAAAATGTCAATAAGAGATTTTAACAAATTTTGAGATTTTGCTATTATACAAAAACTGGAAGCATGTCTAATCCTTTCTAAATCCGGTCAATTCAAACGAAAAGTAATACATGTAATGATAGAAAAGAAAGATCAATTTAAGGACACTGGTTTTTAAAAAAGTGTTAACTAACATCTGCAAACCATAATTGATGATTATGAAAATGACAAACAAGATGATGATGATGTTGATGAAGAAGAAAGTAATAATAAAAGAACACTTCATTATGTAGAAAGCTTCTCTGTACCTCAGGAATAATCCCAATATCAAGGTGAAATAACTACAATGCATTAAAAAACCTCCTCAGATCTGACTGGCTTCTAGTTTTTTGTCAGTAAAATGTTGACCAGTAAAAGTCCTTTACTCCTCATTTGGATGGCATGACCTATGAAAAATGTAGCATTCAACAAAACCATTTTAAGTAGTGCAATCTAAGGATGATGCCTCTAATGGTACCAGCACCATGAACAATGTCGTTAAAAACTGTTTACCTCCTAGGGTCATTGTTCCCACAGTTATGTGAACCTCATTAAGCCTGAGGTCAAATTTAAACTGAGAATTTAGAGACAAATCTCCCGAACTAAAACATAATGCAAATTACATTGGGATTATTCCAAAAAGAGAAATGGAGACATATCTTACCTTTTACTTTTGTCATTACAGAAAGAGTAAATACTCTGGAAGGAAAAGCAAGAGGTGTGTGGGGGGGGGAATCAGGCTGATGATAGCGAATGATTTAACACTGAATTATATTAAATGTTGAGAATGTAGTCAGAGAAGTATTAAGACAAGAGCAATATTATTGCTACCTGCATCTTTAACTCTAGTGGCTGAATTACACTGTATGATTACTTACTAGTAGAAGACATGAATCTGGCAGCTGCTACTCAATTTTACCTGACAGCATTTAGTATCAAATAGCATGCTTTTCTCTATTATTTTTTAATATTACCAGAAAAAAGCACTTGCTGTTGGCAAATAATAGAAAAGGGTTAGAAAAGCACCTTTTTTCCCCCCAGTTTCTCAGTGCAGTCTGCATCACAAAAGAGACATTGGGGGAAAAAAAAAGAGAACTAGTCATGGTTATTTTAACCCATGTAAGACAAATGAACACAAAATTCAGCAATTTATGGATAGCCATTATTACGTATCAAAGTTGTTATTATTCAAAAGGAAAAACAACCCCTACAGTGATTAAAGTGACAAATCTTCCCGTCGTGCCGTACTTCCCCACTCCTTACTAAATGCCTGCCCTTCCCACATTGTCCTCCCTCCCCCGCCCCTATTCCTGGCCACTCCCTTGAGTTCTCCCTATGGGTCCCAATACTTTAACTCCGCCCATGTACGGCCCCTGTGCCCTGTGACCATTAGTCCATGTGCTCTCTCCACCCCCCTGATCCCCATATAAAACCCCAGTCCCATGCCCTGTGACTTCTCCTCTGCCTTGGGGATCTAGCTTGGCACCATGTGGCTCTCTGCCTTTGGGACCATGTGAATAAACATCCTCTGAAGCCCCCATGCAAGGAGCCTTCTCACCTCCTTTATCACCACCATGTTGCGGGAGCTGAGAGCCAGCTGGAGACATGTGGGGCAGCCCAGAAGGGACTGCAGGAAGTGAGACAGCTGCTCTCCCTAAGAAAGCCCCGCAGAGTTCTCCGAGGAGGTCTGTGGCTTGCCATCACAAGAAACCACAAACCACAACATCTTCCCTTCATAAATTCAATATTGTTTATGTTACCTGTAATGCACAAAGTAAAACTCAGCTTCACAATAAAGCACATTCATTGTTTCAAACTCAAATTCATTAATTCAGTGCGGCTAAGAGGCTGAGTTTAAAAGATACGGTGAAGTAACCACGGACCAATAACTCATAAATTTATGATCATCTTTTTTTCCATAGATGTGAAAGCTTTTACAAAATTAGACGGTTTTTTCTTTCCTTTTATTTTGGGGTAGAAATGAATATTTAAATAGTTGTTTCCAGATTTTGTGCCCTTGTGGGACTGGAAATTTCTAATGAGGTTTATGTAGCCCTTAGACAAATTAGTACAGTATCCTTTTTACTGTTTTCTATGAAAAAATGTAGGCCAGTCAGCATTACCCAAACTTCTATCTCAAATGAAACACACTCCGTTCCATTTCTGACAGCAATGTGTGTGCTCCATTAATGGGGTGCTTGTTTGTTCAAGCAGGTCTGTATTAAGTAGGAGTACAGTTATATCTAACAGCAGTCTATATTGTTAAAAGGAGGTTGTTAATTCTAGAAATGCACTAAAGCATGTTTCAAATAAAAAAATCACACCATATGTAGCTGTTGGTATGACACTAAGACAGGATTCTAGGATCTTATTAGACCAGTTCTCACTTTTCTCAGAACAGTTTGGAGAGGGCAGTTACTTCATATGGACTTACACTGCATTATGTTTAAGATAATTCCAATGTTTTCATAGAAATAATTTTTTTAAAAAAGTGGGTAAAAGCTGGCATGTAATTCGTGTGCAGTGGAATAGTTAGTCACAACTTCAATTGCTACCAGTAGCAAAACTATCCTTATCCAGGTTTGCACTAAGCACTGTAAAAATGTATGGGAGAAAAAACTTTCGTTGGGGCCCATCCCTAGGGCAGAGAAGGGAATCCCAGCTCAGTAAACACACTCAGCTGTTCATATGTGGATGTTGCTCCTGCTCCCTTCCTGGACACTGGACACACAGTACTGAGTCATTCAAATTATACATGTAAGCCACCTCTTGGCAGTGGATGATGCTTTGTTCTTCCTCTTGATGATTTTTTCAACAGAGTAGCTAGTACTAGTTTTTCCTGCCTTTTTTATAGGGACCATGCTCTTTCCTGTACCATCATTTTCCTGAGCTTCGGCTTCTGCATCCTTCCAGCTTAACCACCCCCACAGTGTCGATTCAATGATAACCCCAACATCATTCACAGAATCTCCTGTTAGCTCCCATACCATGTGGATCTCCAATCCCATGCACAAAGCATCCTCCTCTACTGTGCACAGACCTATGCTCACTGCCAGGACAGCTGTGTGATCACTAGTACAGCTCTGCCAGCATTTTGGGATCAGAAGGCACCAGTATTCTCACACTGTCTCACTACTGTAATGTCTTATTAATGGTGGAATCATGGCAAGTTCAAGAGATTGCATTAGGATGGGGTGGAATAATATTTAGTGGGGAAAACCTTTTCTTAATTCTTAATAGTAAAGGAGTGAAAATGAGAATTTCCCCAGAACCTTTCTTTTACAAAGATATATTAAAAGCACTGTGGGTATTTAGGTTACCTGTGCAAAAGTCAGTGGCTGCCTGGATCCTGCATAGCTAGTGCTTAGCCTCAGAAACATACTCTGGGCGGGTAAATTCCAGAAAGCTAAGTATGTTTTGTGTAAAAATAGAAATGTGCCCATTTATGAA
The DNA here is from genome assembly GCA_013389985.1 of Dryoscopus gambensis. Classification (NCBI taxonomy): domain Eukaryota; kingdom Metazoa; phylum Chordata; class Aves; order Passeriformes; family Malaconotidae; genus Dryoscopus; species Dryoscopus gambensis. Next base: position 8,747 of record WEIT01018859.1, on the reverse strand, counting down.
GTTTGAAATGACTAATTATGAGAATTCTGAAATGTCTCTCTGCTCTTTCAGGATGAAGTAGAGAGATTAGAAATTCCTGATTGGCATAAGGCATTCATCATAATGAGTACAGAGAACACAGAGAGAATCAGGTAGAATGTATGTAGATAAGGGTTGATAAATACAGGAATATAAACTTACTCTTACAAGCAAATTTCTTTTTTTTTTTTTTTTTAATTACAGAGCAGTAGTGGGACCATAGGAAAAAACAAAACAAACAAACCACTGAACACCTGAGCTGTAGTGCATGACTCAAAGTCTGACTACCCAAGTAAAACTTCAGGTCACAAGGCTGTCTCTGTAAGTCCTTACCAGGAAATATTAGGAGACAAGATGTGGGTAAGTGAATATCTTCATTTGAATACAGTTACACTCACTTATTGACACACAATCTACCCTGATTGTCAGATTCCAGAGACAAGAAAGCCTGTCTAGGTAAGGAATGGGTTGACAGTATGACTGTACCAACAAAGCCTCTAAACAGGGAAGCCTATAACAGAACAGCTCTTCAACCAAAGTTTATATTGCTCTGCCAAGTGGAGGGTGCCCTATCAAAAACTGGTTTTTGGTAGGGTTTATTTTCAGCATTACTGCTTGTATTAGGTCTGGCTGAGCTGGAGTTCATTTCCCCACAGCAGCCCTCACAGTGCTGTGCTTTGCACTGGCAGCTGGAAAGGTGTTGGTAACACCCCAGTGCTTTGGCTACTGCTGAGTAGCTCTGGGACAGGATCAGCGCCATCTCTCCAACATTCCTCCCACATCAAGGGGCTGGGGGTGGGTAGGATCCTGGGAGGGGACACAGCTGGGCCATCTGACCCAAATTAACCAAAGGGATATTCCATACCGTGTGACAGCTCAGATATAAAAGTTAAGGAAAGAATGAGAAACTGGGGGCATTTGTTATCCTACAATGTTTACCTTAAATAGCAACTGGTCTGCATGCTGAAGCCCTGCTTTCTGGAAAGTGGCTGAACATCCCTCACTGATGGGAGGTACAGATTAAACTTTCTTTCCCCTTTGCTTATGCACGTGCTAACTTTCAATTTTTTTGCTTTAGTAAACTGCCTTATCTTAACCTATGAGATATTTTCCATCTTATTTTTTCTACGCTCTCCCTCTGGGAAGGGAAATGATAGAGCAGATTGGTAGGCACCTGGCAACCAACCAAGGTCAACCCACTGCATTGCCTTTGCGTATCTGTTTTATTGTTGCTTTTGTTTGAATTGGCATATATATAGAGTGTATATATCTATATATATAAATGTATGTGTGTGAGTGTATATGGCTATACTACATAGGTAATTAATGAGAGATAATTCTAGAATAATTAACATATTAAAACTACACAAATATTTAAGAGCATGCTAGTCCTAACCTTCCAGCTTAGTAACTGAGAGCAAGAAGAAGGACAATAAGCTTTTAGAATTCAAATCTCAGACTATGCAAGGCTATAAAAATCATCATTAATATTCTGAATTATATCTGAAAGCACGTTCAAAGCCAGAAAGGAATTTAGTACAGGTGTCAGCAGGATTGAGAAAAACTTTTGTTCTGCATCCAGTTAGAGTAAAAAAAACAGCAGAGATGATCTAAACTTATTCCAGAATATTGAAAAGAAGATATCTTTTAAGATTAAGACTCTCTCCAATTGTGAAGACCTTGGCAAGTAATGGCATCTATTTCATGAAAGAGCTTTATGATATTTTTATTACAACTTGCCTACAATTTTTTTATTTCTTCTGTTTTTCAGACCTAAAGACCCATTTTTGATTCTTCCCAGAAACCACAAGAAGAGGAATATTCCACCAGACTTAACTTCAGTAGGTAGTGGCTATTATTATCAAATGTCTGTACCACATTACACCACAATATTTAAATCGAGCTAAAGATCCTAATATTTTAGGGCATTAGATTAAAAAAGTCATTTCTATACCAGAAATTTACAGTTTGATATTGACTATTGTCAGTGCGCTACTCCAAATAATATGCCCCCAGTCTGATAATAAAATGGCAACAGATAGAAACTAAGAGTAAGATCCTATTTATTTTCTGTCCTAGAGTAACATACTCTTATTAGACTAGTTTGCCATTGCTTCTGACAAAAAGCATCTGAAATTAAGAATACTTGTGTTTTCAGTGCATAAAATTCAATAAAGCAGAAAAGATAAAATGGTAATGTTATTTATTTTTCATGATGTTGCTTCATCTAAGCAAAATCTGGGAGCCACCTGATATTTTAAATTTGCAGCAAATTATGTCCCCAGATGTTTTCAGTGGGTGAATCGCCATCATTTTCTATTTGTATGTTGAAAATCTTTCATATTAACTGTCGCTTTCTATTATTAATTATGATATCAAGAAGAGCCCTGTCAAAAGTATTTTTTTCCCTAAATTGACAATGAATGCAGGCTAAGTTTCCATACTGAGATTTGATTCCTTCAATGGGATATGTAGACTGGTAAGAAGATCTAAACTAAACTAAAATCAATATGCATATGGCCTCAAGCCACTGACCTAGGTTTTCATTTGCACTTCCTTGTAGCTCTTATAGAAGAGCTATATTGTCTTTGAAATTTCTTCACTCCAGACATACTACGCAAGAAAATACTAGAAATGACAGAAACAGAAATAGAAACTTTATAGGCTGCCACTTGGAGCTGTAATCAAGCCATTCCTAACAACTTCCAGAAAGAGCTGGAAACTGCTTGCCAAGGTGCCTGGAAGCTGTGCACTGCCAATCATCTCTCCTAATTTAATGCTGAGAGTCATCCAACTTGGGATGCCAGCATGGAAGGGACAGATCAGCAATACGTTATCATTAGGGTGCAACAAAAATTTAGATCTCTAGATATTTGTACTCGGTAAAGTTTAACAAAAAATAATCTGATTGACATTTGCAATGCATGTTATCTCAGTCTATTAAAAACAACATAAACTCTCTCTTCCCAAAGAGGGAGCCTAAGCAATACAGCTTTTCCAAAGATAAAGCCATGAAACACTTATATTGTTCTATTAACAGGTTCCTTTTCTTTCTAAACAGAGCCTCTTCTGGTGGAGAAATTTAAGTGATGAAATCAATTCCCCATGAAAATGTGCTTACATTTTGAAATTATTCAGTTTGCACAGATTTGTCCTTAGACTTCTCCATAATTCCATAGAGATTTTGGCCATCTTTAGCACAGAGATTGCCTTCCCTTGTAAGCAAATACCTGTGAAACTCATTAAGTGAATGTGCATCTGTCACATCTGTCTAGCATGCTAATTTTCATAATGGATGACAACTCATAGGTGCCTCTAGTTGTTTTGTATTACTTTATGTGATCCACAGAGTGGACCTAAATTTTACACCTTTGAAATTCTGCATAAAAAGCAAGAAGAGTCTTCTAGTTAAAGCAGTTACTTGGTGACCCAAACAGCAGAGGACTTGCATGGGATTGCAATTCTCCAATCGTACTCAAGTCAGTGAAACTCAGAGAACAGTACCAACTAAACATTTCTCATTTTCTAGCTGTCTGACTTGAGTCTGTAGGGTCTGATTTATAGAAGTGCAAATTCAGTCAACAGAAATTGTGCTTTGAATGTATAAAATTAAATATAAACACTCTGCAAAATGAGATCCCGCATTTTTTATACTGGACACTGAGAATTTCTAGAAACTCTTGAATTTAATCAATCAAGGGCAACAAACCTTATTTACGACAGTGGGCAAAATACTCTGTTAATTTTACAAGACCTTAAGGAAATAAATTCACAGTTTTATGTGAAAAAGACAAAGATCTGGGTGCAAATGGGGGAAATGGCACAAGATATATAACATTGTTTTAAGAAAAGCAGTTAAATGTAGGTCCACATATCACAAAATGAGAAGAGGTTTTAATATGAACTATATTCAATCAGATTGAATAAAAAGTAGTTCAGGAACATGAAATAAATATTACAATAAAGCAGGATTAATAATCCAATTTTCAGTTTTCCATTAAAATTTTTAAATGCTTACTTAGAGCTCTATCATGATTCTTTTTCCATTTTGCATTCTTTAATAAATAACTTTTTTTTTATTTAAGAAAAGTGTTCAAATTATATTGTGAATCACATCAAATTAAAAGAAAATTATATGTGACTGGTGTTACAGATCACATTTTGAATACCTTCTTCAAATACCTAACTCAGTACACAAGGCATGCATCTTTCTTTGTATATGGGGAGAATTAGGTAGCCCTGTGGGGGTGGGATATACTTCTACACAGCTGTGAAGAAATTCAACAAGACATTTCTGTGATTCTATTTTAAGACTGTGAATTACAGTAATTTTGGTGTAGTTAGTTCCCATACATCACAGCAGAAATTTGTGCAGTCCAAAAATAGAAAAAAGTTTCCTTTTATTTAAACTGGATTCTCCTTAATTCAGGGATTTTTTTGTCGCCTTGTGATTCCTGATGCTTGTTGTATTGTTCCTACAAAATGTAGTTTTTACATTATTTATAGTCTTTAGGCAGCACAGAATACCAAATAATATAAAATAATGTAAAATCAAATAAAATCCTTGTGTAGCATTTTGTCAGCTAGATACATTATACTCTAGTAAATTCATCTTTCCCTGAATTAATAGGTGTTTACTGCCTACATTAAAAAAAAGTACTCAGAAACTTGCATGATTTACATTTTGCAAGATTTTTGGTATTTCTTTCCTTTAACAAATGAACCAAATTAAATAGTTCCATTTATAAATAGAAATAATGTGTATCTCTTATAAAAAGATTATCGGAAAAAAACCCCTAGTACAAATAAATTCCAACTTTACTCAGAGAAGAATATTTCACATATTTATTTTTTAATATGGTGGTATTGAATATCAGTCTTAGCTGCCTCTTCTGAAAGTTAAAGTCCTCTGTTTCTTCAAAGAAAAAAAAATATGGCCTCTGTGCCTGTGGTGTAAACATGCTTAGCAGGCCCTTGAGGGCTCAATCCAACCCAGTTGGAGACAATGTCTGTCTTTTGATGGAATTCAGTATATAGTTGAATTGGACCTTAAGGGTAGGGCTGACTAAAAAATGAGTTATATCAAACTCTAAAAGAAAAAACTTGTCTCAGCCACAGTCCAAATCATGTCAGCTTTAATGGCAGCTGAATCTGCCCTCAGCCCTTGGCCATTCTGTGAACCTTACCAGCAAAGTGGTGTTTAGAGTAATACCAGTAGGGAGTATGCAAAGAAAACAAAAATCACAATAAATTTCAATGTAAAGAACAGAGATTATTTTACTTCCAAGAAGATTGCTTTTTCTAACCAACATCTACAAATCCTTATGATTTTCAAAACTTGGTGCATGCTCCTGTGAATAGGTACAAAGTGGGATACAGTCACACACATAATTGGAGAAGTCAACATGCACATTTCAGAACATGCAGACAAATAAATTTCTAAATTTAATGTGATTTTTGATAAAAAACCTTTAATATAGATGCTAAAGTAAAGGAATACTTGGGATGGGATACTGAAGGCTGAATTCATTACTTCAATTAAAGCAATTATCTCTACACAGCTCCATTCAGAGATGTGGAAGGCAGCAGCTCTTCTTGAACATTTCATCTTAATTGTGAAAATATTGGCATGCTCCTTGTGAAAAGCTTTAAAGGAAGAATGAAAAATAATAAAAGATATTCTTCTTTTAATCATATGCAAAGAAGAGAGCAGAATAGTCTTAAATATGAGAGTAGAAAATAATTAACACTC
>WEIT01018858.1:208702-240471 GCA_013389985.1 Dryoscopus gambensis | reverse complement strand
GAGCCGCGGGCAGCGGCAGCAGCAGCAGGAGGGGTCGGGTCTCTCGGGCCATAAGCGCAGCGTGTGGCGACGCAACTTGCCGAGGAGGGAGGCCGGCGGAGCGCCGGGCGCAGCCCCGCAGGTAACCCCACTTGCCCCGCGGCGTGAGCACCCGACACACCTCGGGGGATGTGGTGGAACGAGCCACAGGAAGATTGTGCCGAGCTTGGTCGGACTCCTGCATGTCAGATCTGTGTGACACACTGATGGATCACATAGCCTGAACCGAAAGGACACGTTAAGGGAAACCGCCTGGGGAGTATAACAATTCCTCTGTCCTTGCGGTATACTTCTGCTGCTACCATGATAAGGCAGGGCTCAGACAGAAAGAAAAATAAAAGTGTGTCTTATTTCTGGCTGCATAAATGGTTGGGACTAGAAGAGGCAGCATGGGAGCTCCTTAAATGGACGGAATGTAAAGATTTATAGAAAGCAGAAAAGTAACAAAACCTTTACTAATACTTATTATAACCTCTGTCTACAGCCTCCATGCATAAACTGTTAGGAGAAGATTTGTCCAGTTTTGGATAAAGTTGTCTGTAATGGCTTTGCTTCTAACCTCAGGCTCTTCCTCAGGCACTGAATGGCTTTTTTTCCACCCGTGGCTCCTGTGGTGGCAGCTACTAAGCTTGCTCCTGGTTCCCAGCTGAAACAGCAGCAGAACAATTTTCAGCATGGATTCATACTTGACAAAGAGGAAAGTTTAAAAGATCTCTGTGCCCAAAAGAACCAAAGATATTCCTATTCAATGTCTGCAGAAAGCACTCAGGACAGGCCCAGGCATGGAGGCTTCTGTTCAGGCAGACTAGAGAGCAAGTATCTCATCAGCCAGGCCTGTACTCTGTCAGCTAAATCACTAGGCAGACAGAAAGAAGGAGTGGACCGTGCATATCCCCTGCAACCAATTTCTCACCACAAGAGTGCAAGTGCTCCACTGCTCAACACTGGAAGCTCCCCATATGTGCAGGAGGCTCCAAATAGGAGATCAAGCTCAATAAGCAAAGGGATGGTTCCAGCAGGGAGGTCTCAGTTAGCTGCAGTGTCCTGCCCTTGGACAGGGGAGCCTGAAGCATCAGCCTCCCATCTATACAGGACAGACTTGGCATACATTCTAAAGCTGGAGGCAGATAGAAGGAACCTAGAAGAGGCAATTCAAAAGAAAAAGGCCCTTCTTGGAGAGAAGCTGAGGAGGACAGAGGAGACGCTCAGGAGGATTCAAAGAGAGAAGGAGCTTATCAAGGTAGAGGAGAGAAGAGACTGTGAAGTGGAGAGGACCCATGAGCAAAAGGCCACAAGGCACCCTGAAGAGAAAACTTTCAGAGCTGCAGACAGGCCAGGTGCTGGGATCTTCAGTGGGGCACAGTCTTCAGAGGATACTATCCCCAAGCCTGACACCACTCTCCCCCGCCAAGAGCTGGCTGTGGGGAAACTCAAGGAGTGGCTGGTGGCCACAAAATACAACAAAATAAACAACAGCAAAATACCAGACAACATACCCATGGAGCCTTTAGCTTCTTGTTCCAAACTGGCCCCAAAACATAGCCTTTCTTTCTCTGCCCTCTCAGACCAAAATTCTGATGACCACCCATCTGCAGAGATGCTATACATGCAGGCTGCCAGTGCTGTGGAGCAGGAGGGGTTTGGACAGTGCAGCTTCTGCAAACGTAAGTTTCTCTGCACCAGGCTTGAGAAACACCTGAGTATCTGTGGCAAGAACCAAGACTCCAAAAGGAAGGTGTTTGACTCCAGCAAGGCCAGAGCTAGGGGAACAGAACTGGAACAGTATCAGCAGCGGAAGAGCTCAAGGAGTCCTCAGGTAATGTATAGTCCCTTTGCCTCCCCGGGTTCACATCTACTGCTCACACTCCTTCCACTTCAGCATCTGACTGAGACACAAGCCCCTGCCCGTGTACATGGGGCTAAGGGATACAATCCAGCTATTGCCTCTGAGAGGTTCTTGCCAAATGGATAAATAGATCCATTTAAAATCTCATAGATGGAGGCAGGAGTCCTGACTTGGCTTTATAATGTATCAAGGGTGTACTACTGGAGAAAGCTCACTTCTTTGCTGTAGTTAGGATGCAGACTTGTTCTGCTGCAGTAAAGTTCTGTGACATCAGGGGCTGCAGGGAGCTGACTGAAAATCCAGATAATAACACGGTCTGTTAAAATGAAGGCAGTGGAAACATGCAGCTCTGTTCCTGCAAAGCAGATATAACAACCCTCTCTAGCTGCTTGGCCCTATTGCTTGCTTTTCTGGTTATCCACAAGCTCTTTCTAAATACTGTTTCCATCAGTATTTTCTTTACATCCTCCTTCGTGCTGGTCTTTTTGATTCCCTTTGTGGGAGTCAGCTTCTCAGGCTGGGTTTTACGTCAACAGGCAATGCACAGGAACAGGTGACATGGGTTGGGCTCTGAGGGTAAGTTTGAGAATGGAGGCTGATGGTGGTCCCAGTTGCTCTGACTGCCTTTCCCTTCCACAGAGTAAAACACCACCCAGAAAGAACAACTGGAAACAGAAGCACGAGGCTCTCATCCACATCGTGTCACAGGCCCGCCAGGTGCAGCAAATCCTTGCTAAGGGGGGGAAGGTGTCTGACCTGCCCCCATTGCCTCCCATCGAAAATCCAGACTATGTTGCCTGCACCTACTGCGGACGCAAGTTTGCTCCCCGAGCAGCCCAGAGACATATTCCCAAATGCAAAAACATAAAGAATAGGCCTCCACCTCCACCACAGAGGAGGCGCTGATGAGGCAGCACCCAACTGTACCTGCTGCTGTGATTCCCTGCCTGGTTTTTGCCAGATTCCCAGCTATAGACATTTGTGTTTTCTGTAGTCTCAACACCAGCTGCAAGCTTCTGCAATGTACAGCAAGTGAACAGCTCAGGATGTATAACCTGAATAACGGAACTTGTATACTTTGACCTGGGCCCTGGGTTGCCCCATGAGAGATGCCCCTTTCGTCACGACAAGAAGCTCAGGATCAGAAGTTCCAGGGGTTAGAAAACCTAGCAGTAGCTGGCACTTTTTGAATCCGTATGCCAATTCATGTGCATAGAACAGGGATACTCTGAACGAGCCAGGCCCTTGAGGCAACAGAACAACCATCACAATCAGATTTAATATTTTAAAAAATGGAGTTTTCCTGCAGGCCAAGTTGCTAGGGACTTCTAAAAAACAAAGCTTGCATCCTTCCTTAAATCATCTGCTTATATTCATCTTGGTTGCTGCAATGGTAGGGAATGATGACAAAAACATATCCCTTCTTTTGTTTTCTTCTCGAGATTTTTCTAGATTCTGATTATTAAATATATTAAACTAGTTCTCTTGTGTAAAAGTTATTTTAAATGGTCACAGAGTGGTCTGTGGTGTCACACTAAGAATGACTACTTTGTATGAAAAAGTTGCAACAAGAAGTGAACAAGGAACAAAAAAACCTCCAGCAGCTCCTTTTGCAAGTCCTCTGGTAGCATAGCAGCAGCTCCTGGGAACCTAGGGAAAGATCTAAAGCAACGAGATTAAGCTGGAATAGTCAGAAGCTGAATATGAAGAAACACTCCAGCTTTCAATGTGTGAACTTGACTTCTGAAGGAGGTTGGAGTGCTTCTGTCCTCTAGATACGTGAGAAGAAATCTCAATCCCTTGGCACACCCTGGAAAAGCATGAAGGTCCCAGAAAGGATCATTGCTGTACTGTGCCAGCCAACGATGAGTGTACAAACATGAGAGACAAAGCAGACTCAAAAGAAGGGAAAATAATTTGCTGTATCCAAACTAATTGGAGAAGCAAGACCAATGCTTTAACTTCAGAGTTTCGAAAAACAGGATAGCAAGAGGTGACAAGAGGTAGGAAAGGGGTAAACTGAAACCTTCATGCCAGCCTCCCTGAATTCATGAAATGTATAATTGAATTGAACACACTAGTTAAAAAATTCAGCACCACTGCCTGTCTTCTAATATTAACTCTGTTTCCTTTGCACTATGTTTTATTGACTATATTTAGTGGACCCTAAAGGTCAGCAGAGTGTAAATGGTGACACGTGGATACACACAGAAAAGCATTTGATGCTGTAAAATAAACCCATGTGTTGGGGACTTCTCATAACTGGCAGGCAAATGGCTAACACTGAGATTGAAAAGATTGAAACTGTAGATTAAGCAAAACTTATTAATATTAAATCACCAGGCTTCATTGGTTACACGTTTTGGAGCTAACTGTGGCAGTTCACTCCTCTTTGCTATTGTTTCAGTATCCAGAAAGTCTCAGATAACTGGTTTAAAACGTAGTAACATATAAGATAAAGTATCAGGCTCAGCACAGAGATTTAGGGTGCTGCTTTGCTATCATGGTTAGTCACTCTGACACTACTCAAGCCATGTCATTCACACCAGCTCAGCTTCTTCTTTTGCTCCTGCAGTACAATCCCCCTCTCAGAGACATTCTGCATTTTCAGCATCCAAATCTCTAGTGAATTTTAAGTTTTTAACTCTCCTCTGCCTTTCAAGATATTTCACAATTTAATAAAACTCCTGATAAAAGTGACAGGCTTTAAGTACAGTGTGCAGGAACAGCTGGCTGAGCAGGTGTCAGGCAGGTTCTCCCTTCTGTAGGCCTTAATGATCAGTGAAGCTCTTCTGAGAGAAACAGGTACTTCTTCACTTTAAGCCTTTCTTCCTGTTACTCATTTCCCCACTTGGCACTCAAACTATGGAAATAAACACACACACATACAAAAGCTCCTGACGTCACTAGGAGGAGATGTAGCAGTATGAGGAAAGAATTGGTTTTTGTTTGGTTGTTGATGGCTTTTTTAAATAAGGGGACACAGAAACTGACTTTTTTTTTACCATAGCAAAGAACCTAAAAGCCCTTTCACCCTCTTTCTATAAGCAAAAGAAAATAATCAAAACCAGAATGCCACAAACCAGATGACTGTATACATATTTCCCTTTCCTCTCTTGGAAAAAAAAAGGCAAGAAAAAGACTCCAAACACAGGAGTATGAGTTTAAACATTTATTTAAACAGAAATTCCAAACCACTCCACCCTTTAACCTTTCAAAGAAAGACAACGACAAACTAGTTTTCAGCCAGAGTGTCAGAGCAGGCATAAGTTGTGTTCCACTACAAGAACTCAGTAGCAATACTAGCAGGAGACCAACACATATGGAGCTAGCACTGCAAGAAGGGGAGAAGTAAAAAGGGTTTGAAACTGCTCGAAGGCACTTCTGCCTGCCTGCCTTTCCGTTTTCAACCCAAGACAAAGGTGCTACCTTTAAACTGCTTTTTTTGTTGCATAGCTGGCTGGTGTGACATCCGTGGTCTGTAACAGGCACAACCTGGATAGCGTGAATCCTCTAAGGCACATATGAGATTGTGGAGCACAGGGCATCCTCTGTCAGGAACCCTAATCCTCCACTAGATCCAAGGGGAATCCAGTCTGTGCACCTAGCTTCCCAACTGCAGAGCATTGAGAAATGAGGATAGCAGTGCACTGCAGGAGAGCGACTCTCATCAGCTTGGTGCTTGCTTATTGGACATGGCTCAGGCTCAACTTTTCACTCCTCAAAGGCACTGTAGCAGTGTGACCAACGACCCTCAAGCTGGGACCCTGACCTGAGAACTGGCTCCAATGCACGTCGGGGAAAGGAGAGCAGCGTCACAAGGGCAAACAAGCCTGGCTGTACCAGGGCACCTGAGGCTGAGCCCCTCCTGGGAGGGCTCACCTCCTGCCTGCTTTTGGTAGCAACAGACAGGCATACTGGAACAATCCTTGCCCCGGACACTGCATTGGGGAGATGGCACTTGATTCAGCTCCCAGATACTAGCAATAGGCACCAAAGAAGTATTTAAGGAGCACTGCGTTACAAGCAAGTGGTTTGGCATCCACCTCTAGAGACAAATGGGGAATGTTGGATTCCCTGGAACAGTCTCTCAAAAGAAGTCTGTCAGAGGTGATACGATATCCACCTCCAGTAGACCTAAGGCAATTCTAGTAACTTGCCATTGATGGGGATCATTTAAGCCTGGTGAAATCACAACCCCACTCTCACAGCAAAGGTGAGAGGAACTCAGGACTTCTTAGAGGCGCCATGTAAGGCAGGGGAGGCTAGCTGCTCCCAGGGATCCTACCAATCCCATAAGCTTTACTTCAAAGTCAGTTTGCTAATAAGTTTAGGGGAATAAAATCAACCTCATTCTCTAAAAGAAAATGAGGAAATCTTGAGCATCAGACCATGCCTCTTTCCATCTCCAATTTTCTTGGGAAAGCTTCTCACTACTTGAAAGAAGGTGAATTCCGGACTGAGATTTGATCATTCACGGTCTTTGGGGAAGGCTACATCCTGTGACCACAGCAGTAGTGACCTATTCTGGGTCGGAAACGGCATTCCAGCTTCATCAGAACACTGAGTAGAAAAAAATGGATTCTTCCCACACCCACACAAGAGCGTAGGCACAGGGACTGAGCAGAAGAGAAGCCAAGCAGGGACCAGCTACAGGCTTATGCCAAGAAACCAGAAGCTCTGGCACCCAAACCAAGTTGAACAGCTGGAGCAAGAAAAGGGTAACTTAGTCTGAGGCCCAGATGCTTGGCATCTGGTTGGGAAGCAGGTGGTGTGAAACCGAGAACTACAGATCCAATCTCAGACAGTCCCGATTACTGCTATGGGAAACACCTGATTCACTCATCTCGGTGCATTGCCTGGAAGTTGGAAAGCCTCGGCACCCAGAATAAAGCCTTCAAACTCTGTCTCCACAGACCAGTGGACACAGCCACATGGCCAGAAGCTATGCCTCAAGGCCAGGGACATGCTGTCTATCATTATCTCCCCCCTAAGAGGAACATCTCCACTGCCTCCAGAATGATATGCTTGCTGGTCCCTCTGCCCCTGAGCAGAGGGAAGCAGCCTCACCGGCGGGGCCTTACCATGTGGTAAGGAGAGGATCCTAGTCCTTCACCCCTCTGAAGTGAAAGTGGCGAATCTTAGGGTTCGGCCAGCTTCAGTACAAAACGTTTCCTCCTCTCATCTAGAGGTGCAGTGATGAATACTGGGGTCCCAAAGGCAGCTCCCAGGAAACAGTGAAACAATGAAAGGGCCACAAGCTGCTACTGGAGCCATCGCCATAATGGGGCCGTTCTGCCTCACGTGCAGAATTGACAGATAAGGTAAAAAAAGGAGCTGCTGCTGCTTCAATCACTGAGCTGGCCTAGAGCTCAAGGGCCCTCCCCCTCTCAAACTCACTCCTAGTTCATATCAAACATACATGGGTGCTGCTCTGGAGCCTCTGGCCTCGCTCCTTGTCTGCGAGTGACCTGACGCCAGAAAAGCCGCTCTCTGCATTCGGTTAGTGTGCTGTGAAGTTAGATGGATCCCAGTGGGCTCAGGAAACTAGAGGTTGGAGCGGCACGAGTCCGTTCCCAGGAGACACCAGGAATCTGAATCCACATCAGGTTTCGGATCCACTTCCATCTCCTCTCTGGTTGTCTGTGTTCCTTTGGAATGAACCTTCACCTGTCAAAACACACAGCAGTTACCCAAACAGCACCAGGACTAGCTGCAAAAAAGCTAGAAGCTGCACAAGGCCCAATTTGTATTCTCCACAGCCATCTGTGGCTCTTTGCAACATCTGACTGCCCATCCCTTCTCATCAGGAGAAATAAAGGGAAATCCCAGGTCCCATAAAGAGTGGGCTGTCCTCAGAAGAAACTCTTCTTGGCTTCATTCCTATTTTGCTACTATTAGAGCCAGCATCAGCAACTTATACAAGAAACAGGCAACATTCTTAGTCCCACCAAATTCTGCTCTGATAGAGATGGCTGTTAAGAGCTGCTTCCTTCTGCACAGCCTCCACAATCTGCAGGAGCATGGTGAGCCCTGAGCATGGATGTGCACCCAAGTGACAGATTCTCACCTGCTGCATTTCCTCCATCCTCCTGCAGAACCGCTGGAGCTGGGCACTCAGACGAATGGTTTCCTGCTGCAGCTTCTTCTGATCATCCAGACACTGTAAAACCAGGCCTCGGAGGTGCGTCACCTCCACTTGCAGAGCACTGCACACACAGCCTGCCCCAGGAGATGCATCCTTCCCTTCACCACACGGCAAGGTTGGACTCAGGCAAGTAGGCTGCAGAGATGTGGAAACAATTCAGGCCACGTTTGAGTGCAAGGCCAGGAGTTGTATATGCCACAAGAAAAAAACATGCCCAGAGTGTTATCTCAGCTTGTTTCCCGACTTGCCAAACTTCTCGCAGCCAGGGTCAACAATCTACTTCTCCTTCTGTCTTCTGTACAAAGCCACAAGCTTCCTCCTTTTCCTGGGAAGCTTGTTCCTGTCCTCCTATCACCAAAATTAATCTAGTTTACCCCCATTTCCTTAAGTGTAGGATCTGTGCCTCCTCTTGGGACAGAAAACTCCTGGAGCTAGGTAGTCTCACAGGTGGTAATTACTCAATGATTTTTTGTATCAATTCTTCTATCTCACAGCAAATTCTGCTTTCTAATTTTCTATTTTCTGCTAAGCTTCTGAGCTCTTGGCTTCTTTTTTCCAATTGCATTAACCACATTTTCTCACAGAACTGATCTCATTACTTTAAATCTGACCACAAATCAGCTTTGTGTTCTAGATCCTTGGGAATTTTTCTCTTTGCAGCACCATCTCTGATTATCCCTGCCCTCTTTTCCTCATCCAGATGAATTAGGCCAATCCAACAGTCTCTTCTCAGTTCTTTCCATAATTCAAACATTGCCATTTATGGTCCCCAAGAGCTTGTAGCCAAGCATTCACTTGAATAACTTTACCCAGGGCTCTGTTTTGGGCTTGTTTAATCCAACAGGTTCCTCAGAGGCCACTTTGAGTCCCTGAAGCTTCTGGTAAGGAAGAGTCTCCTTCTCAGGCTCTGACGATGCCATGCTCAGAGGAAAGGGGCTGTCAGGCATGGGGATGAATTCAGCATTCTCCAGCTCCTAGATACACAAAAGCAGCACTGTCAGGCCTGTCAACTTCCGGCAGTTCATTTCATCTTCTCAATCGATGCAGCAACACCCTCTTGTGGTAAAACAGGCAGTGAGGCCTTAAGGGCTCTGTACAACACGGCTCTAAGAACCTAGCAGAGCATCCCTCAGAGGTGGAAGGGGCCACCCAGTTATCCCACCCTCAATTCCCATTTTAAGTAATTTCTGAAAAGCCGCATTACCTTCCGCAGCCAGCCAGGGCAGGAACTGCTGTCAGCACTGTTGCCTCCCTTAGCTTCTGTAGTGCTGATCCAGCCCCCCAGCTCACGATCTGCTTCCATGGTTCCCCGAAAGCCTCCACTGGGATTGGGGGTTTCCACTTCCTGTTCATTATCCTCTTCCTCTCCTCCTCCAGTTGTGCAGCTCTGAGCCACTAGCAAACAAAAGTGAAAACCTTATACTTTCCCCACCTCTGCTATTCCTGTTGCCAAACTCCATATGGAGCAGAGAAGATGCATAAATTTGTGCTGTATGGTCATGGTGAGAGCACATGCTAGCATTATTTCCCTCAGCAGCTTAGCTCCTAACACTCCCTGCAGACCTCTCCACAAGGGCTTGTGTGCAGCAGTCTTCTTCAATTTCTTGGCCCCAGCCCTCTCACAGGTCCAAGAAACTGGACTCCATCTCTCCAGCAACTACCCCCATAGAGCCCCTTCCCATATCAGTTCCCTTCAGTGAATTCCTCTCAGCTTTTCCGTGTCAAACTGAAGTTCCTGAACCACAAAGGCCTCTCTGCACTCATGTTGTTTCTCCTCTGTTTCAGCTGTTGCTTTCTCAGCTTTGGGCCATCCCTTCCCATGCATGGCACCAACTAGATTTCTTCCATTTGAGCTCTTCTGTGAGGCCTTTCAAACACAGAGAAACCATGCCGCAGGACCAAACTTCATCCACTCAAACTAACCACTGAATGGACTTAAACCAGAGCTCCCCAGGGCAGGTTACTTACCAGTACCAATGGAGAGACCACTGCTGTTGGATCGTATTGTTTTAGAGTTCAACACCTTTTCTGCAAGGAGAGAAGCGTGCTTTCAGTTAGAGTGCCACACAGACTGCAAGACAACTCCTAGAAAGCCAGTGTTGCAGGCCTATGGCTCAGAGCAGTTTGCCACATTCCCCCCAGAAATTTGGCCTGTTCCCAAGCAGGATTTATACTCTCAGTCCTGGCAAGGAATATATCATCATAAACAAGATCCCAAAACTTCATCCTAAATTTGCACTTACCAACAATGATGATCGTGTGCCAGCCACGGCATGACAGGTCTGGAACATGATGCAATGATCCAAATATTGGCCGAGGCCATGAGGTACAAATATCTGAACCATGAGCTCTCTCAGTCGATGTCATTGCCAGACGCCCATTCCCGCCATTACCCCAAGCAAAGATATGGTTGTCTGAGGAAAGAGAAATTCAGGGGCTCAATTTCGTCCCTCCTTCTCAGCCTCTAATTGCTGTAAGGATCAGTCTTTCTGCTGTAACTGCTATCCCAAAGTATCTAATCCACCAGCTCAATTTCGACAGTGGGAGAACAAACCGATAAACCTAACAGGCAGCCACCAAGTCAGTACTCTGCAGCCTTAGGGACAGCAAATACTTGGGGCTGCACTGGGGCCATTACCAGGTTAAAACAGTCCCAGTCTAGGAGGATTTCTTTATTTCAGCAATGTGCTGTGGGGCTGGTAAAGGAAATGACCAGTGGGAGCCAGTTAACCACTCTGCAGATTAAGTTTAAAGTAACCCACTGCAACTTGGCAAAGACCCACTCACCGTCAGTAGCAGCTATGGTGAATTCATCTCCACATGAAACCCTGATCACCTGCTTACCCCCCAAGGGGCCTCCCAGCAGGTTTATTCCCAGGTGCTTCTTATAGTCCCCAACACCAAGCTGTCCGCACTTGTTGGAGCCGAAGGTCAGCAGGCGGCCTCGCTCTGAGAGGAGGAAGGAGGAGACAGTCACAGCGAGGGCCCAGCTCTGGAAGCAGCCATGCATACAGAGCACAAGCAGCAACAGCCCATGAACAGGAAGGGCTCTGCTGAGCAGCCAGCCAGGCTGGAAGGGAACAGTGCCAGCCAAAAGGAATGGGTTTGCCCTGAAACACCTCCCCAGTTCCTTCTCCCACTGCTTCTCTTTTCTGATGATGGGGGCTGGGACTCCGCACAGGTCTCTGACGGATGTTGCTTGGGCAAAGCCTGAGTTGATCATAAATTATTCCTCTGCTAGCCCAGAGCACAATGCTTTCCAAAACTTCTTTTTCCTCTTCTTTAAAAAAACAGGAAGGCTGACATTGCTGCTTCAGCTGGCCAGGAAACAAAGACTGCTGAGAAACAGGCGTTCCTGGAGCAGCCATGAACCTTGCTACCAAGAGCGAAACCCCCAGTGTCAAGGGCCAGGCTGAAAGGGCAAAGTTGATGTAACGTAATTCAGCAACCAACACTCAGTTCTTAATGCACAACGCTCTCACCATCAATAGAAGCTGTGTGTGTCTTCCCTGGAGAAATGGTACGGATCTTGTAGAAGGACAGCTGCTTGGCCAAAGTAAGGGAAGTGGCGTATGGCACCTCACAGTATGTCTGACAAAAAGCATGTGGGTAAGCACAGAGTGAAAAAAAATCACACATTCATCAGCTAAGACCTACTCAATCTGGTTCAGGTCTGACCATGACATTAAACCTAGACAGTCCTAACACAAGAATGGTAAAGAACTGCCAGAACCCCTATCACTGGATAAGTCACCACAGAGCAGCTCACTCTGTTTCACCACCTCAGATCTCACATAAGCCCACAGGGCAGACAGAAAACTGAGGAACAAATTGCCTCTTCCCACAATCCCAGTATCCATTGCCTTGACTGGAACTAAAGCATTGGCACGAAGCTAATGCACACTGTCACAGGACTTCCATTTCCCCATATGCTACTGATTGCTGGGAGCTGGAGCCAGGGATCCAAATGCACTTACATCATGATTGATTATCCCTGATGTGCACTGATTTAGGCCCAGCTTGTTGAACTCGTTGAGTCCACATGCCAAGACTTTGCCTGTCTGGGTGAGCAGGAAAGTTCCATCACAGCCACAGTGAACGGACACAATGTTTAAGGTCTTCGGAACATCCACCTAGGTGGAAGAAATATATCCTAAGAAAATAAAAATCCCAACACCTATTACACGGAAGCTGGCACATTGAAAACATATGGGGGTAGAGCAGTAGCACAGCTAGTTTGGACACTATCAATAGCCAACACAGTTATTTTGAATGAAGGTGTAAGAATACCATAAAGTCTGTAGCATATGGAAACTCCGGTCACAATGCAGAAATTCAAGGCAGACACCAGTGACCAGCACAGGAACCTGAAACATGATGCATGGGCAACCTGGCCAGATGGGGTCTACAAACACCAAACCCATTTAGGTGAACAGGGCTGGGTTCGTGGCTGTGCTGCGTGGGTATGATACTGTGTGATCACAGATACTTGGCTTCCAGGCACATCCTTATTTGTTTCTAACCCTCAATGGGTTAGAACACTTCAGTTACCCCAGCACTGTATTTCAAGAGGGTTTTACTTTCAACTGATCTTTAACTCATTATGTTACATTCAAAAACTCGCAATAGTTGCGCTGCTGTGAGTTTCCTCTACAGACCCCAGGTAAGCCCTTTGGTAGTTCTCACTATGATTTCTACAACATTAAGCTGGCATTTGCAGTTCCATCATGGAAATCAGAGCAATGAAGCTCTTAGCTATGATGCTGTCTGGTTTATGAGTGGTATGACTCTGCCATGATCTCTAGCAGAGAAATGAAGCACAATGAAGTGAGAAAGCAAAGTTAAAACCCTTGCAAACTCCATGATGTCTCAGAAAAAACACCTGAGCCTCAGAGAGATAGTATTTCCAAGCAATAACTAATTTGGATTTATGCCTTTGCGGATTTTGAGTAGTCATAGCCCTACCTTCTGAGGGGTGTAGTGATCTTCTTCTGAATCCAAGCCCAAGCGTCCTGCATCAATGAAAATACTGCAGTTAAAAATGGCCTCACCAGGTGCCCATATCAAAGAACTGGTATTGTCTCTCCATAGTCCCAAAAGAATCTCCCTACAGAACTAGAATCTCCCTGCTCCCCTACATCCATCATCACCCGCCAATCCTCAAGGGAATCCAACCCCACTCACAGAACCATTGCCCTACTCACAGGGAAGCCAAGTGGCACCCTACAGCTTTCCAGAGCAGAGTCCTAAGGCTTCAGTCTCCAGTTCCCCCTTTTTACAAGGAAAGAAAGTTCCAAAGGAACAATGTTTTTTACCCCCAGGGTACATACCAGGCAGCCCTCGCCCAGGCCCTGCATTACACACCCACACCAAGCCACTTCCTGGCAGGCACACCCCAGTGCCTTTAGGGGTCAGGGAGACTCTACCTACCGTACTCTCCACAGCCCCACGTGTAGACTTCTCTGTTCCTGGTCAGTACTGCCACGTGGTTGTCTCCACATGAGACCTGCTCCACAGCATTGGTAAGAAAGAAATCCAGCTGCAGGGGCTCAAGCACTTCAGAGCCATGAGCCTTGTCAACGCCAATGCATCCATAATAGTCGGAGCCAAAGGCATACACCTGGCCCTCATCTGAAGGACATAAAGAAAGCTTGGTCAGCACACAGAGCTTGTGTTAGGCTGCATATTAACTTCTTAGGACATGGTCAGAGCAACTTCTTTTCTGCAGTCAGCCTCCTTAGTGCAGAAGAATGTCATCAGGAGACTATGGAGTCCTTTCTTGTTCATGTTAAGATGGATAATCTTACACAACAACCTGCAGCTACTTCAGTGCCAAAAAATCTTCGGTTGAACCTGCCACTTTCTTTAACAGTAATCCACAAATTGATTCTGTGGCCCCCTAAGTCTCTCCTTCCTCAAAATGACTGCCTGAGCTTATCTCTTGTCAAATCTCTGCCTTTTCAGCACTGGCAAAATAAGCTTGAAACTACCTTCCTGAGAATCATTTGCATGGGTAAAGCAAGAGTCAAATTCTTCCATAACAGATAAACAACATGACACCTAACACATCCTTTAAAGTATGAGCAGGGTTAGAACTAGAGACAGCTACCAGGTGTCAAGCATTCTGAATTAAACAGCAAATCCTAGATACACATTCTTTTTCATCACTGGGTGATTCTTTCCCCACACAGTCCAAAGAGTTTCAAACACATCTACATTCTTGACTTCAGGCTTCACTGTCTTTAGTATGAGCATGTTTGGGGGCAACACACGCCCTGGTAAAAGCAGAGACTCTGCACAGACACGTGATTTGTGGTCAACACCCAGCTTTATCACCAAAAAGGAGCACATCCTTAGCAAAACCTCATCCTTCTTGGGAGTCAGTATCTTCCTGTGTAATAATGTTGATCTATTTTAAATGTTCAGATATAATCTATCCCAAATGTAATAATGTTGATACTATCCTCAAAACTGAGGGATGAGTAACATATGGGGCTTTCTCCTTTGTGCACAAAGCTGCTTTGCTAATCTGATGGTGAAGGCAAACACCTCCAACAGCACAGCAAAGTGAGGGGACTTGTCAATGCCTACGCATCCATAATCTTCTGAGTCAAAGGACTTGCAGCTCTCACCCGTGATGCACACTGTGAAATCGTCTCCACAGGACACCTGGCGAATGGCTTTTCCCTGAAGCTTCTCAACATGCTTTGGCTGCCGGTAGGAAGCTCTGTCTCCATGTCCCAGCTGCCCATGCAACTTGGTGCCCCCCTGCATATTCTGCAAGACAGAAACACCTGGTGAGGTTACATTTCCACAATCCCAGAGATGGTGTCAATAGTTAACAGCACCTCAAACAAACAACAGAAGACTGCAAGGAGCAAGAGAAAATGTTCTGTCTACTCTAGGGAAGAGACATCTATCTCTGTGCATATAGCAGGCAACATTCTCAATGGCAGCACAGGCTTTCTGGCAGTGATGCACTAACAACTAATCCAGTCTCAGGACACCAGCTGGTGAGGAATCCCTGCTCCCTTCTCATCTGCCAGGCTACAGAACCTGCTCCCTGCTGCAGGACTGAAAATCATCCTTCAGCTTTTTGAACTACTTTTCTAAATCCTAATGGCTGCAAAGAAATGCATAACCTGAAACAAATGTCATTGAAATGGCCTGACACAGCAATTATACAGGAAAAACAAAACAAGTAGTGTTGAAACTAAAACTATTAATAGCCAGCTGAAAGTTTTCAGTAATTCTTCTTGCAGGAATATACAGCAAATTACTCCCGAGTTGTTCTCATCCTATTTGGATCTCTTTCCTTTCTCGCTGACTTATTGTGTAATCTGTCTTAACAGATTCTGTATAATCAGTACAAAAACCCATGGAAGCCTGGAGATGGAGAACACCTCCATGTCACTGACCATCTAAACCTGAGAAGACTGGATTCAATTGTTTAAAATGCATTATATGCCAACATCTTTTATTCACTTTAAACTATTGCAGATTTTCCACTCATCATAAAAAGCAGAGTTGTTTAGCATAAGATGCCTCTGCTTTCAAAAACAAGTTGCCTTGCAGATGACAAAAGGTCACTCACCCCACCCATTCTGATCTCGAAAAACACTCCTCAAAAATACAAAAGCCAGAGAATCACTAAGTCTCCACTGCATGTCTACAAGTCAGGAAGAGAATGAAGAGATGTTTGACTCCGTGTTTGGGCCTAGAAGACCACCATCTACAAACCTCAAGTGCACAGCAAGTCTCCAAGACACTTCCTGTCACAATGGAAAATGTCTCCCAGAAACACAGCTGCCTTGGGAGCCTTGGGTCAGCCCCAAATCAGATGGCCTCAGCGTCCACTGCAGTCAGATTTCTCCCTTTCCAAGCTTCCTGCCCATCTGATTCAAACAGGCTCGTGAATGGTCAGCAGGAGATGTGACGCCTCCCTTCCCACTCTCACCCGCTTCCTGCGGTTTGTCTCACTTACCACCCAGGTGTAGAGCTCCTTCTCCACTGTCACCACAGCAAAGTGAGTGTTACCAGCACACACCTGGCGCGCACTGCAGCCACTTTTGATGGCATCCAGCTTCTGGGGGGTGGACTTACCACCCCCCCAAACATACACCTCACTAGTGCGTGAAGTCACCACTGCAATGGGAGCCTCGTTCATGGTACTTGACCTGCACAAGACCCCCCCAACAAAGCACACATGCTTTTAATAACGAGTTTGCATTCCCTGTCATCATCCATTTTCCTGCTGTTGTCTAGCAGTTTCCTCTTCACAACCATTCATGGGTTTTGTTTTCAAAAACTGTTCTTCCAGCAAACTGTGAACAACCCATGAACAGGGACAACTTCACATAAGGTGCTCAGATAGTGTTAGTACTTCCAAGTTTATGAGGAAAAATTGGTCAAATTCTACCTGATAAATACCAGTCAACCAGCTATACATGTCACAGAAGCTAGCTGCTTCACAGAGCAACTCTGCTTACAGGCTTGCTGAGAACTGTGGTGAACCTCTGCTACATCAAGTTTTATAGAAGATATTCATATTAATGTAATATTCATCATTTAGAAAGTCATATTCCTCCTGTTGAGGGGAATCTGTGTGAAAAGAGAGATCTACTTTACAACTCAAGATATGTAGGCTGTGAAGACTGCATCCTCAGTAGGACAGATCAGAGCTGGATGGGACCTGCTGAGGTATGGCTCCAGCCATACAAATAAGTAGCGTCTAAAAGGCAGAGTAAAACACAGGACAATAAGCATGCAACAACTGTGTCAAACTTCTAGCATTCAGGGATCTTCTAAACTACATTATTCCATTAAGGTTGTCACAGGCTAACATTCCCAGTTCCTCTCTGGGGAGCTGTTCTCTCCATACTTCCTTTCAAACACATGTCTAAATAATTACCTTGGTCGCTTATTTGGCCCATTAAGCAGCGTGACTTTCTCTTCCATCTCCCTGCCAAGGGAGAAAAAGCATTTTAGGAAACAGCAACATTGCTCTATGCCATTTACTGACAAGCAGTACACACAGACTGTTTTCCTTTCCAATAAAATGCTGCTGCCTCTTGGAGGAGATGTGTGTTTACCAGCTCGCAGCAATACACAGTAAATAGGGCAGATGTACCACGCAGCTAACAAACTTCTAGGAGAGCTGAGGACAACAAACTATGTGGGTACGAAAATGTGGCCAACCAATACCTATATTGCAAAAGAAAAGCCTTAAACAGCTAAATATTATCAGGATTCAGGCTTTTACCAATGCAAACAGCAAGACAAAACTCAAACTCTGCTGATCACCATGCAAAAGAGTATTGGTATAAAGGACTAAGTCTGCTGTTCCCAAAGAAACCAGTGTGGGATAGAAACAGCCCAGAATTATTATCCACCTTTCATGACAAGATAGTGTGTGCAGGCTGATGGTCAAACTAAGCCAAAATGGGCCACTTTCAATGCAAGTCTCTCCCAAAGAGGGAGGCAACAAAAGGAAAAAAGTGAGGATCTCTGTACTGAATAATCCATATATTTTGAATATATATATTCAAAATGGCTTTTTCCAATGACCACAAGAGGATCTCTGTGACTCTTCGTTCTCAGAAATTTAAAGAGTAGAAAGCAGCACTCCTCAAAGAGTCTCAGAATGGAATACCTCAATATTCTCAATACAACAGCTTCTAAGGATGCAGAGACCTTTCCCATGCACCAACAGAACATCAGATCAGAAGACAAGACTGCAAAAATGCACTTTTGCCCTAAAGAGAATGAAGTACCTAAATAACTGCCTCACACCAGACTAAATTCACTTAAGGACATTGCTACAAAAGCATAAACAACACCAGTCTGCACAAACCCTCCTGCTTTCCCTGTCAGCCATCCAGGTTTCAGGCAAGACCATCTGATTACCTCCTGCGTTTGCTAAGAAGGGGATGTTCAAGCAATTCATCTGCAGTGGGTCTCTTTTCTGGGTCCTGAAAGAAGGAAGCAACAAGTAAATCTCCGGGAAATACTCATCATCTACAACAAAATCTTGGGCTAGATGACCTCATTCAAGCCTGCATGGACCATCTTCCCTGACTCCCTTCAGAAGGGAACGGAATTAACTCAAATATTTAGAATGAATAGGGATAAATACCATGGATGTGCAGGAGGGACTTGCATGGTCTGAAGGTGTTAATACTATGTTTGCTTTCAAGAAATTAATTCCCTACAGAAAGCCAGAGCCTTAAGAGACTGTACTGAGATGATGCTCCTACCTCCACAGCACTGCATTAAAAAATAATTGCTTCTGCTAGCCCATTAAATATTTGTGATCAGAGTAAACCCAGCACACCTCCAGAGCCTGCAAGACTGAGACAAAGCTTTCAGAAGACTGGAGAAAGCCTGGCCTTAGAGATGTCTCAGGCCTCACAAAAATTACCCTGCATCAACAGCTCACATACTGCAACAGGCATGTCATTCCCCTTCACTCCTGAATTCCATGGCTGAGACAGCTAGGAAGGGGTATCTGAAAATTAGAAAGTATTTCACCAACCTGATCAAGGCAGGAGTTCACCATTTGGATCAGCTCCCAGGAGTAGACAGTGGAATCAACCTCCATGGCACGATTTCCCTGTACAATCTTCACACAGAGGTTCAGGGGATTCTAGGCAGAAACCAGAAACCAGCCATAAGGGAACCAAACTGGACAATGTGTCTCATGGGGAGAGATGCTATAGGCCACCATTATTGTCTTCCTCCATCTCTGATCAGGACACATCCCTCTTCTTCCCTGCCTAGCAGGCTTTCCAGAAACCTAATAACAATTCCTGCAGAAATGGTACCTCTGATAGCTAGGACTTAGTGGCAACATCCAGCTTTTCACCAAATTCTCTAACAGTGCAGGGAGAATAGGCTTCTCTCTGCATGAAATCTCTTATGCTGCATGTTGCCATTAAACACAGCACAGCAGCAAAGTTGCTGGGGACTTGAGAGCCACCACAAGAGAAAGTCAGGAAAGGATGGTATTTTTGCATAGTGTCTTTCAGGGTTACAAAATCTTGCCTATGGTAACTAGCAGGTTTTCCTCATCATATGGCACAAGCTGGCAAATCACATGCGTCAGCCAGCAATGCTCCTGTCACCCTCCCGTTGCCAGCTTGACCAGACTTCTCTTGCAACCAAGCTTTGAGAAAGAGTAACAGGATTAGAGCCTATGAAATCTGAAGGCTGGAACTTTTTGCTACAGAATGCTACACAGAAAATTCACAGCTAGTAATGCTAGAAGAGCAAAAAGACTACACGGTCACAAACTTCCTCCTTGTACTCAAAAGGATACTTCATTCATAACCATGACACAAATTAGCACAGTTATTATTCTGCATCTAGTAAACCTGGGCTGAAGACAAGGGTGGGTTTGGCAGAAGCGAGAGAGGCTGCTGCATGAAGGCAGAAAGGAAATCTGCATAAAGGGTAAGGGAAATAATGAAAACATTTTCTCTTAGTATAGCTGTCACTCTCAGGCCACTGTTTTTTTAATTATCAGACTTAAACAACAATGAAAGAAAATCATGCCTGAAGAAAGCTATGAGCCAAGTCTGAATCTTAGGACAATAAAAAATAAGGTTATTCAGTCCATACTGGTTTGCAGACTTACAGTAGCATCAAAGGTCCTCTTCAGAGTAAGCAGCTCAAAGATGACACAGCCCACAGCCCAAATATCTGATTTGAAGTTGTATTTCACACCCTGGCAGAGTTCTGGGGACATGTAATATGGAGTTCCCACCAGCTAGGAAAAATAACATTTAAAAATCAGAAATGATCCAGCAGCCTTCAATTCAGGAGCTCTGTATCCATTATGTTCACACAGAACAGCGCTAGACACGGCTCTGACACAGCACTGAAGTGATACACCTCACTAATGTGCTGGAGGGATGGGAACAATAAGCACACTCCTTCCCCTCTCATCCACAAACCTGTCTTTCCCTGAGCTTCCTAAAAGATCCTAGACACCTCTATTTTCATGTACCTGATGTGCTACATACTTCACAATAGAGTAGTAGTCACAAAAACACAGCAAGGACTTTCCTCTCTCTTATACACACATCATTTAGAGGTAATCAGGGCCTTATGGACTGACCAGGCATATGGAAATCATCACATGAGGTTGAAGAAAAAGGGATCTAGCAAAGTTTCCAAATACAGATGCCAGACCTTAGCTATGGAGCCACTCTGATCACAAGATGCTGCCAGGACAAAGGCTGCTCTGTCTCAAACAAAAGAAGGGTTCCTTCTGGGTCAGTACACAGAAAGCTGGCTTAAGTCCCACCCAACAGGCTTTCACTTCAGAAGTGGACTTGTGTAGAACAAACATCCCCACCACACAAAAAATCCAAAACCCTGCATGTAAATACAGGCGGCTTCCCGAGTACTGCAGAAATAGTGGCTTAGCTCAAAGTCACAACAAGCAGACGCAGAACAAACATGATAAAAGATGTAAGAATGAAGCTTCCAGATGAATGGAGCTCACTCCTTAGAAAGAAACTAGACAGCAAAATAAAATAAGACAGAATTTAGGAAAAGGAAAAATATTTATAGATGACCTCTTTTCAACTCTCTCAGCAAAGCTCCAAGGACTACAAAGCCTGCCCTTCATTAGACTCTGCTAGTACACTGGATACCCAATGGGCACATTCAGAATCTGCCATCTCCTTCCCATTTCCTGTTACAGAGCGTGACAGCTACAGAGCTGTCGCAGCCATGGGAAGGTTTAGAAGCCCTAAGAATTGGAGTAGCACATGGAGAACTAGGACACTGCACCTAAACCTTTTTTAAGCAAAGGATAATGTAAGCTTTCTGTAAGACACAGACATATTTCCTTTGGTAAATGGGAGAAAGAATGATAAATTAAGAAATCAGTGTTTAGTAAGCAAGATGTGAACATTCTACAAAATCACAATTTGACCGCTACAATTGCAAATACTGACAATAACATGTTTTGCACTCATTTCCCAAAAAAATTACTTCCAGTCTGCCACTGGTCATTAGGTTACAAATTGAGTAACTAGACCAGAGCATAGCCAGCATATAAAAACCAAAGTATGGTGGAAGGTATGTAGTTCAAAATTTTTCGTATGTGAAAAAGGAAAAAACAATGCTTGCAGGTATAGTAGGTATAGATGAATACAAAAACAAACCTGGAAATTCATAGCACAGACCAAACTGCCTCTGAAAGCCAAAAGGCCACGAAAAGTGTGACAAAACAGAAGTGGTTCTGGCTACAGCCCAGCCTAGTGATGGCTTTATGCAGTAGCCTTGAGTTCCCACTTACAGTGGAACTGCACAGTAGTGCTCATGTTCTGGAAGGGGAGTGGCAAGTATTTAACTACGCATCCTAACAGAACACCAACACCTGGCATTAAATCGAATAGTACAGCCTGGTAAGGGAAAGTGCAAGCTGGCTTGTGTCCCAAACTATAATGAAGGCCTTTAGCAGATAGAAACCCCAGACAATGTCTCCTTTTCCAAGCCTAACACTCACCAGAGAAATTAACGGAGCTGAGAAATCCAAGCTGTACCTTTTAGGTGCTGGCAATACAGCTTACCCTGTGTCAAAACCAGCTGCAAAAATGCTTTCTGGCAGGGTCTGGAACAAGGCCAAGCTTGACAGCCTTCTGGCAGAATTAACGTCTCCTACAAAGCTTTGCCCCCCTTCAGGGACATTACCAGTAAATCATACACCTGGTTACCATAAGAAGCACAAGTGCCTTTCTTGCTTCTTCACAGAGCCTGAGTATTAAAGAGATAGGAGACATGCCTATGGCACAGTGCCATGTCAGGCATGCACATCCAAGCTACCTCAGATCCACCTGAGGCAAAATTTACCTGTTAGCACAGCAGCATGACAAAATAATTTCATTTGTTAAGCTGGACTTAACTAGCCCAGAGGGAGAGCATTGTTCTGATGCGACTATAATGCTGTCTCTGTCCCTCAGCTAGCACTGCCTTCGCATTCACAGGTTCAGTACTATGCCTAGGGGAAAGAAGAGCAGTGCTCTGTAGCATGGCTGCACTAGGTCTGGTACAGTTCTATTCCCATAGTGGTACCTATCTTTAGTCTACTGCTGCTTTCCAGAGAGACAGACCTCCAAAAGGTAACCTGAGAGCAAGGATAACTGCATGCTGCAACACATCAGCAAATATGCCAAAGTTAGTGAGATAAAGTTAGGAAGTAAAGGGTAGTGAGGTGGGTGTTGGTCTCCAGGTAATAAGTGACATGACAAGAAGAAAGGGCCCCAAGTTGCACCAGAGAAAGTTTACATAAAATACTAGGAAAAATTTCTTCACTGAAAGGGTCGGGCACTGGAACAAGATGCCCAAAGTAGTAGTTGAATCACCATCCCTGGAAGTGTTAAAAAAAACCACGTGGATGCAGCACTTGGGGACATGATTTAGTGGTGAACACCGCAGTGCTGGGTTAACAGTCGGACTCAATGACCTTAGAGGTCTTTTCCAATCTTAATGCTATGATACTGTAACACTGAGGGAAATTGAAGGGAGAGGGAAAGGAAAGTAACAGAAAACAAGCAGCAAGAATGTAGAGTGTCCCTGGTCTTCTGCAAGGCATGCAGAGATGAAAGAAAAACACAACTCAGTTTGCACACAAAGATGGCAGATACTCACAGTCTCAGCCATAGAATACTCAGAGTTCAGCTTCTTTGCCAACCCATAGTCTCCCAGTTTAATCAGGTTTGCCTTGGTTAGAAAGATATTTAATGTCTTTATATCTCTGAAATTAGAAAAAGAAATTCGAACACTCAAATACACTTCCAGATTTCACAGTTTTCCACACATTACTATATCTTTCCCCCAAAATGAGCTACTTGCCACTCTGCCAGCACTCTGTCACACACACATACACAGAGCTCTCCAAAGGCAATTTTGCCCCCCAGTACTGGGGCAGTAACTGCAGTTACCCATGTTTTATCACATTCCCCACACAAACTCAACACAGTTTGAAAAGCTCAGGCTCCAGACACCTATGTAAAGGCCACAGATCAAAGATAGTTCTTTCCCCCTCTCAGTTTCTTCTCATATGAAGGTCATTGAGCAGATCTTATTTTTGCTAGTTTTATAAATAGACCCAAGCCAGGAATCCCTGAGCTCACTAAAAACATAAGTGTAAGTATGAATATGTATGTATGCAAATATAAACACATACACAGAGGGTGTGAAAGATGCCAGTCTAGAACTTAAGCATAATGTCCTTACCCCGCAAGAAGAACTCTTTATAACATGACATAGAATTCTAGCCCATGATCTTGCTGGGCTGATTGAGAAGGCTTTAGTCTAGGTTGGAAGGGGGAAGGAAGTAAGACCAGGCTTGCTAGAGATGAGCCTGTGGGCCGCGTGCTAGTGCTGGGGGTGAAACTGATAGCCCAGCTGAAGTGCATCTGCACCAATGCCCACAGCACGGGTAACAAACAGGAGGTGCTGGAAGCCACTGTGCAGCAGGAAAGCTGTGACGTAGCTGCCATCAAGGAAATGTGGTGGGGGACTCACACTACTGGAGTGCTGCAATGCAGCTCTTCATAAGGGACAGGTGAGCAAGGAGAGGCAGTGGGGTGGCCCTGTACCTTAGGGAGCGTTTCGACTGCACAGAGCCCAAGATCAGTGAGGGTATGGCTCAGTGCCTACAGGTGAGAATCAGGGGGAGGATCAGGATGAAGAGCCAGATGAGATTCCATAAGCAGCTGGCTGATGTTTCATGATCGCCAGTTTTTGTGGGAGACTTTAACCTGCTGAATGTCTGCTGGAAACTCAGCAGAGCAGAGAGGAGGCAGTCTAGGAGGTTCCTGGAGTGTGTAGAAGATAACTTCGTGGCACAGCTGGTTAGCAAGCCTACTGGGGCAGTGCCTGCTGTTTCTGAACAGACAAGTGCTGGAGGAAGATGTGGTGGTTGGAGGCTGTCTTAGGTAGCAACCACAAAACTACAGACTTTTCAATTCTTGGTGAAATAAGGAAGGGGATCAACAAAACCTTTGCCTTGGAGTTCTGGAGGGCAGACTTTGGTCTTTTCAGGACACTGGTTTAGACAGTCCCTTGAGAAACTGCTCTTAAAAACACAGGGGTCTAGGAAGGCTGGACATACTCCAAGAAGGAAATTTTAGAGATGCAGGAGCAGGCTGCTGGAGAAGCTGGCAGCCCATGGCTTGTATAAGTGCACTCTCTGCTGGGTTAAAAACTGACTGGGTGGCCAGGCACAGAGCACAGTGGTGATGGGTGCCACATCCAGTTGGCAATCAGTCACCAATGGGGTTCCCCATAGCTCAGTGTTGGGCCAGTCCTGTTTAATCTTTATCGATGTTTTGGACGAGGGGATTGAGTGCACCCTCAGTCAGTTTGCAGACAACACCAAGCTGGGCAGGTGCATTGATGGGCTGGAGGGTAGGAGAGCCTCTACACTGGGATCTAGACAGCCTAGATCGATGGGCTGAGGCCAACTGAAGAGGTTCAGTAAGGTGAAATGTCAGGTCCCGCACTTTGGCCACAACAACCCCAGGCAGTACTACAGGCTGGGGGCAGAATGGCTGGAAAGCTGCCCAGCAGAAAAGGACCTTGGGGTGCTGGTTGACAGCAGCTGAACATGAGTCAGCATGTGCCCAGGTGGCCAAAAAGGCCAGTGGCATCCTGGCCTGTATCAGAAAAAGCTTGTCCAGCAGCACCAGGGCAGTGATTGTGCCCCTATACTCAGCACTGGCAAGGCTACACCTCAGGTCCAGTTCTGGGCCCCTCACAGCAAGAAAGACATTGAGGTGCTGCAGCATGTCCACAGAACAGCAACAGAGCTGGTGAAGGGTCTGGAGCACAAGTCTGATAAGTGGCTCAGGCAGCTGTCGTTGTTTAGCCTGGAGAAAAGGAGGCTCAGCTGAGACCTTATCACTCTCTACCACTGCCTGAAAGGAGAGTGCAGCAAGATGGGGGTCAGTCTCTTTTCCAAGGTAACTGCTGACAGTTGTCACAAGAGGAAACGGCCTCAGGATACACCAAGGGAGGTTCAGGTTGGACATCAGAAGAATTTCTTCACTGAAGGGATTGTTAAGCATTGGAATGGGCTGTCCAGGGAAGTGGTAGAGCCACCATCCTTGGAACTGTTCAAGAAACAACTAGACATGGCATGTAGTGCTGTGGTTTAGTTGACATGGTGGTGTTCAGTTGGACTCTTAAGATCTTGGAGGTCTTTCCCAACCTTAATGATACCATGATTCTATGACATACTATGCCCAAGAGATCAAAAGGCTGATAGCCACAAAAACGCCCAGCTCCAAAACTCACTGAAAACACTCTCCCCCAGACAGAGTAATCTGTGTGTAGTTTCACCGATCAACACAAGAGGCTGGAAATAGAGAGGAAGCCCCCGCAGCATGATATGCTTTTCATGGCCAACACTTCGTAACACCCTTAACACCCTCTTTTCCTAACGTACCATCAACAACTTCCCAGTGTAGATCACGAAAACACCAAGTAAAGCAGCACTTTGCATTCATCTGCTTGGGGCATCGCAAAGTCCTGGGTCACTGTGACAATGTCTGCAGCAGAAGGAAATCACTGCAAACATTTAAATAATTGTTCAGTTTGTTATCGTGGAAGGATTTGGGGCCACACATGTTCAGAAGTGGTATGCAGGAAATCACTGCAAAGCAGGACAGACATGACATCTGCTTCAGGCCAAAAACTTAGGCACTACTTTGCTGAATGTAGGCTACCAACCCCTCATTAGCAAGGCTTGCCAATTATTAAAGATTCAGAATGGCAGCAGCCAGGATGCTATCCTACAGAAAACATCCTC
Organism: Dryoscopus gambensis; assembly: GCA_013389985.1. Lineage (NCBI taxonomy): Eukaryota > Metazoa > Chordata > Aves > Passeriformes > Malaconotidae > Dryoscopus > Dryoscopus gambensis. The sequence goes on along the minus strand of WEIT01018858.1, from coordinate 214,611 downwards.
ACACAGATATGCACATAAGTTAGTGCAGCACACGATCCAACTGTGCTGGAAGTGGCTGTCTACACATGCAGTACGCCCCAGAACTTGAAACACACATAAGACATGAAATTTACTGCTTCCAAACAGAAAAGGGCAACAGAAAAAGGTAATTACCTACACATTAAAATCTCAGAATAACTGTCAAAATTACCACTACAAGCTAATAGACTGTACTAGTTCCTTAAGTAACAGGCCAAAGAAATAAGATTTAGACAAATGTAGGACAAATCTTCATGTGGGTTATATTACAGCAATGGACAAATGCGAAGTCTTCATCACTACTAGCCTACAGAATGACGTACATGTTGGCTTGCAGCTATTAATTGTGGAACAGGTCGGAAGTACCTTTGGCCTGTGTAACTGCTCTTCCTACCCACTTTAACAAACATCATTTATGTACTATAGCAATAAAGGGCAAATTTACTTCTTTCCTATGTGGATAAACTCTTCATTCACACAGCTGCAGTTCCATTTTCAAATACAAGATTTCCTGCACATTTATCACAAGATGGCTTCTAGCCCAATAAAAACGGGATACTTAACATCTAGGAGAGAAACTCGGTGCTTGCTTTAAACAAAGAAGCAAAGGAGTTCTTCACTCACCCCCATGAACTGCAGTGGTTACCTCAGCTTTCCTGCATGCCACACTTACCTGTGAAGAATTCCTGCTCGATGAATGCAGCTCACCGCCGATGCAATTTGAAAGAGATACCAAACCACCATCTGCATAGGTAGGAATACAAGCATTAAGTGAGGCTTGAAAAAAAACAAACCACAAAACCCTACACGTCCCTGTCACACTAAGGTACAGTAAAAGGGCCTGGCCATACCATTTAGATGCTCTTTCAGGAGTATGAAAATTTTAGAATTTCCTGGTTTGGAAATCTCTAAAAAAATATTCCCATAGGTAGATTGTTCTACTGCCATTCATAGTGTCTGTCCTGACAAGCGCCACAGATTCAGTAAGTGAAAAGACTTCAGAATGACAGCTAATGACCACTTGGGAAACATCTACAGCTGTGCTCTCCAAAATATGAATTGTGACCATTAAATACTCTCCATGAGCCAGAAAGCCTTAGAAGTCACTATATAAGACAAGTAAGTATATTCATTAATCCGCTCAGCATGTAGTGAAAGCAGACAGCAGGAAGTCAGTTTAAATAAAATAAAGACAGAAAAAGAGAAGAGTAAGACAGATTCAAGGAAATAAAAAAAAAAAAATCAAAAAACCCCCTACAAAATGATTAAGAAGGGAGAGAAGCAGAGTGCCCGCTAGGAACAAACACAGAAAGAAGTTTAAAAGTTAAATGTTTGCCAAGACGATAAGGTGAAGAAAGCCAGTTCTCTTTCATTATTCCTCCTTTGGAATTATATACTGCTTATAGACAGTTAAAAAGGAAAATAAGTTTTGGATAGTCCATAAATATTGAACCAGGAGGATGCCAGCCCCCAGATAAACACAGAAATTCCCCACCATCACAATGAAAAAAAATCTGAGGAAATACTCAAATAACCATACAGATCCCCAGAACATTAGGCCAGCCCCACTGCTCCCTCAAACCAGTTCAAATTACCTCTTCTTCAAATAACTTGTCTTTCTGTCGCAGAATCTTATCGTAGAGGTTCCCTCCTGTAATTATAAATGAGTGAGAAAGACAGAGAGGTTCATATTAGTTAATGGCAGCAGTTACTCTGCTCAAGTGCTGCTGGGAATACTCAAATCCCCTAAGAGATCTGATCAATCACTACAGCTCTCTCTCAGCATTCTTCATTTGAACTGGTCAGGTATCCACAAAACTAAGTTCTTCTTCCATCTAAGAACTTTAGTGGTGTATTTAAGCCTAAGCAGAGATGAATCTTTAACAACACCTTTTAATACTCTCTGAAAAGCAAATCAGTAAGCTCGGCCAGCAGTCCCTACTTTTTTGCTTACTTTTTGTAAGTGCTTCTTGGGGTATGTAAACATGTATTAGCTGTACACCAAATCACGTGAGAATGTCCTGTTCAGAATTATGTATATAAATAACACATTTAAAAAGAGAAAGAAAACAATTTTAAGGTCAGAGTAGTCCCTGAAAGCACAATTTTCTGTCTTTCACTACTTACTGCCCAGCTCTGACTGGCCTCTCCTTTACCTGCCCTGCCAAATACATTGGTGCAGAATTCACAAAGCACTGACAACAGCAGTACCACCAACAGAAGCCTGAAATCAGCAGAATCTTCAGGGCACCCCATGACTTCAAGACAGCAGACTGAAAACCAAGGAGAGCTAAAAGAAATGATGCTGAAGGCTGCAGGTAGAGATACTCCCTGTCAGATCAGCATCCAAACAGTAAATCCCCAAATTCTGATCACCTCCTGTTGCTAGTCCAATTCCCAATTATCATATATTATGTCCTAATTGTAATGGATCACCAGGACCATTCTCATGGTGCAAGACAGCTTTTGGTTGTACGATTTCCATGGGCCTGTCAAGTGGTAAATGTCCAAAACAGGCTGCAATGACTCCTTCGTCTCCTTGAGGGACTTAATTCAGACTTCTTTGTTCAGAAGATTTTTCTAATTAAGATTCCCTTCTCTTAATTTCTTCTCATTCAGCCTTGCTGTAACTTCTTAACATTCATTTTTTCTGCCTTACGTTCACATTTACAAATTAGCTACAAATCACTCTTCACATTCACAATTTAACCAAAGTATTTACTTCTGCCTCTTCTTATTAATGTCTTCTCTAACCATTCAAACTTTGAAGGCTTTTATTCAATTGTGTTCCTCATCTCTCTTTTCTTCCCATTTTTTTTTTGCAGCTTTTCTGAACCAAAGAGCAGCATGATAGGTCCTACACTGCCAAAATCCTACACAAGGAGACAAATTAGCTCTTGACTCATGTAACCAATACCTCTATGCACACACATGAAAACCAAATTAATTTAGTATTTGTTTTATCTAATCACATCTAACCTTCTCTTTTCAATTACTGTATTTTATAGGATATTTCTTCCCAAATAGATTTCATTTGTATTCACTGATGTTATCCCATGGTAAATCCAAGTCTTACAGTACCATGATATACACACGGAACTAATGGCAAATAAATCAATAACTTGGCTTCCTCCTCTATAAAATAGGGGCAACATTTACTGAAATTTGGAATTCTTTTCTAGATTTTCAGAAGAGACAGGCCAATTAAACAGTAAAACCTTTGGATTATGAGGAGTGTCTGACAGTGACTAGTCCAGCCTTACTTTAAAATTTACTCACAAATTATCTTGGGCTTGTACACTGTAAAAAAAAAAAGCCAAAGAAACAACTATTAATGCATTGGCAAAACCACTATGTGGAAGTCCAAACAAGTTTTCCTCTTTCTTATGACCCTTGCTCTCTACCATTCAGAAGCATTTAGGCAACACGAGCTGTACACTCATCTCTTGATTATTATCCCAAAGCCAACGGAGGCATTTACAAATGTGCACAGACATCAATACTACATAGCTTTTCTCTATGCCCTCCAAAAAATTTTTAATGGCCTCAAGCATGCAGTCTTTTCAGGGCAAGTAAGTAATTCACAGAGAGAGAACCCCTAAAATAAAAGGTGCCTCAAAGAGCTAAAATTCCCCTATGCTTGCACTGGACTCTACCCTCCATGCGAACAAAAAGCAGAGAAAAAAAAACAGCTTTGGCCAAGCTGCCAACCAGGGTGCCTGACACCCTTCAAAAAGACTTTGCACAACTCTGTCTTGCTCTCCAACCTATTCCAGTGAAAGCCATCTGTTGTATAAGGTGATCACAACATGATGATAGCCTTTTCCAGCAAAAAATGTTTCTACCGATGAGCCAAGGCTTAACACAAGCCCTATACAAACACCAGATACTTAGCCTGGGTAGCTGTCCCACTCACCCAAACAGGAACCACACTGCAGTTCTAGGCACATATCCTGTTCCAGCAGGGTAAGCTGTATATAGGCTCCTCTTCCTGCTGTCTAAGAGCAGCTGCTAGTCAGAACCTCATAGCAAATCCTTCTATTGCTCCATCCGAGCTAGGACCGTTTCCCCTGCAAACTCCAAACCCCACCATCTGAGCTACTCTTGGACAGAATTTTAAAATTTTCTCCACCACCAAAAGGACCAGGTTTGTTGTTTGTGTTTTTTTAATAGTAACGGTAGAAGCTGAGAGCAGAAGGCAGGAAAAAGTCCTGACTGCAGTGTACCAGGAGATTTTTAAGCTTTGATTTAAAACTGCCAAATTATAAACCTATTTAAGTGACAGTACTGAAAAAACAGCCCAGCTCTGTACTGGTAGAGAGGCCCAAATAGTCTCATGGTCTTTTCCCACTGTCCTCCTAAAAGGACACAGCAAGGTGCACTAGAAGCGTTTATCACCAATAACCCACTCCTTCCAGTGCACCAGCCATTCAGAAAACTCAAGAAATCATCTACTGCATAGACTGCCTCCACTAACTACCAGGCGCTTTTTTAGCACCTGAGACACAAATCGGAAGGGTTCTCAGTCTCTTCTTCAGGAGCTACGCAGCAGAATTCACCTCCACTCCTCTGCTCTCCAGACGACATCCCAGAAATACTTGCTGCAGGTTCTGCAGGAGAGTGACCTGGACACATGGCAGCTGCCTGTTTATAAATGGGAGTAGGGATCTCACCATTACAGTACTCCAGCTCAATCAGGAGTGTGGTGTTATCCATGAAGTGATTGTAGTATGCGATGATGTTCTCATGCTGCAACAGGGCCAGGATAACGATTTCGTTCAAAGCATCACGACGCTCCTTTTCTGACAGCCGCGTCAGGTCCACCTCTTTCCACACTACCAGTGAGTCATCCTGAAACACAAAACCATCTTTCAATTAAAAACACACTATTATGAAGGAAACAGTACGTGCCTTTACAGCAGGAAATTAAAATATCAGGAAAAGTAAAAGACTTTCCTGTCTCTTACAGATTTCAGACAAATATTCTTAACAACTTAAGTTTTGAGGTTTGTTGTTTGTCATTAAAAATAGCAATGGCCTGAAGCCATCTTTCTAGCTGGCCAACACTTACTTAGGGGAAAAAAAACTAAAACCAAAACACCAAACCAAGGGAAAGACACAGGGTTTGTTTTGTTTCAATAAAGACTAAACATATTCTTGTTCAATAAAGGGAGAACACTGTATTTTTAATCCTGTAACTGTAGGATATTGTACAAGACCATAAGCTGTTACAAATATTCAAAGGAAAAAGCCTAAAGAAAAAAAAAAAAGGCAAAGCAAACCAATAAGGAAATAATAATGAATTTGGTTTGCCCTTGTTAGGCCCACACACACTGTCAGCCATGCTATGAGTGATCTCTCAAGTGAACAGTTTTCACTTACTGGCCAAGCCATGACATCTCAAGGTGGCCAGAAAAAAAACTGAAGAAATTCCCTTTGGAACTAAATCAAGCATTTTTCCTTGACAGCCGCTAAAAACCACAACTACAATTGAACTGGATGGTATCAAACGAGTTGGGAGCAACGGGAGGACATGCCTTTTCATCCAGTCTCCGCTGATTACACTGAAATGCTGAGCACGTGAGTAAGTTACCTGTATGAGATGACCCCATGTCCTCTGTGACTGGAACAAAACATAGAAAAATGAGTAGTCTACTAGCGTCCGAAGAATCTCCACACCTCCCTGCGAAACTTCAGGGGACCCAGAGACTAGCAATACCCAAACGTACCAAAACCCAGACCTTGCACCCCGGGACACTGAGGGCTGAAGTTGTCACTTCGTGTCCGGGCTGTTCCCAGAGCGGTGCCGGGGGATGTCACCCTGGGGGCTGTCGGTCGCCCCAGGGGCCGAGCCCTGCAGCGGCTCCTCGGGCACCGGCGCCTTCACGCAC
>WEIT01018858.1:188604-208434 GCA_013389985.1 Dryoscopus gambensis | reverse complement strand
GCCGCCGCCAGCGGGCTCGGGGCGCGCGGAGCTGCAGCCGCGCGCGAATTCACTTCCCAAGAAGTCAAGCTTTCAACGTCAGTTTCTTAAAAAGCTTTTAGGAATAAAAAATTGCCTGAAGTAACTGATTTATAGCAAAAAAGTAATTACTGCTTCTTATTGTACAGATGTTAATGTTTCTTTTTGCTTAGCCATGCTACACATGATATACGTTATTGAAAAATAGTTGACACAAGGGAGAACACACGCATGGATAAACACCACGACTGCACCCCAAGCACAAAGATCTGCTGGAGCAGTTAGAGCACGTGCAGTGGATTCGTCTTTCACACTGTTAATAAAGCATAGCAGTCTCCCGCTCCGTGACACTCACAGTTCATAGATTTTCTCTCTGATGAAGAAATAAACGAAAAGCTTCAAAAATATTTTAGAGCTGAAGCTGCAATGACTTCTCTGTCATGAAGTATTTGCAACCCTAATTTTAGGTCTGTGATTTATTTTCTTCACAAATGATGCACACCACCATCATTTCAGTGCTTTATTTCCAAAGTTCTGTGGTCGCAACTACAGATGGGAAAGTGGAGTTGAATGATGCAGAATCATCAAGACAGGTGATCCAACGCTTACAGGAAACCTCAGGAGCTGAAGCACAAAGCCCTTAACCCAGGCACAAGGGAGCCCAGTTAGCTCTTATTTCACTACCTTGGGAAGATGCTTGAAAGAATGAGCAATGCTCTTTGCAAGGTGCTGAAGGCTAAAGAGCTGTTCAGCATTATATGCACCTATTTGTGAGGAACTCATACATCAACATCTATTTGTTGTGCATTGAAACTATTTCCACACAAAGATGATGTCCTTAGGAGTAGCAAAGTTAGCATGTCAGTTTTAGGATAAAGAAGCTTGCAGTAATGGATGAAAAAACTCAGATGTGTCTTGCTAAGGATCATTTACTCCCTCCCTCACAAGGAGAGTACTGGCAAAATGTCACCTAGCAAAGAGTAATAATTTTAAAAAACCCTGCATGACAAAAACCTCATGAACATGGGATTAAGGAATTTGGAACAGTTGTAGAAAATCAGAAGACTAATTGAAAAAGTCAATCTTCATTTTTCTTATTTGAAAAGTAGAGCTATCTTGACCATTATTATCTACAGTATCTTACAAATTCTTCCATAAAATGCTTACAGTAGTAGCTACAATCAGGTTTAGCCACCCCACAGCATTGCCTTTACCACCCTTTGAGAAGCAGGCAGTAATTCTCACAGCAAGATGCCCCTAAGGTAAGTAGCAGTTGCTGCTCACTCAGGTTTATTGGAATATGACTGAAGAATGCATATCTGACTTTACACTGTATTTTTTACTCAAGCATTTAAAGAAATCAGATCACCAAGCCCCCATGAAGGGGCAGTCTGTCATTTTGCCTCTTGCAAAATGAGTATTGAAGGATAAATTTGGGTAAGGGCAAGAAAACTGTCTTTTAAACCAAATCATAGCAAGCATCTGCCTTACTTCAAAGATCTCATTCATAGTTTTCAGAGTCAAGCCAGTACATTGGTTATATTACTAAGACAAGCAAAGATCAGCCCATGCTGAGAAAGAAGTGACAAGGCATCTACATGGTTAACTATAATTAAGACGACAACATCATCAAAATCCAGTTATATATGTATAGCAAACACTTTTTGTGTGAAGGAAGATTGTCCAAACAAAGTACACTTGGGGGAAATAAAAGCCCAAGCAGCTGGTATGGGTGAGAAAATGCTAGAGATAAAACTCTGCAGCAGGTCAGACCAGAGCTGCAATGGGATATAGCAGGAAAACACAAGCACCTCATCTCCTCTGCTTGCCTCGTCTATTGGCAGCTGTAGGAACAGCATCCACCAAATAACCAAGGAAAAACAAGTTCTTGCCATTACAATTCCAACAGAACATCTTGGTGCAGTTTATGCAAAGATCACATAATGCAATCAATTTAAAAGTTCAAGGGAAAGCTACCTCAGGAATATCAGCTGTGAAAGGAAATTAAGTGACAGGAAACCACAGAAGTGAGACAAAGCAATGTGAGCATGGTCCTGTCATTGCTTTTTTTGGGGTTATGTGCCCCCAAAGGAAGTTATTCAACACGTACATTTTATTGCAGAAACTGAAATACAAGACAGATGTTCCTTCAGGACACAGCAGCTTTCTTCAAACATGAGCTAAACCAATGATCCTCATAGCAAAGATCACTGGGATGGACACCAAGAGATCACAGGTCCTCTAGCAGGCTGCATCAGCGAGCCAGGAATGTAGAAGCTAATGCACTGAGTTGAGTTCGAGGTGATTAACCACATGGTTTATCCTCTGGCAATAGAAGGAGCAAACAAGAGTCTGTTACTACCATTTCACAGAAAGTCACTTCAGCTGCAGCTGAAACAGAGAAACTTCTAGCTCATGCCAGTCCTTCCGGTGCAAAGCAAAATGGGATTCCTACAAACACTACTGAGCAAATACAAGCGTTTCAGTGCAGTGGCAAAGGCTTGGGCTCAGCTGTTTCAGGTTTACAAAAAGGTCCAAGAAAAGCCAACTGGCAGTTTTTCTAAATCCTCTGCTCTTTCCAATCACCTCAGAGAAAAGTGACCTGCCTCTGGTCTGCCAGAGCTACCACACCACCATATGCAGTGATTTGGGGAAAGAAAAAACAAGCACAAGTCTGACAAATTTTCCAGGTGGAGAAGGGGCAGCAGAAAAAAACCTGCCAACGCTGAACTCATGTAGTCTTCACCAGACCCAACCTTCTTTTTCTTCTCTGAAAGATTTATCCATTTCAGGTTTGTGGTCTCTCCCAACAAGCCACCTTCAACATAAGGGAGGTTCATTTCCCAAAGACTTTGTTCACTAACAGCACGGCCATCTCAGGCATCTGAAAGACAAGTACTGCATAGGGACACAACTAAAGATGTGGGAGACAGAAATATACCACATGAACTGATGGAGGTAAAGAGAGGCCATGCTACTTTCCCAAATCTCTGCCTCAGGACCTGTTGAAATGTATGGGCGGGAATCCCCTCATGATCCTGACCAGTTGCCAATCTAGTTTGAGTCAAATGTCTCTCATCTGCCAGTTAGAAGGAAACACAGATGTTGTACACTTGGGTAACTTCACACAAACCTGAGCAGCTTACAAAAAATGAGTAAGTGTGTAAAATGCTCATCCCCTCACACATGCACGCAAACAGCAGCTGCTGTGGGCACCCTGTACCGGGTGCAGCCCACGCTGGCAGAGCAGGAGGGGGAATACACAAAGATATACCTTACTTAGGAATGCTCACGTGCTGGGTTAAGTACTGTGATAATTAAATCGTTAGTCACATTGACAAGTGGGTGGAAGAGGCTGGAAACGTCTGATGCAGTTTGCTACAGGCGATCATAGATTTACCACTGATGCATCTGTCACACACAAAGATGGGCTCAGACCCAAGTATCTGCAACAGCTCAACTTTAGCCTATTTCCCAGAAGTGAAATGGAACGAAGACACCAGCCCTGCATCCACAGCGCTGTAAAACAACCGAGACTCCACTGCCAACCTACCGCATGCAAGCAGCTGTATGATTTCACATACTCAAAATATTCATCCGGGAAAGAACTTGCAGAGGCTAATCCTTATCTGGAGATCTGGGGATTTCCCTTCCTGAAATTCTCCCTGATAATACGAACTAGTTATCTAACATTATATGTGTCCCCAGTCTTGTTACGTGGCATATCTCACTTGGCTACTGCATAACGAAAGGCTTGCAGGGTCAGCAGAGATCTGACAGCATTTCAGTAAATACCTAACCGCTCTCTTCAGTCTCTGCCACTCACATAGGACCAACTCATCTTTGCAACAGTTTTCAATCTCCTCTAAAGTACAAAACTGAAAGTACTTCTATTTGTCGTAATGAACTAAATTTTACATGGGAGCCAACGGTGAAAAACTGGATCTTGTACCCTAGAGCACCAGCCCTGTTTCACTACCAGCCTTAAAATTCCTCCACATAGAGCAATATAATTAGGAAGTGGGGAGGGAGAAAAGCAAAAATTGGTAACCTGTATTAGGACACCTCACTTGCTGTCCTGGTCCCACTCCACAGAAAAGCCTCTGCACCCTTCCCAAGTCTAGAATTAATTACTAGAGAAGCCTAAGGCTTGTAGGGAGTCCATTTACTTGCTGCTTCCTGTGACAGGTCAACTTCAGGAACAGCAGTCTGTAGGAACAAGTGCAAAGAGGAAAAGACTCACAGCAATAAGGTGAGGTGGGTTGTTCTTCCCCAAAACATTTTTATTTGAGAAAGCTGACAAAAGTCCCCCAACCAGTCATTACAAGTAAATCCACACCAGTCCCCTGCACCTGCTCCCCAGTAACCACACCAGTACAGTGAAGATCAAAACATAACACCTGAATGATGAGAGTGTAACAGTCACCTGGGGAACTTAAGGCCTCACCACCATTTTTAAGATAACTCTGTACTCAGATAAGGACAGGAAGAGGATATCAAAACAGACAAGAGAGGAAAAGCTCCTTTCTTGTACTGTCTTTTCAAGTTGTATAAAAACAAAAGCAAAACCTTAACAGATCTACAGGCTTCAAACTGTAGGACCTAAAACTACCTTCAAATGACTTCTGTAATTCAGTCCTGTGGCACTGCTGCTGTCCTGCATTGTAACAGCTTTCAAAGACGTACAAGGATAAAATGGATGCAAGGGCAGAGGAGTGGACTTAGGATCCTAATATGGCTTTATCAAAAACCAAACAAATCAAAAGCAATCAAAGTACTTGCAGTGGAACTAACAACTCCAGGACCTTGGGAATGGCAAAGAACTAATGTATTTAGATGACAGATCGTCTTTACATCCTCTTTTCCATTGCCTCACCCTGGAAAACTGTTTCCTTCCTAGCAATAGATCAGACTCAGGTCAAAAATTATAAAACTATGCTTTTTTGAAACTGCTAGGCTGGGTCCAGGGCCATGACAACCCCATCCCTACCCAGAAGTGTCTAGACACAGGACACCAGAATGCTGTGCTGCTGAACCACTTGCTCTGAAGGAATGCAGAGACAATGAAAGAATTGTAATCACTGCCTAAAAACTGCAGCAAGTTAAGTCCAGGAAGTTAATTTGCCTGCTTTTTCCCAGCCTGGTTTATTTAACACCATGCCATCTGGACAGCTGAGAAATGGTGAGAAGCTGCTGGCTCTTGCTGTCTAGTACTGCATAGGGCACAGTTCAGACTGCTCCCTCAGATGTAGAATTAGTCTATTCCCACCCTGTACTGCCTTTTTTCAGTTCATCCACATTCTTCCAACTCCTCTGCTACCCTGCACAGCACTATTGTGCCCCCGAGACCTCAATGCAAGGTACAGGCCGTCATGCCTCATGTGAGCATCAGCTCACCTTGCTTTGAGGTCTCAGAAAATGACACTCAGCCAGCTGCCTGGATAGATGAGAAGTCTCCCGCTCAATGTAAGACCACGTTTCCTAGCATGACCTGCTCCCATCTGCTCTGTGACTGTATCCGACTGAGGCCTCCTGCACAAAAGGCTGTTCCTGAGCAAGGCTTTCAGGAAAGCTGCTGCACCATTTCAAAACAAGAGAGGCAAATCCAAGACAAACATGTGGGGGAAGGGCAGGACCAAGGCTGGATAGCTTATTCGAGCAAAGCAGGCTTTTTTTCAAGCTCAAACACACTTCCAAGCCTGCCTTAGAAGGCTCCTCTTCCTCCAGGCTGAATCACCATATGCTCAAGTGCTCTGACCTGTCAGCACAAAGACACCAGCTCCCACAGGGAGAAACACAGAGGTCCACGACAGGGACCAAAGCTTGGAAGACCCTCTATCCTCAGGCCCTGCTGGAATGATGAATCCTATCTCCATATGCTCGAGGCTTAGATCCCAGCTGTTGAGGATAGGATTCCCCTGCTCTGCCCCAGTGTGACCTGCATGCCACCTAAAGAGCACAGCAGGGTCAAGTGGTTCTGAGTAACACTGCAGTCACAGACAGATGGGAGACATTATCAAGCCATGATTATAAAAGGAGAATAGACAGCGCAAAAAACTTGCTGCAGCTGTCATGGAAACATCTTTTTTTATTTAATCGCTGCCCCAGGAATACCTAAACCCATCACAACCTCCCCCACCCTCAACATCCAACAGGATTTCACAAGTCCCCATTGCCTCTGATGTTTAGGCTCCCCTCCCCCTTTAGGGTCCAAGTTTCCTTCAGAGAAGCTCCAGTCAGTGGGTGTCATCTGTGAGATGGCTCCAGAGGGCCATGGCTAGGTCCCAGCGGTGTCCAGCTGGGTCTGAGAGGAGGGGGAAGAATATTTGCTCCTTTACTCAATCAGCTTCTTGGCCTTGAAGAAGCGACGAAGGTAGAAAACCTGCCAGGTGGCCAGTCCGATGAGACAGCACATGGAGAAAATGCTGAAGTACAGAACTCGGGTGTTTGTCGACTCTGAAATAGACAACAAACCATTGCACCTGAGTCTGGCATCACAGGATGCACCCCAAAATGGCAAAGTTCCCAGGACTTCCTTCCCTCCCACAAGCAAAAGCAAGATAGCATGAAGGCAAGGGCACCTGAGAACCAGCAGCACTTGAGAATAAAAGGAGAGGGAACAATGAGAAGGATCATAAGAGGGAACAAGGTGAAGCTGTGGTTAATGGGCAACATTGAATGGAAGAGAGTAATTCACATTAGGAATGGAGAGAGAAAGAAATGATTTCTAGAGACAGAACAACAAGATTCAGTGACTGCTTCAGGTTTCCCTTACTAGGAACAGAACAGGCAGAGACTACTATAATTACTTGATCTCCAAATGCTGGCCTAGTAACACATTTAGCAGAAATAAGGGGTTTTAGAGTTCCATCCCTCTGAAGGGGCACATGGTCTCTCACCATTTGTGTCCCTCATCTCCTCTTCTCGTTTCTTCATATAAGCAAAGTCGTTAACGATGGACTCTGAAAGATCTTCCAAGCGCCTCAATTCTACTTCCAGAGGTTTCAACTTCTCCACTTTAGCAATCTAGAAAACAGAAGAGTCAAATCACTGAACCAAAACCAAAAGCTCCCACATGGGTTTTTACTGCCAGTTTGAACCACTCCTCCCCACACACTACAGATCTAGGGCATCTTTCCCCTCAGGAAATATCTCTACAAGCCAGAAACTACCATTGCATAAAACCCTATCACTTCTCCCACCTGTTTTCTGAAACACACTTTCCTACTACTCCTCCTACACAATGGAGGAGCACAGCATGCATACAAGCACACTTCTTCCTTATTCGGCCTAACGTTAGCTTATTCTCAGTTGGCTGCTGAGGAGTGGGTAGAAGATCTTGCCACATGACTAAATCTCCAGTGAGTATAAGTCATGGACTGAGATACAGGTGACTAACTTACACATGCGTACGATACAGTTCCATAGGCACACAGGCTGTTAGCACCGAGACTCCCTCCGCTAATGCCCCGGAAAGCCCAGGCAGCCCGGTTCCCAGTAGCAGGGGTTTGATTATCCCACAGGAGCTCGGGGCTTTTATCTCTCATACGGAACCTGCAGGGAAGCACAGGCTCCTCCTGGCAGGGACCCCGCAGCCACCACGCGCTGCGACCGCCTCGCGCCACCGGGTGGCGCTGCGGGGCCGCTGCCGGGCCCGGCTCCCCTCGGGAACAATCCGCTTCCCTCAGGAGCGCTGCGTCAGGCAGGACATCGCTTCCGTGCACGACACCCAGCCCACGGTCCCACAGCTCACACGCTTGCTATCCAAAACCAAAAATCCACACCAAAATTCAATTAGAAAGCACAGCACACAACAGCAACTATTTAAGTTGAATGTGCAGATGTCTCTGCCCCAGTTGTGGCTGTAACCTGACACACACATGTTACATAAAACCTGTGACACAAGGACACTCAAAGGAAGCTAACTGCAATTCCTGCCACTTCTCCAGCGTAGGGTTTGCGTAACTGCGGTTCTTGCACAGAATCTGTCACTATTACCAACAAGTGACAGGTCCCTGCCATGAAGGCCAGATGCTGTGTCCCCAAGTAATGCAGCAGAAGAAAGATGAGCTACAGAAAACACACAATGCACCTGTAGCTCACCACCAGTCTCAGCCTCACAGGATTATTCAGGTATAAGCTGCATGATGGCATCTCTCAGTGATCTGTGCTGACAGGCAGGCAACAGGGCACCCAGCACGAAGGTATCCCCAAAATGCCACTTCCAGAGGCAGCTGCCTGGGCGTCAGAGCCAGAGCTGAAGAGATGCTCGTGACCAGGCCAGTGCTAGCTAATCAGCTGTTCCACTGAAGGGTCTCCACATGACAGGCATATCTTGGCAAGCAGCAAGCCACCAAACAATCATCTGAGGATTTTTATGCTGAGGCAAGCTGTATACTATAGTTCTGCCAGCACAGCAGTGTCAGTTTGGAGTGTGTTTGAGAGGAGGGGTAGGAAGGAGCAGGTTAACCCCCTCCTGCTTTCTATCCAATAGGTTGTAATGACAAAACCCTGTGGCCTGGACACATATCTGCCAGCAGAGAGCTTTGCTGAAAGAGCGGCACCAGTGTCTGCATGCCTATGGCCCATACTCTGCTGACACTGCTACAGCAGTAGGTCTGTAACACACACAAGGTCCTGGGCAGCTGTACCGACAAGCTAGCCTTGCACTGACCAGCTCCATTATCTTCCCTGAGGGCTCATTTCCTCATTCACAGAAGGCTACAAGGCTTCCACTGGGAAAAACCAAGGTTTATCTGCTCCATCTGCATCCCTTCAGCTGCTCTTAATAGGCATAGCTACAAACATCTAATAGCTACTTTTAGTCCTGCATGTATTCCAAGATGTGTATCCTGAATCAGAGAATCACAGCATCAATTAGAGTGGAAAAGACCTCTGAGATCAAGTCCAACCTAACACGACCACCATGTCAACTAGACCATGGCACTAAGTACCATGTCCAGTCTTTCCTTAAACACTGCAACCTCCCTGGGCAGTCCTGGAACCTTTTACCCCTAATGAAGCCGATATACACAGCTGCTCCAAGAGATTTTGTAACAAAGCCCACCAAGCATCTGTGATGGCAGAACATCATCATCCTAGAAAGAACATCTGGACCACCAGAACCGAGAAAACAATTCAAATGAGGTTCCCATGGGTCATTTAAAAGATTTGTCAAAACCTTTCTCTCTTTCTAGCATAGAAAGAGATACACTATAGCCAAGAATTGACACGGAATAGCTGATGTGGAAAAGAACCTAGACCATCAAGCATTCTTAGTGCCATCAGAAATCTTTTCACTTTTCCCTATCTTCACTTTTACTTCTTGAATGGATAAAGTTATTCCTCCCAAACCCAGATAACTAAAGTATGACATTGCAGTTAGATTTTCTAATCCAGCTAACTATTCCAGCTGCTTTCCTCCAAGAATGTCTGGATCTATGAAAGTTCATGAAGCCAGACTTGGACAGTATCAGTGACTCTCATTAAACTCCCTGAATCAAGTCTCCTTGCAGCAATTCAACGAGAAAAACTGGGGCTGTACAACAGGTCACTGGCGCCCATCAGCAGATGAACATCACAAGCAAAAGGCTCAAAAAGGCTGCAATTCCAGGAGAGAAACCTGAGCAACATCCCTGCCCTCTGACACCTTACAGCAACCTGTCAAGTCAAAACTCACAACTACTACAGCAAACTGAGAAGAGAGATGGTGAAAAAAAACCACACTGCAAAGCAGTGTGGTTAAACATCGACAGCAGTAGAAATAATAAATCAGTTTGAGTCCTTCGTAGACATGCTGCTCAACAAGGCTCAATACAGTCTACCACTCTGAGAGGTCCTCCCAAGTCAAGGATGCTTGCCAGGGCTGCCAACATCTGCATTTGGTATCAAGTGAGACAGCAAGTCTAAACTCTTCTTTTCTTCTATTTGTCCATGGACCTTTTCCCTCAATCTAACTACATTCATGAGCATAACAGATGCATTTATTCCAAGACAGTTTTATCAGTACAACCAGTGAGTATGTAGATACACAGGCATACGAGAACCTTTTTGCATAGCAACAGGGCTTCCAGGTAGCACTACAGTAATGTAACTCTAGAGTATGCTGTGGGGTGGTATTTAAAGGGATTCTGTAAATATAGCCAACATAATCCTCCCAGATATGCTCTCAGGGTTTAACCCCATAATTCTTGCAATCCCTCAGTGGCAGGTTGACAGACAGTTGGCCCCTATGACTGCTGCACTCTTCCCTGACCCCAAGCACATTTTTACTCTCCATGTAGGATGTGCTCCAGACTGACTTAAGCCGTGATTGCGCCACTCTTCCCCGACACCAAGCACCTCCTTACACTCCACACAGGAAGTGCTCCCAACCAACTTAAGCCATGCAAGTCCAGATAGCCCAAAGTTCAAAAGGATATAAAAACACCAGCCTGGCCCTCTCAGAAATTTGTTAATTTTCTAACTGGAACCGTGCACAGCCTCATCTGCTACCCACTCTCCTCCCTAAGACATCTCCCATGCTCTTATGCAAAGTGAACACAGCAATCATTTATGGGACTCTTTCTCTACCAGTAATTCTCATTTTCTCAGGCACAGGCTCTGTACTGGGGGATGACTGATCCCAAATTCTAGTGAGCCAAAAGCATGATAGCTGCCATAAAAATTCACCATCTAAACCAGCCAGGATTGTCTCAGCCACAAAGCAACTGCTACTCTACACAGCTGCCTCTTGGGTCTAAGCAAGCTACGTTCTTTTAAGATGGAAATGTTTAGGCTTTTATGCCTATTTCCAATGTCACACCTTCAAACCAAATACCCATTCCACAGTAGCTACTACTCTGCCAAACACCTTTACACTCTCAGTTCTTAGAAACACACAAGCTCCATTTCAGGCCTGCTGAACCAGTACATCTTAGGAAGGTAAGAACAGTAACACTGAAACTTGACCATTAAGAGAGGGTCTAATATTAACCTAAAATGACCTCTGCTGCTGGGTCTGGGGAAACTTCACCTCTCAGTGTCTTGTTGCCTCTAATGCCTGTGCCCAGAAGCTGGGTCATGCTGTCCTAGTGAAGAAATTCACACATTAGGCTCCAGTCCCCAGAGTACAGAATCAATTCTAGTTGATTTTTGTCTTTCTCTTTTTTCCCCCTCCGGTAACACACAAAGCTTCAGTGCAATTGTAGTTTACAGACAAGCTTTCATCACCACTGGGAAAACAGCTTCCCATCATGAGCCCAGATCTACAAAAGACATCACGTGAGTGCTGGGAAAGGGGAGCCTGCAGTGCAGGCAGCCAGAGGACATACCTCCTCGTAGTTCTTTGCTTCAACGCCATGCTTCATATCCAGAGTCACGAGCTGGTCCGGCATCCTCCCTGTTCCTGGAAGCATAATGAAAGGATTCCTTGTGTGAAACATTCAGCCTGCCAGGAAATCACCAGCTCTTCCCACTAGCGAGGAAGAACTCAAATCCCTCCCCTCCTTCCATGTCTGCAGCTAACTGCGGAGGCAGCATAGTCCAGCCTAAAAATACAGAAACTTCACAATAAATTCTGGCTGAAGGAGAGCCTTCCAAAGATAATGAGAACAAGCTGTAACTAAAAGCACTGAGTGTCTACAGGATGCAAATCACTGTAAAAACTGCAGAGGATTAGAACATGAACACCAGCTGCTATGAGACAGCCTAGTGAAAGGCAAGTCACCAGAGGGACAAATATACCCAAATGGGAAGCCCACGTTCACATGAAGTGAACCAGCAACTTGTCAAGGTTACTAGGGCTGTAAATGACTTTACATTCAAAGGAGCAGATGATAAACTGCTCCAATTGAGGAACATGGCATATGAGGACTACCGATCCTCACATGCTGGAGTATCTGCAGAAGCCAAAGCAATCCCTTTACCAAGCATCTCAGATACCCAAACCCCACACTGCTAATGCAAACCCCAAGAGAACAAGAGGCTTCTGAAGCTGGGAAAACACTGCCTCAGAGAGCTGCCAGCTGGAGCCACACAAATGGCACATAAGACTGCAGTCACCAGCAGAGTAGGCATCTTTCAAGGCTGTAACCCCCAGGCTAGGGAAACCTGTGGCTTATAGCTTCTTTCAACTGCTACAAACTCTCATATCTCAGAACATCCACAAGAGGATAAAAAAAATATAAGATAGTCACATCAGATACTCTAAAAAAATGCAGCATGTCAGCTTATCTGAGTATCATTCTATAGTGAACCACTCACCAAGAAAATGTATGTATGTAACCCACTCCCAAATCCCAGCATGTTGGGACATACAGTTGTCCTCAACTGGCTGCCAGCAAAACACAAGGTCTGAATTTACTTAAACTATGAATTTCAGAGTCTCTATACAGGAGCATGTCCAATACTCACATTTTGTCTCTGAAGGCTGCCAGGTGGGCATTCCCTCAGTCCACAAACAAATTCAATGTACAGGTTACGCTGGGTCACTCCAGTTGGAGCTAGAAAGACATTCCGGACCTTCGATACAACATTGCTAAATTTCTTCTCTACCCACTCACTGAACAGCTCTTCAACACCAGAGTAGAATTACCTTCTACTGCTAGCAGGACAATGAGTAATCTACTGATAAGATGATGCGTATCAACTACAAACCACTTCTTAAGTTTGCTTATGGGAAAGCACTATATAAGAGCCCAAGAGTTAATTATGATTTGGATAGAATTTTGTTGTTTTCTTACAGAAGACCAGTTAATGTAAGAAACCCCTGAAGTCCCAGCACTGTTCTTAACAGACAGGCTGTATACAACCCCCTGGTACTCCTTTCCCCAGCCACAAGTTTTGACCACTTATGCCACACACGTTACCAGCACGTATGGAGAGAGGCAGGTGGGACAGACAACAGTAGCTGCAGAAAAAACTTCATAGCACACGGTTCAGTGAGAGGTTTTTTTAATGGTGCTCAAATTATAGCAGCTTGAGTTAAGAGCTGAAGTTTGCAGGAAGAGATGAGAAAGATGAAAAGGCCAGTGAACAGAAGAACAGAACTAGAAGAATTAATTTGCGAGACTGGAAGGGAGAGCTGCCAAGAGGCAGTAAGAAACCAGGAATCTTAAAGCTGCCAGGGGCACAAGGATGGAGAGGAGACATTTGGAAGACATTAATGTTGTCAGGAACTGGCAGGGAAAAACTCAAGCTGCTCTTCTGTAAGTTTACTAAACCCAAGGCAGCTGCCTTCATGCTCATCAGATCCTCAGAAATCCCTTGCTTCTCCTGCAGCCAAGGCTCACTCAGGCTGGATCAGCAGCAAAGAGAAAAACAGTCAAGATTCAGAGACCATGAACTAAACTGATACCTACATTCCTTAGGTCTTCAAGAGGTCATCTCACATGAGCACTGAACTGTTTCCTGGGAAATTGGGGAGCTCCTAATTTGCAAAGTCAGTGGAAAAGCAGGACAGTTGAACTGAACATCAAAAAGTTTTCCCACAGGAATTCCAGAAAAAATGAGTCCTAACACTCTTAAGAAAGTTTGGGAAGAGAAGGATTACACAAGGAACATACAGTTAAAGATTAGTACACAGAAGAGCCCTAGAGGGAGAATGCAGTGAGGCCAGGCTGTTCATCTGAGATTAGTTTATCGTGGGAGAGCTAATGTGCCTGGAAACAGAGCACTGGTCAGGAAGACAGGACCATTCCATCTGGAAGAGGGTAAAAAGCCCATCATGCAAATACCCACAGCTCCAAGAAGCACCCTAAGAATTCCTCCACTCTGATAAGGTGAACCTTCAATATACATTCTCCTTCTCACTTCCTCTTCCTCATTTCTGTGGTTAGGGGTTGAGAAATCCCAGTTGCTTGGACCCAACAGCTCTAGGTTTCCTCTACCAACAGTCTGTCTCTTCCAGTACTCCACAAACATCCTCCTTGGCTGCTGCCGTAAATCCTGACGACTTACTTGATGAGACTGGGAAAAAACCCCTAACCTTTAAAGAGAAACATGGGAATTAAACAGACTTGGTAAGTTCCTCCATTCCCATGCTGACCCTATAGAGGAAACAGGGTATTTCCTTGTGACGTGGTTACTTCTTTCCAAATACCTTAACCAAGTCCTGCAGAATATCAAGCCCCACAGTGTCACATCCCTTACTTTAATACTTCCTTGACTTCCAGCACAGACATGGAAAATCTGGAGATACTCTAGATGGAATTTGGGGCACCTGGATCCAAAAAGAAAGCCCTAAAAAGAAAGCCTCCAGAAGAGGATCCAGCTGCTCAGTTGATGAGCTCTAGATTTTGGCACCTCAGTGCTCCACAGGTCATCAAGGTAGAAGCTGCATTTAGAAATATTTAATCCTCAACCATATTGAAAGCTTTAAAACAAACTGCAACAAGGGAGTCAGGGGACAAACATTTGCTACTATCAAAACAGTTGCAAGGGGCTCAGTCTAGGCAAGAAACCTCTGCTCGAATGCACCCAACTAAGAGTCTAGACACAACTAAAGAAAGAAACCTTCCCCACTTCGGTGTGTGATCACATGGAAGCTATGAAAAGATCTGCAGGACTGTCTGGAGACTTCTCAAATACCCAGGTGCTGGAAAGTAAATAGCATGAGTGACTCCCAGATGAGTCACTAGTGCCTGCATGTCTCAATGTGTTAAGGAACATTTGGAAGTCCTACCTTTGGAGTAAAATAAAAACATAATTCTGAGCATTTGGGGTCACTATTTTATCTGCAAAAGACTACAGAAGAGGTGTTACAAGCCAGATCCCTCTCAATCCCAGCAAAGAATATAGCCTTCTCTTTCTGTAAAGTTCTCTTCAACTTGCAAACTATTTGCATCTTATACATGGAGCAGAGACAGCAAAACAGCAGCTGAATTTCAACTGATATGAGGAATGCTGCTAAAGAATGCTCTGTGAAATACTCTGGGATCTTTTAGGATAAGACCTAAGAAAAACTGAGACCAAGGAGCGGAACTCTGACAGTAACCATGGAAAGATGTAGCACCTACAAACTTGCATGAGCTCACATCACCACTGATGAGACTAGAGCCCACTTTCAGCCCATTGTCCTGAAGTTGAGCACAGGCATTCAAAGCAGTACACGCGTCACACTCACAGGAAACAAGCCTCAGCTCTCCTTAGGCAACCATCCTTGTAGCACAAATGCAAAGCTGACGTCCTGCGCATTTCCCCTTCCCTTTACTGACCACTTCAAGAGTAGTTGTGGGTGCAAATCAAGGACACATTCCCTACACACACACAGTCCAACCTCATAAAATGGTTGTCAACCTATTGCGGGATAGCTGCCAAGAACACACTGTGACATTCTACGAAATCGGGAAGAAATGGCCTGCTGGGGTGAAAGACAGGTCCTGGAGATGATGGCATCCAGCTCTGTCCTTGCTTGACTGCAAGAGGGGAAAAAGCATGAAACTGCAAAAAGAAGTAAGGTTTGCTCACTGGCATTGCCACTCATTGCAACTGTGGTGACCTCTGCGGGAGGAATGCCTGATTCCTCTTTCAGAGGAAACGGAAGTGCTCTACACAACAGCCACAGAGGATTACTTTACTTCAAATGCAACACAGACAGCAGATGTTCTACAGTGAGACTGGCCACAACCTCCTGAAGATCAGCTTTAAAAGTCAAAAAGTGTTCTGTGGACCCCACTCAGGATCACTTTACTTTTATTCCTAATCCACATATCTACACAAGCTTGATCAGAAGCTAGAAACAGCCAGCACATCCTTCATTTCACTTACCCACAGGAAGCTTGCTCTCAAAGCAGGCCTCAAACATATCATAGTCTTCAGTGGTGAAGGCAAACTTGCCCTTGGTGGCATCCTCCTTGGCATACAGGATGTGCCCAGCTGAGTCAGTTATCTGTAAGAGAGGCAATGAAGGTAAGAAACAGTACTTTGCTGCTGTGAGCTCATGCTGTCTGTGCAGGAAGAGTAATCCTAGCCTCCCCTTTGGATCTGCTGCTTTCTCCTTTCATGAGTTTCCCCTCCTTCTTTGTGACTACATCAGTTCCTTCACTCCTCATCCACACACCAGGAGCTGACAAAGTCAGAGTGACTATAAAGTAATTATTGACTCTTAGATGCAAAAAACCACCAACACTCCCCCCAAAAAAACCATCACCAAAAAGCAACTGACCAACCAATCAAAAAAAATCTCAAACTGAAACTGACACTAATTTCTCGTCCTCCTATGACTCCCAAATACATATAAGAACTATAGCTGAACCAAACTGTCATGCATTGCCTTTATTTTGCAAGCAAAATTCATACATTCTCCTAGCAACAAAGACAGGGAGAAGACTTATGGGACCAAAGAGTCACATTCCCCAGAAGATGAAATGGAGAAAGGTACATCTATTCCTCTAGAAATGAACCATGAGTGTGGCCCTGAGTTGCACAAGGTTTGGGTGCCAAGATCCATAAAAGTGGCCACTTCAGAGGACAATTCAGACTACACAGACAGAATAATGACTGCTTTGCGCTAAGTCTATAAAACTACTAAGAATAGGCAACAACTGTGGAAGATCTACCAAAATGCTTCAACAAAGAGTATAAAAAGAAAGGACACGCATTTCATGACGCAAACTTGAGAATAATTGTGCTCAATTAAAGGCTCCATCCAGCTGAAACACTCTGACCAAGGAGAGGGGTGAAAAAACCAGAAGATGTTACAACACTGCATGAAAATGAACAGTGTGCATTCCACTGGGATGCTTCCCATTTTCCCTCAACGCTAATTATTAACAGGTATGTCTGGAACCACATGGACACTAAAGTTACTAGGAGTCTTTGAAAGCCTTAGAGATGAAGACACTAAAAATCTTGGGAATAATTCTAAAGGTATATAAGACAAAAGTACACAAAATAATTTGTGGCATGGAAAAGGTAAGTCAGACATTCTATTTCACTCCAGCCTTTTTTTCTCCCTGTACAAAGGCCATGCAAAAGGGCTATGTACCCAGAACTATTCTAAGGAAACACTCTCTATTATTATTAAAGCACATAATAAACTCTCTGTCACTGGACTTGAAACAAGTGTGGACCTACTCATGGATGAGAGTTATTGCATTAAGCAGGAAAAACAATCAAGTACATAAATTTTCATATACTTTATAGTATAAATCATAGCAGGCAAGACTTTAGGAACAAGCTTCCTCTATATACAGATTATCCCATAACTGCCTGTTAGGGGATTTGTTGTAGCTGCCCCTGCACCGTACGCTGTCAGCGTCTGGGAACAATGAGGAGCACTGCTCTCCGTGCAGCAGCTCCTGCTCAGAGCTGTACTTGTTTTCAAGCGGCAAGCAGATGAAAGCACGCCTGCGCAGTCAGGCACAGGCAGCCGCGCTGCCAGCCCCTTGCCACAAGCCACCAGCCACCTCCTGTCTGGAAGCCAGCGGGCACTGGGAGGCACTGGGAAGCTCTGGGCCCAAGTGACAGGCCCCTATGCAGTAGAGGACTGTGTGTCTGACCATGCCAACACTGCAAAAGCCTGTGATCTGGCCACCACATGGCACATGCTGTTGAGAGGAGCGGTCCCGATTAACTGAGATGCCTCATCAGCGTGACACCATACGTAGCAGTCAGAACAACATAGCTCTCAGATGCCCCTATTATTTTGAGCACTGTTTCCCTATGGCTTGGTAGGCACCAGAGCTACTCTTTATGCAGCTTGATCCATTTTTGCTCTTTGCAGTTCATCAACAGCATTCTGGACAGTAAAAGCTCTGCTATCCGCTTTCCTTGAAACTGAATAGCATTACCCGAATCAGCCAAATACACTCCCCATTCAGCTGGGTGTGCGAGGGCGGGAGAAGTTGCTAATAGCCCAGCCAGAAGGCTTGTGGGGGAGTCGACCTGAAAGGGATTTTTTATGCTATTCTAACGTTATTTACGGTAAGGCAATCCCCTACAGACAGGGCATTGTTTGCCCTTGACAAACAGCGCGATTCCGTCGGGCTCGACAACGGGGGAGAGGCACGTGGCTGCCAAGTGAGAGAGAGCTCAGGCGCCCGACGCCTCCCGCAGCCGGCAGCTGGCACAGCCCACGGGTTCCTCCAAAACAGAGGGTGCCACTGTTACCGCTGCGCTATCACACACGCACATCTCAGCTCACCGGCAGGAACCGAACCGAGCCCGGACAGAATTAACTACCAACCTCCTCCCTCCTCTGTTCGGCGGCCCAATCCAAGGGGCCAAAGCAAATCATCCAGTGCAGAACAGAGTACCTGCAGACATGATGTCCTGGACTGACCTTTCCCACACAGACCACAGAGAAAGCAGGCACCTAGCAGAGGGGCTTCAGCACTTATAACAAGCCCAGCATATTGGGAGCACACAGCATACCTGACCAATAAGAAAGCAAGAATTGCATTCATTATTTTTTTCTCCTTTGTAGCTTTTCAAACTATACAGGGCTTCTTTTAATTATTTTATGGTTTAAACAGAAAAGAACTTCTATAAGCAGTACTACCGACATACCCGCTTCATCAGCAAAGCCAACTAAGACCCAAACATGAGACTCACTGGTTCACCATCACCTCCCTAGATAAGTCCTGTGTCACAAAAGTGAGTTTTGGAAGAGACCTTGGGTGTACTGACCTAAGAGTGGGCAACCTGAGAACCAGGAGGCTTGGTTACCAAGCAGTAAGAGATAGATGGGAACATGGCACTCCATCTCAAATACGTGTGCCTTAACCAGCAAATACTACATCAACATTTTAAAGCCTTAACGCTGCTTGGCTCTGCCTATACACAGAGAAGTTTCCTCTTACAAATGATGCAAGAACAGAAGAACAAGATTTTTTTAAAAGCAGGGCTTCAGAAGAAGCCTTTTCCAGCCATAACCAAGCACAATTGCCAATAACCCAGGGCCTTCAGGCACTGGTGGGCAGATGCTGGCAAGGCAACTTGATTTCAGGATGTCTAAAATACTCAAGAACACCAAGTTCAGAAACTCCTGAGCAGACCATTCTGTCTCTGTTTGTTTGCATGCTTACTATTGAAACCTTTGGGAATGTAGACAAATAAAAAAGGGAACAGAAAGCCGTTATGAACTGACTATGCAGCAACAGACCTTATTCAGCTAAGTGGGAATTCTGAAGAAACCCTAGGGAAAGCAGATTGTGGGCAGAATTAAAGTGAAGCTGTTGAATTAAAGTGAAGCTGTTGAAGTTTTGATAGCTGCTTGTCACATAGGTATACTAGTCACGTATATTCTGCCAACTCTGTACTTCCTGAAGATCCTTCAGGATCATTTTCTTCCCAGCAGCAAACATCTGCCTACATAAAATCCATGCAAGCCACGACACAGCAAGATGAGAACAGCCATTTTGTGTACCAAAACCTGGTTTCTCAGCCCCTATTCCACTGTGCCAGGATCCCGTTGTGCCAGGCCCTCCACATGGAGGGAGCCCTCGGAAGGCCACGTCACCATAACTCTTTCCTGCTCGCACGGTGTCAGCAGCCTTGGTACAGTTATATCGCAGCGGCCCATCTCGCCAAGCGCCGGATAATCTGCATTGTCTGCGGATTAGATGGCAGATGGCGGGACGGGCTGCTGCAACTGGATCTTTGGGGAGAAAAAGCTCGTACTTGGCTCAAGCTAAAACGCTGCCCTGCTCCGTCGCTGCCCAGCACCCGGAGTTCCTGGGCGGGCTGATGGCCCCTCGCGCAGGACGAGTCCCGCGGTGCGGCGCAGGCCGGGGCCGGGCGGCTGTCGGCTCACGCGTGGGCCGCTGTCACGCGTGGAACACGTCACCCCTTCCTTCCTTCCTTCCTTCCCCGCCCCGCACGGCCGGCGAG
>WEIT01018858.1:172868-188416 GCA_013389985.1 Dryoscopus gambensis | reverse complement strand
GGCGGGGCCTGACGGCGCTGAGGGGTGAGGGGTGCGCGCCTGGGTGCTGAGGCGTGACCCTTCGAGGGGGGAAACAAAGGAGTAATGAAGTTAATCCAGTTATACCGGAGGGTAACGAGTACTAATGGTTTCACTCGTTAAAGAATTGGAAAATTAGTACAGAACCAAACCGTGCCCTGAGGCAGAGGAGCATTCTGAGGATGGACAAGCAGTCTGAATTTCCTTGAGACTGCCTCGCAGCTGAAGTCCTTCACTGGGAGAGACACTTGCTGTTTATTGCATGGGTTTTTTAATTTCCGAGTAACTTCCCTCTTGACATCTTCACAAAAGAAAATTCAGTTTTATTGGATGTGTCGCTTCTTTGCATCAGTGCCTTGCGAATACCATTCAATAGAAGTATCCAAGTCTTTTTGACAGCAAATAAAATTATGATGATTTTTGAAAACAGAGCAGTACTTTCTTCTCTCCTGCATATACCTACACATACTCAGATCTACTTTTTTTTTTTTTTCTCTTGATGTATTTTACTCTTTAGGAAGATAGCATCAAGTAACCACTGACCAGCTTTGGGCTGCTGCTTCCCCTGGCACCACATCATCTCTATCCCCAGCCTCCCGTCCTGGGAGTGGGGCTGCCAGTGGGAGTGCACAAGTGGGAGCAGTGACTTGCTCTGCGGCGTAACCTGCCTTCACATAGGCAAACAGGGAGGAGGAAAATTGGACAGGTTCGTGGTTATGATCACCACAGTTGCAGTCAGCTCCTTGGATCAGCTGCAAATATTTGGATGTGCTGAGATGTAAGGAAAGGCAGGAAGAAAGAAATGCATAGTAACATTGCTAGAAAGCAATATATCTTTTTTATTTCTGTTAGCTTGAGTAAAAAAAAGTGACACCATTGTTCCACTTTTATTCCTTAAACATCACCAGCTGCGTTCCCTCTCTGGTCAAAACATGTCTTTAATGACAAGCAGAACAAGGAGTTGGTACAAACTTCAACCTAAAGAGGCTTTAAGCAGCAAATTTTATGCCTAGATGTTTGCCTGCAGGGCATTTTAAAGAACAGTTCAGCACTTTTGCCTGCTTGTGCCCATACTTACTGAGAAAATATGATGAAGCCCTCCTGCAGGAACAGACACTAAGCCCAAATGTACAGTGGTGGAGTGACCTCCTTGCTTGGAGGGAAAGAAAAAGAACCTTCACCAAAAAACCCCTCAAAACAACAAAAACCTCCCTGCACTAGACCTTTGCCCTTACTGTTAGCTCCAGTTTATTGTTTGAAGTGGGACTTACAGTCACTTGATGGACATCTAAATACATTTTTATTTCTCTTATCAGTTCACAAACCTTCCCTTACTTGGACAATTAAATTATTTGGAAATGTAACCATAATAAAATAAATTTTTTGCTCTTTCTGCAATATGTCAAAGTATATTTGCACAATGAAAACATTCTTTCCATTGCAGCACTTAAGGGAGAAATAGCTACTATTTCACAAACTTTAAGAAACACGGATTACTAGAATAGGAAGATATGAAATGTTATACCATAAAATTCCTGATGAAACAGGCACAGCATGACAAATCTCTTCATGGAGAACATTTCTCAAACCAGTGATACGTACCCAGCCCTCTAACATGTTCAAAACATTCAATAATGCCTTATTTTCCAGAGAAAGTTGCTTGTTCATGTTAGCCTTGTTTTCTAAAATCAGTGTGAACTCAACCATCAAAGAGCAAATTGCGACTGATTACAATCCCTTCCTATTGTGACCATTTCATCGTGGTACGTTCTTAGATGAGTTACATTTATGACCAACACATTTATCCCCTGTTTTCAGTTGTAGTCTCCTCCTGTGGAGGCATTATTATAGAAACTTCCACACAGGCAAGTTCAGATCTAATTATAAAACCCCTCAGAGATCTTTCAGTACTTCAGTGTGTTATGAAAGAAAATGGTACAGAGCTGCCGTGAGTCTCTCCACAATCCCCAGCTTTTGGCTTTTTAAAGAACTTAAACATGCAATGGGGCAAACTCCCTCGAGTGTGCAAAGTAACTTACAGCAGAGGGAAAGCATCTGAAGATCCTTTCAGCTGCAGGTTAGGAAACAGCAGTCTTGCAGGGACATGCCTTAACGTTTCCACATAGCGGAGGCTCACAAAATGAAATGCTTCCTGTAATTCAGAAACACTGAACAGAGGTGAAGGAGAGATTGATAACTCGTTACACAACTTTCCAGATGAAGCGATGACCTATTTTAGCTTAATCTGCTGTGTTAAGCGTTGTGGGAGCTCGGCAGTCAGCTGGAAGCAGGTATTCGTTCTCACTGCCACTAATCCATAGACAAATGGGTGTATCCCCAAAGTAAGCATTGACACCAGCTGCCAATCACGACACACTGACAAAATCCAAACCATTTTGTTTGTGTATATCTTTTATATTTCCAAATATCCCTAATGCCGTTTTATTTCTATCTTGAAAATTATGAAGAGAGCGATGAATTGTTCAGCTTTCAGTTCTGTTTTAGCAAAAGAGCACTGGAAACCTTTGAATATCTCTATAGTCTGAGGCAGCAAAGGCTATTGAAGAAAATATGCCTTTTCCCACCAAATTTCTATTTTTTTCCCAACTGACAAACTTCACAGAGTGTTAGCAGTAGGCAGTTCCTGCCATACCAAAATGTATCTTTTATCTATGGTAAATGGCAGAAAACAACACTAATTTGCTCTCTCTGTGAAACAATGTGTATGAATGTGTATGAATTACATAATTAGACCTTTTTTTTACTGTTTCTGCGTCAGCTGCTGTGGCATTTTTGCATTTTCTTCTTTTGGACAATAAAAAGTTGAAACAATGTTCCTCTTAAAAACTATTCTAGACTTACTTTTATGCCCTAATCCTTTTGCATTCTGCCTTGCACCTGGCAATCCACTACCAGATACTGAGAAAATTCTACAAAAATTACATCTGCTTTATGATGCTAATCAGTATTTTTACTAACCATGCAAAATTATTCATCCACCACTTCTGGAAAGTGCAAGGCCACTTCTTTTAAGGGGCTATATTTGAACTCATTGCTGGGATATAACTCTCACAGTCATCATAATGATCACAATCCAGACAGAAATGTTATTCAATCAACTAAAAATAAATCAGTGGCTAAACAGCCATAAAATAGTGTTGCACTGCCTTGCCTCTCCTATAATCTGTCCCAGAGATCCCATGTACTGTGTGCTGGCCATATAGCTAAAATATATAGTGTTCAGATAAGAGGCATGGATCAAAACAACCTTTAGATATCAAGAAGCATTTAAGTTGAATCCTTTGAAGAGACAAATTATTGTTACAATATATTTATATATATATCTGCTTCCATTTCACCCAGTGACTAAAGTTATTCCCACAAAATACTTCAAAATCCTGCAAGGATGTGAATTCCTTGAAATCAAGTGTATGGGGCTTAATCTAAAACATGAGTTCATTTAGGGAAAAAAACATCCTTCATCAAAGACAGCCCAGATTCAATCATACACAAACCACTTTGAGGAAGTGAGCATTCATGATTCTTCTCTCATCTCTCCCCAGTGATTTTCTTGCTGCCAGGCAGGTTTTCAGGTTTTAAGTAGTAGCCTGACAGCCCTCCCAGCTTTTTGAGGAAATCTCCCACTTCACTTCTCAGCAACTTGCGCCTACTGCCCTCCTGGAACTCAAGGGAAGCCCCTATCCCTTTCCATTCCCAACAGATTACTCCAGGCAAAGCCCTGCTTCTCCCACAGCTCCAGCAGCATGCACCAAGCCAGCTCCCTGTCCAGCAGAGGCCTGCTGGCCTTTCCTGCTCACCAGCAATTGTGTTGGGATTAAGTTTTCCAGCAAACACCAATACAGAGCTCACCTAGAAACCCCCAGGCTCTGCAGGAAGCAGCTGGCTTGTTGCCTCCTCTCAACCCCCAGCCTTGTCCTCCTCTGACCTTTGTGATAAACATGCCTCTGCTCAGGGAGGGTAACAAATTACTGTTTACACAGGCTTTCAAGGATCTCTACAAAAGAGGTTTTGTTACCTAAGCCATAACTCTAAAAAAATAGAAGCTTGGGGTATTGTCTTGTCTCAACAGGCAAGCTCTCCAGTGTTGTCATACCATTATTTTTCTTTCAGTTATGAATCACAGTGCAGGCTCAAAACAACACAAAAGAGAGTACCTTTAATGTTTGGGGCATAACTTTATAGTTACTGTTTCTTAAAAGACCAGAGCTGTGAACCATCTGATTAAATCCTTATCTCTGCATCTCATGGGCCTTGGGGGCTGCATCCCCTTTCCAAATAATGGAGAGAAAGATGTTATTCTAGAGAGGTCTTCTCATCCTGAACCACACGTCTAAATCTGGTGAGATAAATCCCACTCCAGGTTTCTTCAAACTGAATTTATGCTGAAATCAAGGTCTAATCAGCAGTTAGATTGTACATTGTTGCTCTGCACAAGTCTGACTGAGCTGTCTCCTCACCCAGTGTACAGCATCTTAAATAAGAGGTAGTTGGCCAGGTCCACCTCCCTGCAGCTCAGCTCGAGTTCTCACTCACCTCACCCCTGCCAACTGATAGGGACACCCAGGCCAGCTTACAGACCACTCACACCAGCTCCTCCACTGTCCTCTCTCTGATAAAGGCTAGAGATGGACATGGCATAGAACAATGGAGAAGTCCATAGCAGAAAGACAGGACATATTTCCTCCAGCATCAAACGACTATGAGTTAGACCTAAACAGAGGCCCTCAGAAGAAGACTCACCATCCTTTTAAAAATATACACTCACTTTTAAAAATCTGGATCTTTGTGCCAGCCATATAAATTTCAATGCTTTTTAATATTGCTGAACTCTTTAACCAGATGCTTTCAAGAGCTGCTGTCCAATGTCTGTAAAGCTATTTCCTTGAAATCAGTTTAGATTTTGGTAATCAAAAGCCTGTCACAGAACCTGTCCTCCAGTTGTACCTGACGGGAACATAGTCCATTTCACTCTCAAGGAAGGTGGCTACCTAAGCTTCAAGGAGACAGCAACTGAGGGAAATAGATGAGGAAATGTACCAGGTTAGGTACCAGGAAAGGCTTGAGTATCAGTGTGTCTAAGGGCAACTCTTCCAAATGATCCCCAGTTAAGACAAGCTGTGACTTCATTGGCATTTTTAAAAGAAAAATTCTGAACTGAATTCTTAATGTAGCCATCCAGAGAGACTTTCACATGTCAAAATTAATGTGAAAAATACTCAGGAATTAAAAAAATAAACACTCTTCTGTAGGCTTTGCACATGATAGGACGAAGCTTTTACTGTGTAGGAAACCTGAATTCTTTTTTATTATTCTACTACAGTGATGATTAAATGTTGAAATGTTTTGTTACTAGAGGCTGTATTTCTTCAAGGGTTAATTTTAATTATTTTTAACTTTTCAGATATTTAAGATTTGTATCTGTCTGTTCTTAGATCTTTCCTTCTTACACATAGAGAGTAACTGCAAGAATACTGGGGAGGAAATACCAAGAGAATAGAGAACTCGAATCTCTATTTGAAACACAAAACTAATCTCAGCTGTAGCTATGGAGCCATGATTTCTGAATGATATTATCCTCATATCACCTGGTGAGACTAAAAAGAGGACATCTATGCACAGAAACACTATTTATTTCTAAGCTATCTTTATGCTGGATTTAGTGGAGAGTACCAGGCCAGGTTCTGCACTGAAGACAACGCTTAATGAATTCCTCCAGACTGACATATTTTTTTCAGCTCAGAACAACCTTGCTGATTATTTGAAGATTAACATGAAGACCATTCCTCCCTGCAACTCATCAGAATGGCCAGCATCTAACAAATGGCATAATGAATATTAGCTCTTGTATATCAACAAAAGTGCAGCTGAATGCTACTCAAGTCACCAGTTCTTGGGAGGAGGCTTGGCAGCAAAAGCAGCAGTTAGATGGGATGTTTATTGGATGTCTTCCACCAGCTGCACTGCGTGGTGACTTGACTGTTAGATTATAAATATTTCCCCTTGTGAAAAAGGGAAGTTGGCTCGATGAACACTGATTCAGCAGGACATATTCATAGCCCAGCAGAGATTGGTGTGTAAGAAAGCAGGAATGGGAAGCATTGAATTAGGCCTGGGAAGTCCCCTCTCTCCACAGGCACATGAGCAGAGCACTTATCGCTGGAAGCTAGTCAGCATGGCACGTGGGCAATAGGAATATTAATAACTCCTCTACAGCAAGATTTCTGGGGGCAGGATGGCTCACCCAAACCACAGCCTCCGTGGCCACTAGGTGCAGATGGGCAACTTCTGCATTGAGGAGTTCCTTCTGCAAAGGCAAACTGAGCTGCTGGGCTGGGTGGGGGTGCAGGAGGCACCCCGAAACCCAGGGAAGAAGTACTTTGGGGATGCTGCTTTACTCACTGTTGGCCATAGGCAACAAGTCACTAAGTCAGTCCTAAGCATCGTACCAAGGCCAGTGGGCCATGTGAGCCTGGCCAGTGTGCTCGTCTCAGTGAGCACCAAAGACCTGGCTGGCCATTGCAATGTCTGATATGGAGAGTTTCAGAAGCCAGGCCTTTGGGAGAGCCGCACAAGGAACGCATTCTATCTGGAGGGAATGGAAAAACAGACAGTGAAGATGGATAGGATGTGTAAACCCAGGTTCTCATGCATCCTGCAACATGACTATGAAGAGCTGATGAGGATCAAGTGGTAAGAGTAAAGTGGAAATTTCCTTTGCCCTGCAGAAGCCTTCCCAAGAGGTGTCAGAGTAGTAGCATAGCTCTGGAGTTTGTCTCAGTGCTGGCTTTGTGCAAGTGGCTCTGACTCACCAGGGCAATTCTGGACCAGGGGGTTTTCCAGGAGGCAGGGGCTGAAATCCCCAGGGATGTTGGTCTAGACAGGGTGCTCTTCCCTTTGACCTCGTTGAGGGCCTCAGCTTCCTCTTTATGCAAGTAACACCAGCTGTCAGGACAGGTTATTTTGAGCTACAGAACAGTTATGAAAGAGGAATATGCTGAGGCTTTGAGGAAAAAGATGCTCCTGTTGTAAGTATCCTTTTCAGACCACAGTTGTGCCAGGACACTCATTGCTGCTGCTCACAGGAAACAATTTTTATTCCTGACTTCTGAAGAGACTCTCAAACAGCCTGAGAATGGCTCTGTGCCTGACACTGGACGAGAGCCGGTAGAATGATCTCCATTCCCCAGGATAACCAGAGGGAAATCCCAGTCATTAAGTCTTCTGTCAAGTGTTGACGTAAGAGGGATTGCAAATTAATCCTGCTTCCCATTCATCTCATCCCAGCAGAGATCCCGCTAGTAAAACCAGTCCTCCAACAGCCACAGGGAAATCCCAGACCGTATCACAATGCTCTCCTGCCCTTTCCTACAACTAATATACCCTGATATTTCATGTGCATATGTTACATCTTCCATTCCTCAAGAGCTGGTTTGCAGGAGAAGGCACAGGCAAGATGTGAGTGCAGTGGAAGCACAAAAGGCTTACAATATTCTGTCCTGTGGAGATGTGTGACCCTCTCTCTGCTTTCCCAGCAGCTGCTCCCTGGCTGCCTCACCTGCCTTTGGTGTCTCATAACTCTTCAGCAACAGCCAGCCTGGCCTGAACAGGGCTGACTTGTGGCTTGTGGGGAAAGGACATGCCTTGTGGGCTGTCCTGGCCTGTCTCATCCTTGCTGCCCTTTTCCAATTCTGTCTTCTCTGCTCTCTCAGAGGCTTTCTGCTACAAATAAACAAGCAATTTCAGTGAAATGAGGGAACCTGGTAACCTGGGCAGCCAGAAGATGAATGCCCCCTGTCTAGTGTCAGGAAGCACCAGGAGCTCTGCTTGCACGTGGGGTCATTGTCATGGGCAGCGCTGGGCAGAACCTGCTGGGAGCAGCATCACAGGGTCGTGAGGCTGCACTGAATTGTGCATTGAGGAGTTTGTGGCTGCGGGAGTCACACAGACCTTGGTACCAACCCAGGGAAGCTGGATTTTGCTGCACAGTCCTTTGATTCCGAAACACACTTTCTGAACCACCTCACTGAATACACAACACCAGCCTGTGCCACTCCAGGCACTCCATATCACATGGAACTGGCATGGGCCAAAGGAGAAGAAGATAACAGAAGACACAGGGAAACACCAGGTGTTCTGCACTGTATGGTTAACACTTGGATTGCAGCAGGGCAATTCCTCAGAAATCAGTGAGATAACAGTCATCAATGGATACTCAGCAAACAATGTCCCCAAGGATATGCAAGCAACTTCCAGCTGGCCTTGCCAGCTGAAGACAGGACTGAATGAGAAGGGACCTCACCATGTGACACAGATATTCCTCCTCTCATCCAGCCACTTCTCTCCTGTTGAGCTTTCACCTCCAAGAACTCATGGGGGAGATGAACAGACTTTATTTGTTCTGGGTGGTTTGGGGTTTGGTT
The DNA here is from genome assembly GCA_013389985.1 of Dryoscopus gambensis. Classification (NCBI taxonomy): domain Eukaryota; kingdom Metazoa; phylum Chordata; class Aves; order Passeriformes; family Malaconotidae; genus Dryoscopus; species Dryoscopus gambensis. Next base: position 179,957 of record WEIT01018858.1, on the reverse strand, counting down.
TTATTTCGAGTCCAGCATGAGGAACTGCTCCTGTGACTGCCTCACTTACCTCTTGCCATGCTGCTATATATATCAGTGATTCCTGCCTCCAGGATCTGTCTGGGATCCGAGCCATCTCTCCAAAAGGAGAGGTATTCAGCCCTGTCATATGACGGAGATGGAGGGAGAAGGTGGCAGAGGTCCAGGGGATGCAGCATATATTACCTTCACAAGTGATCATATGTCCCCCAGGCCAGGAAAACAGTTTTAAACCTTTTGTCCTTTTGTTGCTGTTGTTGTTGGTTTTCCATAAATAAGTAAAAACATGGCCATTTTCTCCAGGGCTCTAGTCATCTTTAGTGTTTCATATACTAATTTGCTCCCCATCACAGGCCTTTAACCTGTCAGCTGAATGAGGATGGAGAACATTAGCCCCAGAATTCAGGATGGGACATCAAAGCACCCATACAGACACACAGACAGCAGGCAAAGATGTGCCCAAAGTCACAGAGCAGAGCAATGTCAGACAATAAGACTACCACATTTCGGGCTCCTCTCCTCTGTTCAGACTAGTAAACCAGGCAAAAAATACCAAAGCAAACACAGCCAGAAGAGAGCTGAAGTTAGACACCTTCATCTGTGTGTGCTTTGGACAATGACACTATTATTTTTACCTAGTAATCAGGAGCTTTGAGCAACTGAGATTTCTCATGTCAACAGGGAAAGTCTCAGACCTAACCTATGTGTCTATACAGGAGTGTAAGTGACTGTTTTCCAACTTCTCGTCTAGGCTTTTCTCCTGGCTTTATTTTCCTTTTATTTGTTTTTTTTTTCTTGAAAGGGTCTGAGTCTCCACATAGTGTTTTCTGAGTCAGCTTTTTGCCTCCTTTCAGTACTACACCGGCTGTGGCTCTACCAAGTTGCAAAGTCAGCAGACAAGGGGAGCTGGCTAGCTCTGCAGGTCAGCTCCCAGGGGACAGCAGCAGCTCTGGGTTCCAGCCCACAGAAGCAGGTTTGCTAGAAAGCTCTGGCAGAAGTATTCCTGTTCCAGTACTCCTCTGCTCGGCAGGTTGGCCTCAGACACTGTGAATCCAGGGCCTTGAGAGAAGCCCTGCTCCGCCCACGGTGGTGTCCATGCTGGAAAAGCGAGGGTCAGCGCAGCGCTGAAGCCCAGCTTGCGTGTGAGCGCTCAGCCTGCATTCCCAAAAGGCAGCGATGAGGCATGGAGCCGTCCCAGTGAGCCTTCGGCAGCCGGGCTCCCCCCTGCCGCCTCCTCTTCCATACATCTATCCCCTGCGGCCACACACCAGCCTTGCTGACAGATCTTACTTGAAAGCCCTAGCAGGCTGTGCCACTAATGGCAGAGCCCTGAGCCGGCTCCCTCCGTCTCCCTGGAGTCCCTGCGCAGACGTAGGTGCACGTCACGGCCTGCTCTAATTTTATCCGTGTTTGATGGAAGAGACGAACTGAGCAGCGGGGAGGCAGCTATTTTGGTTTTCTCTGTGGCGGTGGGTTATATAAAGCATCTTGCCATGACCCGCGTCGCTTGGGAGCTGCTTTGCTTTCAGCCGCCACAAACCAGACGCTCGGACGCTCGCTGCCGGCAGCCGAGAGCTCCATGCGGCTGCGTGGGCCAGGCGTGCCGTGTGTGCCGTGTGTGCGTGCGTGCGGAGAGGGAGAGAGTGTCAACGAGATACAGGGGCGACCATCTATGGGAAGAGACTGGCTCTCCTCCTTGCCGTGCGGTGTGACATGCACTCAGGGGTTTCACTCTGGCGTTCCAGCGCCAGCACATGATATGTGCTCCTCCAGCAGCACAGCGGGCACGGGCACCAGCGGGCAGCAGGCTGCCCGGGGCGTGCAAGCTTTGGCCGGCCGCCGCAGAACACTGCCGCTCTCACCTCACCCGGGCAAAAGGAGCGGCTCCATTAGGTGGCAGCAGCAGCAGCCACAGCGGGAGGAGGCTGCTCTCCCGGTGGGACCTCTGCGGGTGTGCAGGGGGCCCATGGGCCACAGAGGGGCTTGGCAGAGCCAGGCAAGCACTGGCACTGGGTGCTGGGCAGCTTGCTGCCATTGGGTGCAGGAGATGTGGAGGACTATTGCCCTCGCTACCTGTGCTTCCCGGTGATCTGAGGTACCCGTCTGACACTGGCCGAGCCGCTGTGACACGCCAGGGGCCGCTCCCTGGGCTGACCTCTCGCACGTAAGGCACGACGCGGTAAGCAGCCGGTGGGGATCCTGTCCCGTCCTAGCTGACCGCAGCGCCCAGCCTCCGCGCAATGCCCATTTCCCAACTGCAGGGAGCGGAGGCATTACGCAGGGCTTCTCGCCCATGTGGGCTGTGGCTCCTCCACGCCTGGTCCTCCCGGGTGGTGTATTCGTCAGCGATGCTCCGGTGCTTGGTCCCAGGCTAGCGAGGCAGGGCAGCAAGCTTCGGGCTTGCCGACTTGGGAATTTTTGGCAAGAGGCGGCATGACCAGGACTCCTTTTTGTGTCTGACATAGGAAGAGTCTGCCAACATCTGGGTAAGGTGCTAGAGCCCACTGCCTGGAGGGAATTTTGGGGAATGCCTCTTGCTTTTGTTTCTTGTACAAGCAAGCAAATTTAATAGCGCAAGCTAAAGTAATTAGGACGTGTCACGATGTCGACTGGCACCTCCCTGCTTCTCCAGTCTCTGGGTACTGCTTACCCTGTGCTCAGCTCTGCTGCTGACTCATGTCAAAGCCGCCTTCTCCCTAATGACCAGGGGTCAGGCTAGGACCCAGCCTGCTCCGTGGCTCTCCTCGCTCCCACGCAGTTCCCGCTGGGCCTCCCGCCGTGGCACCGGCAGGACGCACCCACTTCCTAAAGAGTCACCTCCTGGGAACACCGCTGAGCCTCTGCGGTGGCCACGGCATCCGACTCCCTCCCCCTCCGGGCATGTGCCTGCCTGAATGCCCATACCTTCTGTCTGACCGCTCCCAAGGAGGCACTGCTGGGTGAGGGATAACCCGCAGGAGAAGGGGGCTGTGGTCCATGTGCAACCACCACCCACCCACCCAATTTGCTACTGGCTGGGGTGGGAGAACTGCAGCCTTGGGGTGTTCCCAACAGGACCCATATCTCTCTTCCTCATGCATCCCCCACCGGCGCCAGGAGTCCCAGCCCCCTCAGCACACCACCGCATTCCCTTTGCTGGCACGATCCCCGGGGAAAGCGGCGGGCGCAAAAGGCATGCCGGAGGAGGGACGGGTGTGCGTGCAGGAGCGTGCATATGTGCACGTCAGGGAGAAGGAAGCGGGGTTGTGAGTGCTGGAGGCGTTGTGAGCGCCAGGCACAGGCTGACAGGCAAGGGCTGCCGCTCCCGTAGGAAGATAAACTGTTTCACAACAGTCACGATCGCAGTGAGTAGTTCGCTCCAGAGTGCTCCTTCTTGCTAGGGAGGGAGAGGAAAATCAGAGCCGAGAGGAGGAGTGTAGGATACGGGGGAGCATCCCAAAGATTATGCGAGTGTGTGTGGAGGGAGAGTATTTGTGTGGAGAGTGCAGCAGCTCTGTAAGCCCCTACAAGATGGGGGGGCAGACACAGGAGAGGAGTCATGCTATTGCACAGTAATGCAGTAACGCAGCCCCCTCCAGTACTGATGTGGAATGCTGCCTAGGGGCAGAGGTCACTAAACCTGCCAGAACTGGCACCAGGGCAAACAAGAAATGCACGAAAGAAACTAAAATACTTCAGGGAACGAAAATGTTATAGACTCGGAATATAATGGAATGGGAGAGCAGCCAACTAGCCTCCTCTCAGTTCTGCAGAGAAGTGCAAATATATTCAAATATTGTGTGAAAGGACAAGCCCTCCTGTAGGAGCTCAGCCACAGCTCTCCTTTCCTAGTGCAGCAATTCAGAAGAGACTTGTCCCAGACTTAGATTCACAGAGACTCCGCTGATATCTGGACCCCTGTTAGCTTGAGGTCGCCTCTGTGGCCATGCTTGCACTTTTTTGGTGCTGAGGCTGTTTGAAGTGGTCTAAGCAATACCAGCTCCACAGAGCTTGCTCAGATCCTCCCTGTTGTGCCAGCACAACTATACACAACTGCCTGGCAAACCAGATCCAGAAGCTGTTCTGGCAGAGGAGCCATTGTCTTTTCTCTTCATGGGGTTAGTCGTCTTCCAGCACAGCTCATTGCAAGGCTCCTGAGCAGCACTGTGCACCCTGGCTAGGCTTGGAAGTGCTGGCTGTGCCTCCCAGATTTGAATCAGCTGATACAGAGGAAGTTGGGCAGCTGCCAGCACCACACCCTGAGTCGTGCCAGCACAGGCGAGTGCCCATCTGCCCGGGTTGCAACTCTGCAGCAATTCAAGCTGAGCTGCCGTAGGCTGGCTTTTCCCATTCCTCCTGGCATGGGACCTAGCCTTCTCCCTGCACTGGTTGCTGACTCCTGACTTTGCTCTCAATCAGTTCACCATGATAAAATGGCAGAGGACAGACTGACAAAAGACAGCGAAGAGTTTTCTCTGAGGGTAGCACAAGAGGGCAACTCCTCACCCCACAGCTGAGAACTGGACCTGGCAAGGAATGGGAATGGGGTCCCCCAGTGGGGAGGGTACCCTGGCAGTAGCTCAGCCCATGGCAAGCCTGAGCAGCAAGCAGCCTGAGCTGACCTTCGACCTGCTGAAATAAAGTGGTCTGTTTCCATCCATGTCAGCTCTCTGAACTGGCTCGCCACATGGCTACATGCTAGTAGTAGTACATCTAGTGCAAAGAAATGAAATACGTGACTCGATCAGGGGGGACTAGGAGCACCACAGGGCTACACGGCTGCCCCCCTCACATCTCAGGTCTCCAGCTGCTTGCTCTTGTCCCACAGCATCACTTAGCCGGGCCTATGTGACACGAAGCAGGACAGATTTAGGATGGAGCGGAAGGGGCAGGGTTGGGCAGACGCACTTCTGGGTGTTGAACTCTGTCCTCTGCCCTGCTGCTCCTTCCCTGTCCTCTACCCCACTGCTCCCTCCCTTCCTGCAGGCGAGGTCCTGTCGTAGACAGGGTGGCAACCCAGTGGCAACCCTGGCTGGCAGGATAGGGCACTGAAAATATCCAGTTGACCGAGATGAGGACCAAACTAACAAGGAGGACACTGGGCTAATTGGTCTCTGTGGCTCCCTGCAGCCCAGGAGTTGTGAGCGCCTGTGCCTGCAGCACTGTTGCCTGCACCCTGGGGTGGGATGGCAGCCTGTTGTGGGACAAGGGGAGCAGCAGGAGTAACTGGAGCAATTAGTGACATTTTTCCTTTCTCACGTCAATGCGAAACATGGAGGAGAAGCCTCTTACCATGGGTACCGGCTGCCTGAATGCATCAGGAGCATCCCCCCCGTGTGGGTGTCAGTAGCAGGCACTGCCCGGGGCAAAGGCTGTGGAAAGGCACATGTCCTGGTGGGACATCCCTCTGGCTGGCTTCAGTCCCCCTGGCAGGTGACTTTGGACATGCTCTGCATTGCAGCCCCAAACCCCAGGCGTGATCCCTGTCTTTGACCACCTACCCACACTTTCCCACACGGCCAGCGGTCTTCAGGAGCAGGTGACCGGGTACCCGCGGAATGCGGGGAGCTGCCGTGACCACGCGGAAAGCCTTTTCTCACGCCCGCTGATTACCTTCCCAAACACCGGCACTTCAGGCTTGCCCTTGAGAAGCAAACACTAATTTCAGCCGCACCCTTTCCTGCCCTGGGGCTGCAGGGCGAGGGTATCCTCAACGTACGCCGCGTTCCCCACCGAGGGGTGTGGGACAGGAACCAGCCCTCGTAAAATCGCCCGGATTGAACCTGCTGCCCTCAGCCTGCCAAACTAAACAGAGCTGATGTAAAGCAAACAGCAATGACAACAGCCTGGCTGCTGGCGAGGGTTGGGCAAGCGGCTGGTTTCCAGTTTGCTGGCCTCAGCAGATGGCGGCGGCGGGAACAGTCGCTGGGAGTTCCCACCCCGCAGGCACCCGGCGCAGCGGCCGAGGCCGGGGCGGCCCCGAGGTTCCCTCCTCTCCTGTCTGCCAGCAGCGCCTGCGCAACCCCCAGAGCAAAGACAGCTTTTGGGATTTCACGGAGCCACCCAGCCGGCCCTGGCACGGGGAAACCGGGGATGCCGGTGGGTGGGTCCATCCGCCAGCCGCTTTCTTCATCGGGTGTTTCACCTAGAAGGGCTCTGGCCGCCGCACACTGTAGGGGAGGAAGCTGATGTCAGAGGGAAAGACGCCCGAAGGAACACCCAAAGGCCGGCTGCCGGGGAGGAGGAAGCTGTGCACCAGGAGCAGGGCTCTCTGGAGCAGCCCCTGCTCTCCCAGAGCGCAGGGAGGAGCATTTGGTCTGTCTGGCCTCTGCTGGGCACCCCCGCTGCTGGTGACAGGAGCATGGATGGCACTGGGTGGTCTGCTGGGCAATTTTGGCAGAGCAGGCTTTTCAGAGGATGCTGCTGGGAAAGGATGCTGAGGGAACAGGCCACTCTTCGAGAGATGGACCAGACAACACTGCAACATCTGTGGTTCACTTCTTCGTTTCTTTCCACTTGCTTCAAGGCTAGATTTCTCAGGTTTGTTGGACATGTACTTCACATCCATGCTCCACTCAGCAACCTGGATGATGGGTGCAGCAGACCTGTGGCACATGTGCTGGGGGTGCTCAGCCAGTACCTGCAGGAGGGCAAGAGCTCATGCACACTTCTCTCAGAGCAGTGCCTGCATAGTGGTCTCTGTGGGCTATCCACCCATCAATCCATCCATCCATCCGTCCCTCCATCTGACCCTCCCAGCTCCGGGCTCTTCCTGCAGCTGGGCTGTTCGCACTGCCGGCGAGGCTCCTCCGTGCAGCGGGCTGCACCGCTGACCCCAGTTAAAAATAAACCCTCCTTCTCAGCGGCATTATTTTTAACCTTGAGCCCATGTTACTAGCCCGTGCCCTCCCGGCCCACGGCGGAGGGGTGCCCAGCAGCCACAAGCCGCCCGCGCGGGTGCCGGCTGGAGGGACCCCTGCTAACCCACAACCCACACCGCTGCCTTCTGCCCGTGGGGAATCCTGGGCTGCTGGGTTCCCTGGGCCGGGCCAGCCCAAGGTGCCCCGCCGGCAGCCGCGTGGGCAGGACGCC
>WEIT01018858.1:147296-159694 GCA_013389985.1 Dryoscopus gambensis | reverse complement strand
GTGGCGGCCGTGGGCGCGCGCGGCGGGAAGGATCCGGAAGGCGGGGCGGGACGGGCACCGGCACGGGCGGCCGTGTTCCCCGGCAATGTCCCCGCTCCTGCCTTGCCCCCGCCTGGCTCCTCGCAGGTGGTGCCCCTGGTGGGCTGACAAGGCAGCCGGGTCTCCGTTCCCCCTCCTCCGGCGCTCGCGTTCCCTTTGCGGGGTGAGGTGTCAGGAGAAGGAACGGGGATTTCACGCAGCTGAGTGTTGAGTCCCAGGCGAGCTCACACGTAACGGTTTGTAGCTCTCGCTGTCCCTAACTAGGCGTCCGTGGTATCACCCCTCCGCCTGGAAATCTGCAGTCAGCTCTGAGCTGAAAGAATTGATCCGCGATGGTGGAAAATCAAAGGTGATACAATTTGGCTAAAATAAAAAACCCCAAAACGAAAAAACCCAGCCCCCCAGCCCTCCCCCCCGCTCTAAACAACTGGCTTTTCTCTCCATTAGGTGAAAGAAAACAATTACCCTTTTTTTTGTTGCAGCATAAGAGCTGACCTATGAACGTGGCTGCAATGTACCGGGTGACCAGGCACCTGTACCCTTGAACACTTGCTCTGCCACTTCTCCTGCCATTTGCCTTTTTGTTACCTTTCGTTACTATTTTGTTACAATAAATCTGACTCTATTGCTTTCTGTCAAAATAGAACAGGAAGCCTGGCAAAAAAGTTATCAGAGCCAAAAATTAATGGACAGTGGACAGTCAGAAATAAATGGATTATTCAGAGGAGACGAGGTTCTGGAGAAAAATTAAATTACTATTTTGCTCTGTGCTCACTGTAGAGGAACTTAAGAATATTCCTGTGCTTTTACTTTATTTTGTGAAAGATTTATCAGAGGATATGTTTCAAGCTGATGGAGTGTAGAAAAGGTAGTGAAACAAACGGCTAAAAAAAAAGCATTGAACAAATGGACTGCATTATGTTCATCCAAGAGTTCTAAGAGAAGTCAAGACTTAATTAGCTGATCTGCTTACTAATGGTTTTTGTGTAACATTGCATTTAGAAGGGCTTTGATAACAGAGAATGGGAAGATAGTTAATATGCCAATTTGAAAAAAAAAAAATCAGCCTGAAAAGTTCTGGAGAGCTGCAGAGCAATGAGCCTGTTCTCTGTACCAGCCAAGTTAGTGAAAACTTTAAAGAGGTGAACTAGTGGGTGCAGGGAGAAAATGGTACCATGACAACTGGCAGAGCCTTTCTAATGAGAAGTCCTGGCCTCACACATTGTTTGGAGTCCTGTGAGGAGTCAGGAAAGCATGTGGACAAGAGACATCCAGCTGATATTTTCTACCTGGGTTTCTAAAAAGTATTCAACAAAATCTATGAGCAAAAGCGTCTGAAGAAACTGTGGAATAAGAGAAGTTTTCATGTGGATAGATGACCCTGCATTAAAGATAGGTCTCTGTAAGACGGAGCAAAAATATTTCTCAATAGAATGAGTCAATATGCAAAGTTCCACAAGGATCTGAATTGGAGCCTATGGACTGAGAGCAAAGATAGTAAAATGCCACAATACAAAGTTGAGTGGGTGGTACAATTTGATGTACATACACGTACAGTGTTGTAAATGGGAGGTAAACAATCAATTTCAATCATACAGAAACAGCCTAGGATCTGATTTATCACTTGGGAACAAGATCTGGGCATAATAATTGTTCTGTTAAAACCTCAGTTCAAGGTTTGATAAATGAGCAAATTGAGTGTTAGGAGGTAAGGAATAAGAGCAAGAGAATAAAGGCAGAGAGTGTCATTATGGCACGGGATAAATCCATGATGTTCCAGTGCTTTGAATGTTGTGTACAGTTCTGATCTTTAGAAGGACATAGAGCACCATAAGAGGTTCAGAGAAGTAGATAAATGTTAGGAGGTGTGGGACAGCTTCTAGGTCAGAAGCAGGTAAGTTAACTAGGACTCTTCAGCTTCACAGACCCAAGTGAAGGGAGGTTTCTTTCAGTGCAAGAATGACATACAACAAGCAAAACTTGGGGAAACATGGAATAAAACCAAACTTGGCAAGGTTGCTCATTCCATGTTGCAGGTACTTGTAGAAAACCTTTTTGCCTGATTTTGTGGATACTAAAAGTTGGGGGTTTTTTTGTTTTGTTTTGTTTGGGGTTTTTTTTTTTTTTTTGAGATGAAAAGTCCAGAAAATGAACACAAGTAAAAGCTAATGAGGACTATTAAATATAAAAATATTCCCTTTAGCTGTGCAAATCCTGATTTTGAAATTTCTGGGGCCTTAGGGAATACTGTGGTGAGGCAGCACTACACAGTGACCACTGACTGTCCTTACTACTTTCTTCAAATTTTTACTGCCATGTAGTGTCAGAAGACTGTGGCTGGTAACAGAGAGGGGCAAAAGCTGTGCTTGATTTCATCAAATATGACTATTTCTATGTGGGTTTGTAGGGATTTAGCTGAACTTTTACTCTTTCTTTTACTTCCATATTGTAATGGTGTTTGAAATTTGTTTAAATTACCAGAAGATGTGATCTCATATGTCCGTGCACCTTATCTGTTCAGATCTTTTGCTGATAAGGTTGTTCTTTGGCTCTGCTTCCGGTAGCCTTTCCAGGCAGAGGTAGGCTGGTGACCCGGTGAGGTGCTAAAGTGAAACCAACAACACCCATTCTTGTCATTGGGAAACAGCCGGATGTTCATAAGAGACCTGGATGTTATATCAACAGGATATCATGGGAAAACAAAAGAAGGCTGTAACTAGCATGTGGACAACGCATCTTTATTATTTCCAATTAAGGAGCTCTTGTTCTGTGCTGTGGTGTCCTGTCCCCTGCCACCCCGCTGGCATCTTTAGTATGCACAACAACAGATTTTCAGCTCTTCACTGATTATATTTGAGCTCTGTTTTTAAACAAATGTTTTGTAACTTGGTCTGTTGGCTATGGACAACCAGCTGCAACATTAAAGGAGTAATTTTAATTCTGATTGCATCGCATCTTCCACTTGGTAAGGATTGAGTGCTTTTTAAATAACCCATCTTGAGTCTTATGTTACGGAAGAAGGGAAGAGAAAGCAACTCATAATACAGTATTTATCTGGTTTTGTTTGCAAAATTAAATATTTCTGCTGAAAAGGTAACAGTATTGCAAAGGCCATAAAGTAGCAGTGTTAGTCCTAAGGCATATCATCTGGAAGGTACACAGAATTCAGATATTGTGAGGGTATTTGGGTTTTTAAGTAAAACATTATTTTGACACTGCTTTGAAGTATATTGGGTACTTCAGCGTGAGAGTGATGAAATTCCTGCTATGAAGCATTTGAACTCTGATTGTGGGAAAAATAACAGTTGCCAGGTAGAGAAGGACAAGCTCTGTTACAGCATTTAGGCATGTGGTATGGCAGTTGAATTAAAATAGTAATGTAATCTAATGATGATCTGTCACTAACCTCGAGGACACCAGGGAAGATAAACCAAAGTAATTTGCTGTCATTACATAAGAACTGAGTACAAAACCAAGAATGGGGGTTCAGCACTGCTAAGGATTTCACTCCAAGATTTTCAAAGAAATCAGTTCTTCAAAGCTTAACTATTCATGGGGCTCTCAGATCCTCCCATCCTCTTCCCCCTGCCCCCTCCCCACCCCGTGTTTTTTTGCTGCTATTTGCCAGCAATTTCCAGGTGCCACAAGCTTGGGTTCCTTGGCTATGCCTGTGTTGCTAAATCAAAGAGGGTAGGAATCAAACTTGGGCATTTGACTCCTGCTTTCCCACTGTGCTCTGCTACACAGTAGTAATTCTGGTTTCTGAAACACTCCTGGCACGTGTCAACCAGCAGCCCCCAAGATGATGGCTGGGTGTATTTCAGAGAGTAGCATGTGTCCAATGAGCAGTGAGCAAGACTCTGTGAGACTGGATCTCCTCCACTCTACTGGGTGATCCAGCAATATCCCAGCAGGTTTCACACTGTCAAACACACTTCTGTGCTTTGGCATATGACAAGTCCTTTAGCTTCATGTTGTAAACCATCCCTCTGGGCTACAGCACAAGCTCTCTTTTACTAAAATCTGCATGTTTCAAATAACACTCCTGAAATAATACTTACTTAAGACCACGTGTAGTTCAGAGGTGACCACTGCCCAGGTGCTGTGTAGTGTGGATGTGGTGAGTGACTGCCCAGCCCTTCCACCACAGAACAGCTCCTGGCCCAGCTTCACTTGGCATTGTAGATGCTGCCTGTGTCAGGCTATAAACAAGCTGTGGAAGGTTAGAGGATTTACCTTGCTGTAAGAGTTGTGTAACATGTTCAGTGCTCCAAAAGGAATCCCGATGACTGCAGTGTTTGATAAATTATCTCCAAATCATCCTAAATATGGGGAGGGATTTAAAGGAAAATTAACAGATGTCTTTCACTGAGTGGCAGATACATAGCTGTAATTGGTGCCAAACATGGTGAAATAACACACAAAGAAACATGTTATTTTACCTGGTTGCTTATTTTCAAGATCTTTGTTTCTGTCTGGGAGCTAAGTCAAGGGACATGGCAAGCTGATGGGATGGTTTCCACACTTTAAGAACCACGGAATAATAGTCACATGAGCTACGTACCCCTCATTCCTCAGAAGGGATGATCCTGATTAGGAGCATTTATTTGAGAAGTTTTATCCATTCTCTACATACCTTTAGGATCCAAGGCCAAATGTTTCACTGTATCTTAGTCCCAACACATTTAGTCAAGACCTAATGAAATTCTTTTTGTTGTTGCTTTAGTCCTTATTGCAGAAAGGCACTACAGAAATGCAAGACTCTTTCTCATTACACCAGAATAGTATTAACACGGCTTCTTCATAAACCTGTCATATAATCATGTCTTTAACACAAGTTAAGATTTGCCAAGAAAGCTTTATCACTTCAGAATTGAGGGGGGTTTTTTTCATATTTTTTAGAACTTATCATTTGAGAAAGATTTTACCGTGCAAGTATTTTCATGCCAAAAATAAATGCAGCTTATTTGCTTATTCCTTATAGAGTAGGTAAGGATGCTTCTGGAACCAATAGGATGGTTCTGGAATGGTGATACTTCTGTGTTTGTGATAAAAGTGATAACCTATTCCATCTGCTGGATGTATGGAATAGACTGTAACTCCATGCAGTCAAACAGAGCAAAATCTCTTTTTTCCAAATCACTTTATGACCAAAGTTGGCAATATTTTTCCACTGTGCCACTTTGTCACTTGCTGTTGTATCATCAGACATTAACTGTGGCTGAAGGCCTAGAATGTTGGGTGCATGTGAGAATGATTATCATAGCTAAGTTAAGGCACGTGTAGTAGCACAGGGAATGACCTCACACCTTCCAATCTTGTAATAAATATAGCTTAATTACTGGGTATTGCATGACAGCTTGTGCCCTGCAGGTGATCAGGCACAGAATATGATAAAGACCAGCTCTGACTCTTAAGCAAAGGTTTGTATTTCCTTTTAAGATACACTATGCACTGAAATAATCATCTGTGTGTATGAGAACAAAGTATTTATTATATAATGATGTCCACCTGAGGATCTTGGAACTCCTTATGGGCACTAATGATTGAAGTGTCCTGTTCTAGTTTGCAGCTTACCATGAACCATTCAAAGCAGCATCTGAGCACTTTCCCATTAACCTCAAAAGTGACTAATGCACAAATGTGTGGTTTGTTCCCCTCTCCTTTTCCCAGTGGATTTTTTGTTGCAGTGTGTTTGTGCTACAGGTGTAAGCAGCATAGCTTGCAGTCTGAATGGGCAGGTACTGAAGGGTCCTTAGTCCTTAGGGAGCTCATTCTCCAAATTTTGGAAAATTGTGTCCCTTGCAAAGGCCAATATTACATTATCACAGAGAAGCTACAGTTTCAGGACATCTTAAGTCAATCTTCATGTGTGGTCCTGCTATCTTGTCTGCTCTCATCCATGTCATTCTGTTTTATTCTTGACTTCTACATGATTACTTGTCTGACCTCTCAAATGGTTCAGGAAGTTACACTGGCACAACAAATGTACTTATGTGGGAGAGTTAAGCTGCTCTGAATCCCCAACCAAAGTTACTGCAGAACCAGTCAAGTGCTGTAGCTGACAGAACTATATAAACTCCAGTGGAACGGCATATCCAGGACCTAAGTGATTTGCCTAAGTTCAGTTTGGAATGTTCACTCTTCAGAGCATGCACTAAAATCATTATGTTTTACCGTGAAAGTGGTCAAACACTGGAGCATGTTGCCTAGAGAGGCTGTAGAACCTCCAGCCTTGGAAGTAATCAAAGCTTGACTGGCTGAGGCCCTGAGCCACACGCTCTAACTGACCCTGCTTTGAGCAGGGATGGGAAGGGTGGCCTTCAGAGACCCCTTCCCACTTTTGCTGATGCACTGAGTGTAAGAATGGCAGGATCAGTGGGTCATGGAGAGCCGAGTAATGCCCTGGTGGCGTGTGAAAGCAGCTGAGTGGTAACACACAGGGTTTGTGGCAAGGAACTACTCCAGATGTACGAAATGTCTCTATGTATATGTATGAGCATCTCTAAGATCTGGATGACATGCTCTGACAGATCTAACTAGCAGTTTAAAATATTATCTTTGCTGTCTGTAGGGTTGCTAGCTCTCCTGGGTGACAGCCTGTGCTGTACCCTTGCCCATACCCACAGCTATTAGCTTACCAGCTAAATGAGGAAAGGGGCTTGCGCAGAGCTCCCTGAGGCCCAGTGATGAGGACTGATTTTCCCACTCTTCTTCTGCCTCCCCTGGAACCGGTGTGTTAACCCAGGACAGGAGAGCAGGATGGAAATGCCTGCAAACACCTGTCATAGTCATCCACCCCAGAGTTAGACTCCTGAGGCAGCACTTCTAAGATCAGCCACCTCTAAACCCAGATTTTTGGGGTCGCAAGACATCCATTTGCTGGGGTTTCTTTTTGCCCTGTGTCTGATTTTCCATAGGTGTCATTTGTGGATAAAGTTCTATAGTTTAAATCAACATGCTATAATTTATACTGGAACTGACAGGAGCGTGCAAATGTCTTTGTGGCCTTGGTCCTCATTTGCACTATCCTGAGCTGTAGCAAAGCTGACCAGTGAAATGGTCCATGTCTCCCGGGTTTTGGCAGGTCCATTGTCAGTGGAAGAGTCCTGATGCTACTTGGGATTTCATCATCCCAGTGCCTGGAGTCATGTAGTTATGTAAGAATTTAAATTTCGGTTTTTGTTAAGCATGTGTTTATATCTCGAGATCAAGGAGGAGAGTTGGGCAACACGAACCCTGTAGCCCGAGACACTTGAAGCAACAAGCAACGTGCAACGCTGACAGCAGCAATATCGGGAAGATCTCGGGAGTTCTGGGGATCAGGCTCGTGGGCTGGCATCCGTGGGTGCAGCCAGCTGGGCAGCCCCCTCCGCCCGCCCCCCGGCTGTAGATAACGCCCCCGGCCTCTCCGTCCCTTGCCAGGTCCCCGCGAGAGCCGCCACCCGCGCNCTCCCCGCCGGCGTGCCCCGTGCCCGGGGGCGCATCCCACAGTGCTCGTTCTTGGCCGGGGGCTGGCCGGGGCCCTTTCCCGCTTCCCTGGGCTGGGCATTCAGAACTTCAGCCCTGGGCGGTGCCGGCATGCGTCTGCCGCCTTGCAGGAATGCAGCTGGTCTGGTGGGTAAGTCTTCATTCCTCGCCTTTCACTGCTCCCTGCTGGTCTCGGGGAAGCAGAGCACTGGGGGAGAAAAGTAGAAGCGACTAGTCCCGAGTGAGGAGTATTGAAACGGGGTGCCCTGGCCCCAGAGATCATTACTCCAGCCACCGGCTGAAAGCAGGTCCAACACGAGTGCGTTGCTCACTGTGTTGTCCAGCTGGATTTTGGATATCCCCGAGAATGGAGGTTCTACAACATTTCTGGGCGACTTGATCCAGTATTTGATCAGCCTTATGGTAAACAATCAGTATCTTGGGGACATGTTCTAAAGAGTTAGTATTTCCTCCCTGCTTTCCCAAACTTTTTGCAAATGCTAAACACTTTTTCAGTGAAGTGGCTTCTCAGCCAGGTGGCATCCAGTACTGTTTTATGGAGTTATTCTCTCCCAGGTGAGGGACTTTGCATTTGATTTTTTTTTCATGTAATTGTTATCAGCCATTCCTCCAGCCTATTTGGATTCCTCCAAGTGGTAGCACTGCTCTCTAAGTATGTCAGACACTACCCCTAATTTGGCGTTGTGCATTAATTTGCTGTCTGTAAGCTTTGTCACACCATTCCAGGATGTTATTAAGGGCATCACAGAGTACTGACCCTTAAGAGATGCCACTAGAGTCCACTGGTTGTCACTTGGGCTTTGTGCTGCTGACTGCCTTTGAGTGTGGTGATCCAGATAGTTTCCAACCCACCTCATTATTCATGAGACAAATATCCATGTATCTCACTAATTTGTCTCTAAGCTTAGTTATTAGAGTAGGTGGCATTGAGAGCTTAACTAAAGTCAATTATTGGCTCAATCAGAACCAAAGAGCTGATGGTCCATCCCCAGTGCAGCAGTCTGCTCTGCCAGGACCCTCTAGTCCTCTCCACAAAACCTCTTTCCTAGTCACTCACCTGATCCCATCTCCCATCTGCACTGACGCTGCTCTCAGGCTGCCCTCCTTCTTCTCACCAATCTGCTTTCCCACGACTGCTGAGCCTCACAAGGGTGCTTCCTGGGGCAGGATCAAGTAGGCAGCTAGACTTTTCATGGAATGGAGAGGTTGTTGACACATGGCCAGACTTGCTCTCAGAGTCCTTTGCCTAGCTGTGTATCTGCTGTGCAGCCTGATAATTGAAATACCTTTTGATGAAATCTTGTTCTTAATCCTCTCAAATATGTACATGTGCTGATATTGAATCTAGTTTATCTAATGAAGCTTTGGATAGAGTGTTCCTGTAAACACCATACAGACGAGGGGCCTGACAACCTCTTATCAGATTTTGCCCTAGGAAATAGTAACAAGTCAGAGAGACTGTGAAGTGGGATCTGGCACTTATGAGAAGTGCTGAAGACTAAAGCACACCACACAAGGGGCTTGGATTACCACAGGCTGTGCTGGTCAGGGGAAGAGCCTTGCTTTTGTTTATTTTACTGTTTTTTGACTCTTTGAGCTGTATTCTGCACAAGGACTTAGAGAGGTCACAGGTTAAGCCTATCTTGTGCCAGTGAGAGAGCCCAATACTGAACATTTGACAGAGACTTGATCCTGGAAGGGGTGTCTTGCTGTAATTACTGTGTTGGATCTTCAGGTGGCACTGAGGCTGACTGGAGGCTGTTGAGCTTCTTGGATTCAAATATTGTGTTGCAAGTCTAAGTTGTGCATCATTTCTAAAGGAAGTAAAAATGTAGGAAAATACATCCCAGGTGAAAGGTACCTCAAAACTTTCTGTAGCTATTAAATTACTTACATCCTTGCAAAATGGATAGCAAGAAAAACGCTGTGTCAACATATGGCACATTACATTTCTTTCTGATCTTTTGAGCCCAGGACAGAAATCCCTGTGTGGTGAGAAGGGAAGTTGGGATTAAGACTTGGATAAGAGTTAATGTGAAGTGTACACTAGAGCAGCAGCACTGCAACCAGTTCTCAAAAGTAAGCTTGTCTTCACTCCTTGCGCAGTGGAGGAGGAGAGAGAAGTTAGAAGACTTCTGAACTCAGCACTGACCTGTTGCTGCTGCTATCTTCAATGGCCAGAACTTTTACATGGTTGAAGAGTGTGCAGGGGACAGATGCTGAGGGCAATTTGGAAGTGGCTGTGGACAGCTGAGGAGGTGAGGCACCCCAAAGCAGCAGTGTTACAGACATGCCAGGTGCAGCATTGGAAGAGTACTCTCCTGGGCCTGTAAAGGTCTGTCCAAACACAACTGACAACACTGTGATAGGTACTACGGTGCTTTGTTGGGTCTGCAATTTCTAAGGCAGTTCCAGAAATAGTCAGGCTTCTAGTTGTTTTTCTTTTCTTGCTCTCATCTAGGAAGCATCTACAAGTTTAAGCTAATGTGATCTCTTGACTTCCCTTGTACCTAACAATCGGCTATGTCCAGCTGCTCACCATGCCAAATCAGAGAACTAACCCTGAGTAGTTTGAGATGCAATCCCTTTGTTGCACGTGTTTGGGTTGATTGGCCGTTTGTGTTGTGTCACCAGAGAGGCCCATGGAGGTCTCTCTTCAAAAACAATATAATCACTTTCATTATTTTATTTTCTCACTGAGGGCCATCTTTCTTCATCCCTACCTGCTGACATTCCACGTGTTTATGGCAGAGCAGAGTGAGCTTTGGTCTTTGCAGCCAGACAACCATTGCAGTGGTTGCAGCTGTGCAACAGAAATTGCCACTGTTATGATTGTAGTGGTGGGTAATTACCTGGCTTGGAAAGGAAACAGCTTGTTAGCACTTTTCAGCTACAGAGTCCCACCCGTCTTACAAACTCTGCTCTGTTCTCAAGTCCTTCAGAATAAAAATGGAGGCACAGTTAAATGTACAGGCAGCAACAAATGCTGCCTCTTGTTTTGTTGGTGCAGGGAGTGGGGGCATTTTGCTGTGCTGAGTTTCCCTGTGAGGGTAATAGTCCTTGAGAAATTGTCTTCCTCTCCTGAGGAATGTCAGTCATGTTCCTGACCTTCCCTTTGGGAACCCTGTCACTGGAGTTGCTGAGCTATGTGTGCAGAATTACCTCAGTGACCCTGAAGGAGCTGGCTTTGCTGAGCAGGTTTAATAGCTGCAGTACCTGAGTAGCCTCCTCTGTTTGCTGAGCCTGACACGAAGGTCCTTCTGCTCCTGCTAATGGCTTCTGCCCAAATCCCTCAGTACATGAGCAAGCTCCTGTCAGAGCTGGAGAGGCTGGGTGAGTCCAGCCAGGTGTTTGGCTAATACTTTACAAGGACCAAGCTTTTCCTTTGCTTCCCTCTACCCCACAAACCTTCTGCTGACTGGCAAGATATTAAAATAAACACTGTGTGGCCCCTATTGATTCTACCCAAGGTTTTTCTTTTTCTTTTTTTTTTTTTTTCCTGTGGAAGCCTGACACGCAAAGTCTTGCACTGTGCTTTTCAAATCAGGCTCTGGATCAAGTCTTGCAAAGATTATGTGCAGCTGCAAGATTGCTGGAGGGGTTTTTATCCTCACATCAGATGGAGCTGGGGCAAAAAAAGTCAAACCAAAACAAGGGTAAATCACAGAGGCAGCAACTTTCTTGGCATCTCTGGGATTGTGGCTCCTCCTGCCCCTCCAGCCTTCAGAAATGTACTCGGCAGAGCTGCCAGCATAGAAAAACAAATGCTTCCCAAACCAAAACAGAGTTCGGTGTTGGTAGTGAATGGGCCAACTCTGTGTGCTGGCGTCATCTCTGCCCACTGCCAGCACGTTGTCATAGGAACAGCTGGATTATTTTACAATCCAGCTGTGGAGCCAATTCTCCAAAGGAGTAGCCCGGAGGGAGGAGAGAGGGGCAGGCAGAAGGCAGCACTGCTGTATTTTCTGGTAACTGGAGGAAGGAGGATTATTAATGCAGAGAGGGAGGGAAGGATTACCAGTGAGTGCCATCTATCATAGCCTGAAACCTCAACTAGTCATTTCCAGATAACTGACTGCTGTTAGCTGCATCTGGGAATTACAGGCTGCCCTGTGGGAAGAAGGGTGGTGAAGAAATTGGCAAATCCTTTTTGTGCTGAGGCTGATAATGTGTCTCACAGCATGCTGTCCTGCAGAGACCATGACTTGCCAGCTGTGGCGAGTGCTGTGCACCTGTACAGGTTCCCACCACCCTACAAATTTGTAGCTGACCAATTAACAGGTGTTAGCTTACCACAATAATGATTCATCACTGTTTCCCTTGCCCTCTTTGCAATGTGTGTTGTCCTGTTTCCTTCCTGGAATCTCCCTGGATCCCATTTTGAGGCTGCAGAGCACTGAGGGCATTGTAGGTGCCTAAGTGGAAGTTTAGTCTTTGTGCTGTCATACCAAAGCGAACACACTTGGTCCGATGGCAGGATGTTTGCTCTCCAAGTGAATTCCAGGCCTTGTGGTTTAGCAAATCACACTGGTTTCGGGGTTGATCAGTACAATGAAGATTTGATGACAAAAGCCAGGAACCTGCAGCGGCTGGAAGTACAAAGCCCTTTGCTCTGATACAGCCGGGGCTGCTGCTCTTCTGAGAGGGGAATCCAGGCAGAACGAATTTGTCTGCCTGCAGAGTGCTCCTTGCCCGGGGAGAAGGGAGAGGAGGCAGGGAGGCTTGGCCGGAGGCGGTGGCGTTAACAGGTCACTGCTGTGCCGTGTGCAGGGTACACTCGTGGCGCCTGCAATGACGCGGCCCCCATGCCGCTGTATCCCGTTCCAGCGTTGCGAGCGGCGCGGCGGCGGCCCGGGACGCGGCGCTGC
>WEIT01018858.1:122212-147189 GCA_013389985.1 Dryoscopus gambensis | reverse complement strand
CCCGGCCGCTGCACCCCCGCGGCGCGGGGAAGCACGGGGCGGGCAGCGGCCTCTCAGCTCCGCCAGCGTGCTCTGCAGCCCGGCTTGGCTCGACAGGGGCTCTTCTTCCGTCAGTCACAGGGAGGGATGGCCAAGCAAGAGCTGACCATGGGTTGATTGCCGGGACAGGTGAATTAAGCTCGCCTTCCCCTTGCCAAACCATCTGACTGCTCTGATAGGCCTGGTTGGCTCTGGAGACCCCTTTCCTCAGTTCGCAGATGATGCCAGGCTGGGGGGGAGTGTTGATCTGCGGGAGGTTAGGAAGGCACTGCAAGGGGAATCTGAACAGGCTATATTGATAGGCTGAGGCCAGTGGTACGGGGTTCAACATGGTCAAGTGCCAGTACCTGCACTTGGGTCACAACAACCCCAGGCAGTGCTACAGGTGCAGGGAAGAGCAGCTGGAAAGCTGCCCAGCAGAAAAGGGCCTGGGTGTGCTGGTCAACAGCAGCTGAAGATGAGCCAGCATGTGCCCAGGTGGTCAAGATGGCCAATGGCATCCTGGCTAGTGTCAGAAATAGTGTGGCCAACAGGACCAGGGCAGGGATTGTCTCCCTGTACTTGGCACTGGTAAGGCCACACCTCGAGTCCTGTGTCAAATTTTGGGCCCCTCACAACAGGAAAGACACTGAGGTGCTCAAATGTGTCCAGAGAAGGACAACAGAGCTGGTGAAGGGTCTGCAGCACAAGTCTTGTGAGGAGCACCTGAGGGACCTGGGGTTGTTTAGCCTGGAGAAAAGGAGGCTCAAAGGAGACCTTTTTGCTTTCTACAACTACCTGAAAGGAGGTCATAGTGAGCTGGGGGTCAGCCTCCTCTCCCAAGTGAACAGTGACAGGACAAGAGGAAACAACCTCAAGTTGCACCATGGGAGATTTAGATTGGGTATTAGGAAAATTTCTTCACTGAAAAGGTTGTCAAGCATTGGAACAGGCTGCTTAGGGAAATGTTAGAGTCACCATCCCTGGAGGTATTTATAAGACATGTAGATGTGGGTTTTAGAGACATGGTTTAGTGATGGACTTGGCAGTGCTGGGTTTATAGTTGGACTCAATGATCTTAAGGGTCTTTTCCAGCCTAAACAATTCTGATTCCCACATGCAGTTTTTGCCAGAGCTGGAAGGGCAGGTCCAATTTTATTCCTTGATTTTGAAGTGATGAGTGTGTGAAAGATAAGAACCACAGAATGCCAGTGAGCTTAGAAGACTTGTGTAGTGATTTTGCCCTTTGTCAGAGCTCAGAAAAGATACTAAGCCTTTGTCCGTACCTCACTTGGCATTTTTGTTTATCTCAGGTATGGGTTGCTGCTGTATGTGCAGACTAGGGTCTAGGAGAGATTTGAAAGGGCAACACCTGTCCTGTACCTTATTGGTTCTTAACATTTTAATTAAATACAAGTCAGATTTGCAAAGAAATATTTTAGGCACTGCGGTACCTTCTTCCATCCCTCCTTTCTCCATTCTTCTGGCTCCTCCCAGTGGTCTCTGTTGACCTGACAGTGAAGACTTGCAGTCCTCTTTAGGGGCACAGTTGGTAGGACCTTGAGTACTCTCATTCAGCCTAGTTTTCAGCATGTGTGCTTCCTTACCAACACCTCTCCAAACTTGTGAGAGAAGCTCCAGTGAGAATTGGCAGATTAAATTATTTTCAGGATTTGGACTTACTAATGAAGACAACTGTTTGAAGAAAACTACTTCTGGGCCTTTTTAGTAGTGCAGTTCTGGACCTGGCCCCTGTTCTAAAGGAGTTATTTGCAGATGAAAATAGCAGTGGAGAAGAGGTCAGGGTTTGGTTCATAAAATATACAAAGAAAATGCTTTGCATGGTATCTAAACTGCCACTCCAGTTAACTGCCACTCCACATTTTTGAGGAGATAGAGAGATTCCTCTTTTCTCATTTTATTTTTGGTCTCTGCTGCTTTGGGGACATGTTTAGGGAGGCAAGCTGCAGGCAGTGACTAATGAAGTGTCTCAGATATCTTTCCATAAGACAGCCACCAGTGTGGAAAATACTGCACTTCTTCTGAGGGGAATTTTGTCTCTTGCTTTCTGCTATAAGGAACCCACTTGCTTGTTCTTCTTTATTTTAGGCTTCAGCAGAGAAGGAAAATTTAGGAAGTTTTAGGCAAGTCAGTAGGACCTTGTTTTCTAGAGCTTCAGCAGCTTCTCATCACTGCGATGCTGAGGCAGACTTTCTTTCCAAGTTAGCCCCAGTGTCAGCTGTTACATATTTACCTGGCCTCATCTCCCATGCAGCCTGCCACCCTGGCGCTGCACCATCGTTTGGTAAGACTTGCCAGCTGTGTGTGGCTGTTGTGGATACTCTGTTGAGCCAAGTGATTTGGCCAGAGCAGTGGCACGGGTCAACGCGGTGCAGCAATAGCAGTGGCAGCCCCGAGCCTGCGGATACGCAGATAGGCGGCTGTTTCCAGGGCCTGATCAGCTCTTGTGATGTCTGTAATGAGAGCAGCAATTGCTGCTCCCTAAGTTGTGCTTGGATGCAATGTAGGATCTCTGGTTGCGTGTGATATAGCTGTATGGAGCTTTTACTGTTCAAAAGGTTGGTGTTGATAGGTAACAGGACTGTCTGTCAGTAGAAATTACTGAAGATGATACATGGAAGCTGGGGCAGAACATGGGAAGGAAGCAGAAAGAAGAAATTAAAATTGATACAGAGTAATTGTGGGATGGAAGGGGAGGTGGGACATCAGCTTTTATGGGGAGTTATTAGTGTGGGTCCAGGGAGGAGTAGGCAGCTGAGAATTGTGCTGTTGAATTACTTGGTCCATGCTGGCACTTTGAGGGTGCTATGTGGTGGCTGGAAGACAGCTCTGCTCCAGGAGTTCCCCAGCAATTATAGGTGAACCGAGACCCTGTAAAGTGAGGCAATGTTCAGCACCCAGGCTGCTGTGCTGCCGCTGCTGCCAGTGGAGCTGTTGATGTCAGTGTGGGAAACATGCAGCAGTTAGAGCATGCTGCTGCCCAGCTCCTTCTGTCTTTCAAGTTCTTTCTCTTCTTAAATTGTCCTGTGTGGTGCACCCATGACCAGTGATGGATCCTATGCTTGATTCTGCATTCCCAGAAAATAAGCAGTTCAGCACTGAACCAGTGCTTAGCTGCACTCTCAGACAAAACTGCCCTTGCAAAAATGAGCTTCAGGCACTCCAGTGCATTTTTTGACTAGGGGTTTCCCAGATTCCTGTGTTTGAGACTCTCTTGTAAGAAGTCCAAATGGGTTTTTTTTGGAAAGGGTCATAAACAGACAGTCCTGCAGAGCCCCTGAATGTGTTTGTTGTCTTGAACTGCAAACATAGATAGGTGTGATGTTGATGGGCCTTGGTATTTGGTACCCTTCCAAGCATCAAGTATACTACTGACCTTCAAGTAGTAAGGCATTAAAAAAGAATAATGTATCATGTCAGAGCTGATTCCTCTTCCTCTGACTCCAAGAGTTTTTCTGCATGCAAGCTTTTCAGTTTCCTAAGCTAGACTTCAGGCTTTTGGTTTTGTTTTGGATTTGTTTTCTTTTTTTTTTTTTTTTTGGAAGGAAGCACGATCAGGTCAGTTTTGACACTCTAGTGTAGTCTTTATCTAGTATGAAACTTACTGGAATCACTTGATGATACAAAAAGAAGTGATCAAGTGAAGACTTTTTTCAAAAAAATCAAACATGCCTTTGCTCATCATGCTTACAATCTCGGTATCGCAGTCATGAAATCCTGTAAAGGAGAAAGGCTTAAAAGTATGGACAAATATGAAATTGATTAGCTTGCTGTCAATGTCCAAGCTGAATGAAGTGCTGAAAGAAAATAAACATTCACAGTGAAACACAGCATGGATCTAAACAAATTCTTTTAGCTTTAGTAATAATCTGTAGGGCTTCCTTGCTAAACTAATGACTGGAGAATTTTTTATTTTGAAGCTGGGTTTGTACTCTGACACCATCACCACTGAAGCTGCACAGTTCGGCATGGACCTGCTCTCACCACAGTGGTCCAGGCAGGCTCTCTCTCTCCTGTCAAAGTGTTTCTTTTTGCAGACAATCATGGTAGCTGCATGTGTCTACTAAGAATGCAGCTGCACACATAGTTTTTGATTTGGACTCCTGCCTTTTAAAGATCAGGCCATTATGTGATTATGGTTTTTAAATTTGCTTTGGAACTAGTATGATCCCTGAGAGTGCCTTCATTTCCAGCAGCTGTTGGTCAATGGATTTGTCTTTAGATAAAGAAATTTCTGTGAATTTTCTCTGGCCTGAGTGGAACTCGTCAGCTGCAGGAAGGATTGTAGCTGCAGTTATGTGTGCTGTGAAATTCCCAAGATTCCCATCACCACCCTCATTTAAACATCCCCCAGCCCTGCTATAAACAAGTGAGAGACACTCACCCAGCACCCTGGCTGTGAGCCAGGGATATCGGAGCTCTGGCTGGAGACAAAAGGGGAGAGCAGAAAATAGTGTCAGCTTGTGAATCATCTCAGTGAGGATCGACACCCACCATTAGCAAAACCAGACCAACCTGGGGTTGCTGCTTAATAAGAAGTTTATTTCTTGTCCAGGTTACAATGTGCAAGTGAGCTGGGAAGGCAGAAAAGCACCACTGGCAGGCAGCTGCTTATGCTTCATGCTCAAAGGGCACCTTCTTGGCCTGTCCTGTTGCAGCAAGATACCTGTAGGGCTGTGGAAGTAGTGTATGAGGCTCTTGGCTGGTTTTGGATGGTTTCCTAAGGTGACAAAGTTTATGTAATCATGCTGTTTACCGTGGGGCCCTTCTGGCAACTTTCGAACATGTGGAACAGTTTCAACCACATTTGAGAGAAGAGCAGAAATTCCCAAGATTGTTACATTTCTACAGGTTTTGTGAAGTTCTACAGGTGGACAGCAGGATCAGGCCCGGTTCAGTGCCATGCCATGGAAAAGACATGGAGAGTGCAGCTGGTTTGGACCCTGGTCTGGCAGCTGAGTCCAGGGATGTACAGGCACCCTGTATACACAGCGGGTGTGTGTTGGTATCAGAGCCAGCTCACACATGCATCAGAACTAGCCAGAACAGGGGATGGGAGAGGTGGGAAGAGGAAGCCAGGATTAATGCCGTGTGGGAGAGGTGTACAAAGGCAGGGGACACTAATGTGGGAATTGGCTCGCCTGCTGTTTTCTTCTCTTCCAAGATCCTTATCTAGACCGGCTTGAGCTTCTTAATTCTGGGAAGAAATCTTGACAATCTGTGCTCATGAGTGAAGATTTAGATACACCTCTATGTAGCTTCATGGACTTGAGTATAAGACTCACTTGGTTGGCTGCATTTTCTAAGCTCCTCTTTAATCACGCTTGAAGCTTGAAAGCAGTGCCTCCATCCTGAGGGGCTTTGCAGGGATTTAGGTGCAACCCATCAGCTCTTGGCAAGTTTTCAAGGTGGCATGGCTTCTTGTTGTGGGAAATCTTCACTGCCTGGTCTATATATGCTGTCCCCTTGCATGAGGTTTATGGGTCAACAAAGACTAGGGGGATGCTACGTAGCAGCTGAAGCTTCCCTTGGGTACTGCTTATGCAGAGATTTCAAGGCCCCACAGCCTTATGTTTGTTTGTTTGTTTGTTTTTTCTCCTTTTTTTGGGCATAAACAGCCTCATACCCAAGCAGGAACCATAGTTTTTGCCTTAGGGAGCACCTTACCACATTATTCTGGGAGGGCTGTAGCTGCAAGGTGATCTGCTGTACAGCTGTTGCCAGTGGATCCTTGAGATTATTTGCATACCTTGGGAGTTTCCCCTTCATCTGTGCCACACTGCAGTACGTATCATCTGAGCTGATTTGCTGGGTTGGCTGTGTGCTCTGTGACTCTGGGGTCAGCTTGACTGGCTACCCTCCTCTCCTTTGGATCTGGAGCGCATGGCCTCTTGTCTGTGGTTCGAGGGTGTGGCCAGCCCCCTCTGGTTGCCACACTCCCCGCTTCTGCAAGGTTATACAAGGAAAGCTGAAACTTTCTTGCCAGAGGCTGGGGAGCAAATTCAGTCTCTGGCAGACCTGGAACAATGAACAGCTTGGAGAAGGTGTGCTTCCAGGACACATGCCAGCACTGAACCAGCACCAATGGCAGGTTTACAGAAATGCCACAGGCAAAACAAGAGCTCTGGCAATTCACAGGCTCCCCAGGTTTGACAGGCAATCATCCAGCCTCACCTCTTGTATAAGACTGGCCCCTTCATTTCACTTAGTTACCTCTGTCCCACACCCAATAATATGGGCTTGCCAGCAGTGCTTTTGGGAGGTTAACCAGCCTCAGTGCAGAATCCAGTGGAGACAGGGAATCTACCATGTGCATGGCTTGATCAGCCACACTCTACAGAACAGTGTTTTATTTCTAATCAGAGGTTGCCTGGTAATGGCATCCGGCTGTGGTTCCCCTTCTTCCTTTCTTCAGGAGATTAAAGACTTTTTGAGTGCTCCATGTTTACTCCCTGGGATTACAGTGGAATAAAGACACTTTCTTCTGTTCAAGACGATAAACAGGCTGAGCTTACTGTGGGGCAAATAGTGCAGCCATTGCAGTCTCTCTTCCTCCTCCATTCCCCAGTGGTCAACATCCCTTTTAAAGTAGGGAAGTGATGCTTTTGCCAGTGCTGTACACTGGCATTATGTACTTTCCGTTACCCCTTCCCACCATGTTCTTCTCCGACTGTCTGCTGTGAGAACTCAGGCTGGATTTTAACCCATGTTCCCAGTGGGAAGTGCTTGGAGCTGTTCTGTATGATGCAAGGTGCATGTTGAATCAGCAAGGGACAAAACCAGCAGTAACAGAAAATCTCTTCTGAGTTGTAAGGGCCAAACGGAATAAATCACTGCAGGGAAATGGGCCCTCTCATCTACACAGAGGGTGGGAGAGAGAGAAAAGGAAGTGCCTTAGAATGGAGAAAGGAAAGAAAGGTTCTTGCAGTGTCCCTGTCACTACTAAAATAAATCTCTGAAGAGAGAGAGAGGGGAAACAATAGCAGCAGAAAGCTGCAAAGCAGTGGAAGAGCAGAGCCTTAGGAGCAGATCTCTTCCTGGTGAAAGGCTGCCAGCTCTGGACCTTTGTGGTTAGTTTGCTTTGGTGAACCCAGTAACTGCTGGCATGCACTTGTCTCTCATCTGTGGACTGCTTGCTAAATAGGCAGAGTGGTGATACTGAGGGCAATATCCTAGCAGGAATGTAGCAGAGCCATTGGATCAAATACTGGATTTGAACTAAACCAGTCTTGTTTTGGAGCAACTAAACTGTCTGGTGGGCTGGAAAAAACTCTAGGGAACCCTGACTAAGGTTGCTAGAGAGCAATGTAGCAGAGAGTTTCCATCCAAAAAGGATCCAGGCAACATGTACTTACAGTAAACAGAAGAAAACCTTGCAATTCTGTGATCCTTAAGCATAAGGGGGAGTGGATGAGGCTGCTGCGAGCAGGCTGACAACCCTGGGATGTTTTATACTGACAGAGCACATCTGTAGAGCAGGGCTGCCAGGCTGTCATGCAAATCCACTGGGGGACGATTTCACACTTCAAGCACATGCTGTCTGCAATTCTGGGGCTCCTCACACCTTCCTGGGCGTGACTGCAGGCAGGGAAGCAGGTCAAATCATCGGCATTATTAACAGCAAAAGTGACATCTGCGCTGGCCAGTGGAACAGCCCAGACGTTTGGTTTGTTTATTTTTCTTCTGCCTTTGGCACTTTTTCTCTCTGCAGAAGGCGCCCTGAGTGCGTTGCTAACACACTGCTTGGGGCAAGCACTAAACGAAACTTCCACTATTTTGAGGAACCCAGCTCAGGCAGTTTTTTTAAATGACTGCTGCTTTTTTGTGATTCTTGGACAAATTGAAACTAAAACCTCTTCGCTGACACACTGTTTTTGTCTGTTGTGCTGGTAAGCTGCTCTGTGGCTGCAAATCTCCACCATACTGAGATTCTGCTCTCACTTGGCCTAACTTGACACTCTGGACTAATTTCATTAATGTCAGTGGAGACGTTTCCTCTTTATGCTGGTGCAGAGCTAGTTTGGACATGAGTCCCACCATACCTAGAGGAGAGCTGCAGCTATCAAGATCTGTGCAACAGAGGTGAACTTGCTGGAGTGCAGAACATGAGCACATAACTTCTGGGGACTAGAAGGAGCTGCTCTCCTCTTCTCCAGCTTGCAAGTAGCTTTGCCAAGAGCAGGTTTTCAACTGGGAGCTGTTAATTTCCCCAGGACTTGCTCTGCAGCACTAGGGAAACAGACCTTTGTATTCACCTTTGCCTGGCTGGAGATATCCTTCAGAGGCACCTGCTCTCCTCCTTCCTCTTCCTACTTCCAAACCTACCTGTCAGCATCCTGGTGCCTGGCATCATGAGCTACTTGCTTTCTTGGTCTTAAAAACAATGGGACTCAGAATGTTAGGCTCTTTGGAGAAACTATAGTCTGTTTTTAGCTGAGCTGCTTTTGAGGGCAGTTGAGCAGGTGTACGTACAGTGTCCAGGGATGAGATCTTGGGGGCTTGTGACTGCTAAGATGCTGAGCAGAGGTCTGGTGAGTCTGGCAGTGGTGGTTCACTGGTCTCTCTGGGGGTGTTGCAGGGAGATGGCTGGGGTGGGTGTAGCTGGTGATATGTATAAGCAGCCAAAACCTGGTGTTGTAATGTCTGAGACGCTCTGAGTTTGGAAAAGGCCCCGATGATATCACCCTGCAGAACTGTTAATAATGCAGGAAAGGAAACGTTCACAAGTCCTTTCCAGATCTTTAATGGAGAGGAATTAATACTCCCTCTTCCTATGCCCATCGCTCTGTTTGGAAATGGCTTTCTCGCCACCAGGCATCAAAAGGGATGGTTCTTTCCCTTTTTTTTCTTCTCTATGCTGTTGCAATCTTGCTACCACATGTAGCAGTGAGTGTTGAGGGCAAAGAGTGTGAGAGCAGTGGCTCTTCTGCGTGAGCTCCCTGCAAGGACACTGAACTCTGCATACCATCCTTCAGTTTTGCTTAATCCACTTCCAGAAGAGATAAACAAGCAATGGTGCTTTTAGTGCTGCCACAGATTATGCGAAAAAGAGATTTAGTTCTGCAGGAGCTCTCCCATGCTACTTCTCCTTTGTGGCTCCTGTGTGTCTGCAGTTCTCCATATCCCACAGCAACCCAACATGACCACCAGCCCTCGTCAGAGCCCCTTTCAAATCCTGCGATGGAGACCTGCTTGACTGCAAGACATTCCTTGTTCATTGTGGCTGTGTCCTGCTGCTTAAGAAAGCATCTCTTTCTTGGAAGTGGGGAGTGATAGATACCATGCAAAGATTGTTTAGTTGCTCTCAGCTCTGCTTTTTTATCATGATCTACCCATTGTCACAGGATCCTTGGGAGAGTGGGAAGTAGATGCCCAAAGCTAGAGCCAGTTAATGTGAATTAAGCGAGCGGTGCTCCACATGGCACAAGGAGCATGAAGAATGGTGTCAACCCGTGACTGCATGAACTAGGCAATTATCTTTGTGATTTTTTTCAGCCAAAATGTGAAGAAGAACTTAATGCAATAAGACTTACAGACTGACTGGGCTGGTGTGTTGTACTGAGAACAAGTGAAAATAAGGCCTGTTAATCTGCTTTGCTGGAGGAGCTTTCTCTTGTAGCCAGCTGCTCATTGCCAATGCATAGAGACTTGCTTTCCCCCTTCCCTAGTGCATGGGCTGGTCTTCCTTCTGCCATCTGTGATGGATGAGATCAGTGTGGAGCTCCCGCCCTCCTGCATGCAAGAGAGCCAAAGTCGTGGGCAATTTGAGAAAGGGGCAGAGCAGGTAACAACTGTGGCTTTCACGAAACTTCCACATCCTGTCCATTCCAGCATGTGCACTTGCCTGCAGACTGGCTGAAAAAGGACTGTGATAATTGGTTCACGCTTGTGAGCAGCTTGTAAAAAGCATGGTCCTACCCTTATGGAAACAGAAAGATAAGAGATGGAATCGATTTTCTAATAACTTGCACTAATTTTTGGAGTGCAGCCCAAAGGACAGCAGTGGAGAGCAAGTCAGGCAGGGGGTCTCTGTTACGTTATGGTTGCGAGAAAGGCCAGTGTGATTTTCCTCTTGAGAAGGGGAGTCAGGATCTCTCTCGAACAGTTTACCAGATATTGTGATCTGAACTGGGGGTAACTAGAGGTGTTGACAGACAGGGGAGATAGATTGAACATAATCCTAACCAGTTTAGCCAAAAGATGACATAGGTGGGGGAAGCATTGCTGTCTCCAAACATCTGTGAGGAGATGGGGATTGCGTTAGCAAAAGGGGAAAATTCAGACTTAGCATCAGCAAAGTACTTCCTAGAAGTGAACTGTGTCTCCCCAGGGAGGGGGTGGGAGTCCCATGTCTAGCAAGATGGAAACAGCAATAATAATGAATCTGATTACTTGCTATGTAATGATAACAAATAATGTAAAATGACTCTTGATAAAGAGCTAGAGTTCTCTGATAGCAACCAAATGCACAAGCCAGGGATGAGCAGGGTGGGACTTGGCAAGTGTGTGATGCTGACAAGAGTGCATCTGGGACTTCTGCTGACTTCCTTGAGCCACAAAGCCTATACTTAGGTTTTTGTTCACTCAATACTTCAGAGCAGAGATAAGTTCAATTCCTGGCCCTTTCTCTGAGGTTTTTTATTTGAAGGAGAAGAAGTCTGGTACAGCAGTAATCAGTTTGTGCTTATTTGCTGGCAGTGGGATCCCAGAGACCTGCCCCCACCAGCTTGATTCAATTCACATGCAGTTTAGAGTGGAAGGATCTCCCAGAAAAAAATGCAGAAAGGCAAATGTATGTTTGGATTGGGGGCTGTTCTATGATAGAGCCAAGGGCTGGAGTGGGGTCTTAAATGGACAGTCACATCCAGGAGTATGTGAGAATCATCTCCTCTGAGATGTGGCCAAGATCCTAGACACTCTGGCAAAAGGGAGCCCCGCCTACAGAGCAGGCAGAGCTGTAGATGAGAAGAGCAACTTGGTGAGCCTGAGACACCCAGATTACAGGGCCAAGCCCCCAGGTTTCTCTGCAGCTGGTTTCTTGGCAACAGACTAACAACAATCTCCTATATATATACCACTCAAAAAGACGGGGTTAAGGCCACTGTTTTGGGCCTTTTGGTTTTGGTGACTGATGAGCCCTTGATTTGCTTTGGTAACCCAGGAGCAGGATGGCAGCATTTCCTTTTCTTGCCACACTTAAAGCCTTGGTTTTGTTTAGCAAGAATTATAGTGCCAGCCCTGGAGGGTTAAAATGTGAAAGGGGAATGCCCTTCACCTGTGCCCTTCCCCACTTGGTCTGCTGATGATTATGTCCTAAACAGTAATCATAACATAAGAGGAAAATTATGACCAAGGAGGTGCTGGGAGAACTGCGACACTCCTGTGCATCACCTGCCCCACAAGTGGAAGAGGAAATGGGTGACTCAGGGCCTGGGAGCACAGCTGTGGCAGTTGTCTTACAGGGTCCTGTCTGAAAGTGGCTGAATGCTGTCCATGACGGTCAGTCTCTGTCCACAACAAGCTTTGTGAGGGCTGAAGGAGAGGAGTTTCCAGCCCTGCCTCACAGCAGCCCTGCAGCACAAAAATGTCAGACCAGAGGCACCCAACTGTGCAAATGTGAAGCATGGGCAAACATGGGGAAAAGAAGACAAGAAGATGGGCTGGTGGTTGAAGACATTTTTTATCCTGAAGCACATTTTTTGGGGTACACAAGGAGTCCTCTCACAGCCTATAGGAAAGCAAGCAAAAAGGGAAAATAAACTCTAAGAATCAGGCACTTCAACAGGCAGATCAGCAAGGCTGTTGTCCACAGTTATCCCAAAATAGGCTGCATCATTTCAGAGACACTTTCACTCCCCCCAGCCCTGCTATCTTCATCCATTAACAGCCCCACAGCATGCTCCTGCCAGGTACTTATTAAACTGACGTGGAGCTTGGGGGACCTGGATGCAAAGGGGAAAGGGTGAAGAGTGGGTGCTGGCTTGGATGTGGTGGCCAGCCTGGGCAGGAGGAGCACACCAGGCTTGCTTGGAGATCCAGCTGGATCCTTGGAGATCCACCTGATGGAGGCTCTCCGCTTCCCCAGGATCATATGAGATGGCTACAAACCATTGCTTCTAAGGATGCTTCCAACTTGTCCTGATGTGCAAACCATAGCTCCTCTTCCGCTATGGCCCTTCCTCAGCTAAAGGCTCTCTTCTTTTTTCTGCTGTGAAGGGTTCAGCTCCCTGTGTTCTTGAGGCCGAAATGATGGAAGTAATACCCAATGATCTCAGGTCTGTTTTCCATCATAAGAACCCCTGTGGCTCCCCCAGAGCCAGCTCAATATGTGGACATAGATCAAGAGGAGTGGCCTGTCATGAGACAGAGCCAGCCTGCAATGGCAGCATACGTCCAGTGCAAAATTGGTGGTCAGCTTTTCTCTCAGGTGCGACAGATAGGTGAAGGGAGCCCCAGGTGGCAGCATGTGCACTGTGCGCAGTGTGAAAGGAGCCTCAGAGTTGTGTGAAATCTGTTAGCAATGTCACCTGCCACTTTTGTCTGGCTTATGGGCCTGGCCAAGCTGACCGATTGTCCCACCAGGTCCAGCTCGTTTTTGTGACAGCAGTATCTAAACCAAGCAAGTCCTGAGCTCACCTGTACTGAAGGAGCTCCTACGCCTGGCTGCTGAACTGGTGTGGCACTGCTCGGGAATGTCCCACAGTGGGAGGCCAAACTGATCTTGTCACAAGAAGAGGAACCACCACAGCCAGCACAGCCAGCCTGGCTTTGCAGACCACTCATGAGGGCAAGCACTTGGGGGAACCGTCCTCCAACTCTGCTGCCTGGAGCCTGGCCTGATTTGAAGGCTGGATACTAAAATGTCTAAGGAATGAATGGGGAGTCCCATGAGGCCAATACTGGGCATGGTCTGGAGTGCAAATTTCCCTCATTCCCTCCCTAAAACAGACGTGCCCTGGGCGCCATGAGGGCCATGGAGAAGTTAACTCTGCAGCTGGGGAGACATCTGCAATTTGGCGAGGATAGGTTCTTTCCACAGAGGCTGCTAATTCTGCATGACCTAATCTGGGTTTGCTGCTTCTCTGCGCTGTGAGTCACAGTGTGTACAGTCCTTTGGTCACTGTGGCAGGCTGCAGGACTTCACAGTGGCCTTTTGCTCTTCCTACAGACGATGACTGTCTTTGACTTGGCTGTCATGTGCTGTTTGATGTTTTCCATTTATATCTAATAAGATCACCACAATCTGCAGCAACTGTAGGTTGTCATACTAAGACGTTCTCAGCAACAAGCAATATATTAGCTGGTCAGGAGTCACACTGGTCCAGGACAAAGCCTGTATGAAAAAAATTCCCCAAAGAAGCCACTGATAACTCTTACGAATTGAAGGCCTTATTGTGGCTGTCTTGTGAAGTAAAGCTTTACAGAGCCGGGTGGAGGGGAAAAAACTTTTGGTGTAAAAATAAAGCAGAAGTTGATCATTCATTGAAAGGTGAGTACTGTCTTCCTTATCAGCCTGCCCAGCACCCATGGAAAAGCTGATGCTATCAGTAAATCCAGCCTCTTGACTGGAGGACTCTCTACCCTACCCCACCCCACACCTACTGGGACAGCTGAGCCTGAGACTGTGCAGATTCCCAAGCTGCAAGCACTGGGACATTGGTACCAGATTAGCTCTTTTTATTTCCTTTCATTTAGCAGGATCCTGCAGAGCTGGGTAGCTGCCAGTCAGTCTGTCAAGACGTGAACTATTTTGGGAATTTTTATGATGGAACAATATTTTTTTGGTAAACAAACGGAAAGCTGTTAAACAGGGACCTTCACCTCACAGCTCCCGGTTCAGCTCCCTCACTGCTGCGATGCCACAGTGACTGTACTGTCCACTCTGCAGAGCTCCCTTCATGGTTCCTGCAGGGGCAAAACAAATAGCAGCTTTTTTTTTTTTTTTGCCTTTTCACTAACTCCTCAACAACAAAAAACTCAAAAAAACCCCCAACCAAACAAAAAAAAAAAAAAAGAGAGAGAGAAGAAAAGAGCAATTTTGGTTTAAGCAGCAGAAGCACTTTCTTGGTGGACTTAACCCCTAACACACCTGAGGGCACGTTGTATATTGTCTCTGTGTGTCATGATATCTGACCATGTAGCATCTAGCCACATCCCAGTCTGGATTTCCTCAGGCCCTCTGGTGACACATGAATCCAACAAGCAGTGACACAGGGCCAACTGTGTAGAACAGGAAGACTTCCTTTTTCACAATGTCTGTTAATAGGAAGCCCTGATGCAGTCATAGAGTGCATAGAGGAAGATGTTTGGAAGAATTGAGCAGGGAAAGAAAGGGCAGAAACTTTTTCCCACCCTAAAATGGATGTAGTGTATTGCTCAGGAGAAAAATCCGTAAGGGGCCAGTGAGACCTTCTTGCTGCCATAGGCTAAAATTAGTTTCACTGTTCCTAGGCACTGGTGGCAGTGGGTAATCTGGTCTCACATGGGATATGTCTGCCCCAGCCTTCGGGGGAACTGATTGATGGCTATCAGTTGGAATGAGCCAAGCCATTTGTCTGCTCCACATGTTTTGTCCATGTCAGAAAGGCAGTTTGTGGTTTTCCTCGGTTCCTGGAAAGTCCAGTCCACTTTGTACAACAGTGCTGGCTCACACAGTCCCTGCTGGCAGCCCATTAACTCCAGAGCATGCAGATCACTGAAGAATCTCGAGGGATGCCATTCTTCTCTCTCTGCCCCTTGTTCCACTCAGACTTATCAAGGAGTTGCAGTTTGCCCTACTGACAACTCACGCAATGGGATCTTTTGCTTGCACCATGCTGATTCTGCCTTGAGATCTCTCCTGTATTTCATTAACTATTCTTACGCTGAGACTCTGCTACTAATGATTTTTTGGAGGAATCTTCAGTAAAGTTTCCTGTGAGCAAGTGCACCTTCTCCCTGGCCAGCTGTCTTCCCTTCTCTGTGGGTAGTTGCAACCCCTGCACTTCCCTCTCTCATCCTCCAGTTTCTAGGGGTTTTTGTTTGCTTTTGCGGCCTCAGCAGGTCAGCTCTGCCTTCTCCATTTCGCTCTGATGTTTCCTGGGATTCTTCCTGTGTCTGTGTGCGTGCATGAAGCTCTTCTCACCCACAGGTCTTCAGCACCTTCCCAGGGCAGCTTCCCCAACCCGCTGTTCCTGCTCTTCCTGCCCTCTGCACAGAGTGGCTTCCTTGGCTCTGCGGTTTGCCTTCTGCCATGTAGGAGCAGAATTCACCTGGCCCTGCTGTGAGAGTGCCTCTGCTGTACATGAGGGCTGAGAGTTCCAGGACTGCTGGGAGGACACGGGCTGAACATCTTGGGAACTGCAGCAGTGATGCAGTGGGAGAGATGCATACCAGTCCTCAAGCTCCTTGGCTTTTAAGACAGCCCCATTCTGCAGCTGAATGTAGAGAGACCAATTTACTCAGGTCTTTCAGGTCCCAAGTCTGCATTTTAAACATATATCTAAGCTATCAGGAGTCCTGCAGCTCATATCTGCTGTGACAACTGCATCTGCTGTAAATTACTGGAATCTCACTCCTATTTCCTCTTGGTCTGGCTTCCCTGTCTTTACCCACAAGAAGCATCCCCTCTCTGCATTGCACCCCACCTTTAGGCTATGGTTTGAACTTAAGCGTGCTTAGTTGGTCCATCTGTCCCACAGGGAACATACTTCATCATCAGTAAATAGCCCAGCTCTCTTCCTTTTGATCTCTTTTCTCCTGAACTGTGTGTGCTCTTCTGTGGGGCTTTATCTCTTTAGCACTCAATGGCTTACCTAAATCAGTGTCACTTATGTCTATCACTCCTGTTCCTCCTGCTCAGCCTCATTCCTTCCCTAAAGAAGGCTTATCTTTCTGCTGCAGTTTTATTCCTCCAGCTTTTCTCCATCTTGGTCTCCCCCAGGTTCAGGCACACTTTGTTTTCTATGCTAGTCAGGGAGCTGTGCTCCAGAAGGATCATCACATGGGAGAGGGGACAGTCCTACAAGTCATGGCAATATAATGTGTTTTGCTTATGTTTATCTTGTGCCTCTCTGGGCCTTAGCCTACAGTTGTCCAGCTCTGTCTTGTGTCAGACCAACAGAGTCAGCTTTATGATCCCCTGCTTGAGTCTGAGCGCTTGTCACATGGAAGTGCAGCAGAATACATGGGTTTTGTCCCAGCAATGCCTCTGCTGTGACTTGTAGCTCTAGACCCAGGGCACCAGAAGGACCCTCCGCATCGCTGGTTTTTATGGCTGTTCCTTCAGTCAGGTTGTAAATACATATACCCACAAAGCTGGAAGGCAATCTAGTCCCTCTGCAGCTGTGACAACATCCAGCTGTACTACCTGGTCAGGGTGCCTTGTACTTGGGAGGAGCAGGGAAGAGGTTTCAAATGGTCATACTGGCAAAAACAGCTCAGAGTCCTGCCTCATCTTTGCTTGGTCCACCTATGCCTCTGTGAAGGATGTTCTTTCGCAGCTTCCAACCTGCAGGCATCTCCTGGTCCTCTGTTGTTTATGATACTGCAATTTGTTGCCTTGGAAATAAGTGCTGGTTTATCCCAAACAGAGCCTACAGTTTCACAGTGCAATCAAGTGAGAGGAGCAGATGGTTACCCCATCTCTTCTGTTGTGTTTCCCATTATCTTCATCCACAGTTGGATGACAGGAATCTGTGATTCAGTGCAAGTATCTGTGGCCCGGCTGCATCTACCCATGTAAGCTGGGAGCCATATTTCTGCTGGGATATGACATGCCTTTGTGTCTAGCATCACTATTTTGGCTTCCTGCAAGTGGAACTTGACCAAAAATCAAAAAAACCCAAACTTCTTGCTGACTTCAGTGGTGTCTAAGAGCAGGGGGCAGAAGGAAGGTTCAGTACCTGCAGTTTCTGTTTCCCAGGGCTTTGTAGTATCTACCCTTAAGCTTTCAACCCTCTGCAACCTCATTTTGCTGTTTTATATGTTGAACTTTGGACAATATACAGCTTGTACTCGCTGTAGACACTGGCATTCTCCTTTCCTGCAGCTTTCCTGGGCCGAAGCTGCAGTTTGGCAGCAGCTGTGCTAGGCAGGACTCGGGGAACTGTTTGGAGGCTAGATCTTCATGTAAATGCCTTTGCTTGGAAGTAAAGTTTTCAAAAGAGCTGGTTGTCCAGAGACACAGTGGTGTCATGGCCCTAATATGCACTTGGAGAATTGAAGAGATGTGGGGACTCTACAGGGCTGAGGAGCCTTCAGGATCTGAAATGGCTGGGGGAATCAGCACTTCCCAGCCCAAGATTAATTGCTTTGCAAACGGTTCTGCTTTCATTCCTCAGTCCTATTTTTTGTGATTCAATCTGATTTGTTTGAATTCTGTTCTGAGGCTTATGTCCTACCCTGCACTTTGCTGCCTTAGTGCTGTCTTTCCTTGCCTGAGCAAATTTAGGCTGGAGATTAACAGAATATTTTTTCCTTTCCAAGTAGTAGGATCCTTGGGCAGCTTTCTAGTGAGAGCAGGGAGAGCAAAATTCCAATTGGTTTCAAGATCGAGCCTGGTTAGTTTATGAAGGGAATTATATAAGTAACACTGTTAGTGCTTGTGGCTAGATTTAGTGCTCCGGTGTCTCTTCTAGTTCTACCTTTCTGGCAGCCAGCTATGTTTAAAATTCATTTGAAGAAAGGAAAATCATCCTCCAGGTTCAAATGTTCTGCATTAAAAATGGAAAATGGAGCAGAGGAGGTTGAAAACTGGTTCTTGCCTAGCAGCAGGCAGGCTGCAGAGCCAGGTCAAGAAAAGAGGCTGAATTGTGGAAAGAAACAAAATTGCTCTAGTTCAGTGTGGAGATGTGGCTTGGGGAGGGCAAGGCTGGGCCCTAGGGTGGGCAGTTGTGAGTGATGAGGCCAGGAAGGAGGGCGAAGTGCAGCACTGGGGTAGGGGGTGCGGGCCTGTGAGATGTTGGAGGAGAAGAAGGGAAGAGAGTTGCTGCTGTTCCTGCACATGCCATACCTGGCTCTTTGCTTATCACTGAACTTATCCTTTCTGCCATGAGTAACTGACTAAGGCTCCTTGTGCTGCTCCAATAATCTGTGGCTTTCCATTAACAGGCAGGTGCTTGTACCCGGGGGACCACCATGCTGACTGCCAGAGATTCCTGGCACCGGGTACTACAGAGTTAAGCAGCCAGGCTGGAGTGTGCAAACAAACAGTGAGACCTGTACTAACAGCCCTGCTTTGTGTTAGTGGGAAGCACAGGCTCCAACTTCTTCCGATTTCTCACCTGTCCAGACTGGTACAGAAAGAAAATGCCTCTTGGAGTTTCAGAGAAAACCACACCTATTTACAGTGGATTCCCCAGGGCCCTCCTGTGGGGTATTAACCCTTCAGCCCACAGTCTCCCTTTGGTAGGAAGATTTCTCCAAGATCCCTGGAGAAGTCAGCCCTTCTACCTCCACTGCAAGGATTTCTCCTGCTTGTGGCCGAGGGCTCTGGCCCATCGCACTATGGCAAGTCACTGATTTCTCTTTTCTCCCATCTGTACAGTTATCTCTGTCCTTTGGATAGCTGTGTGCTGGGGCTCTTTCTGTGTGAACTGGGCTTCCTGACCCAGCTCCTTCCCCCAGATAGCAGAACTTGCTCTGCTGCATTTGGGTTGGACCTATGATCATGTCTCTCTGTTTGTCTCAAACCCCACCAAGTTTCCGTGAGATACCAGCTCATCCCTCCCCCTTGAAATACCCATGCTTTATTCAGACTTCTTCCTGGTCTCACTGTTTGCTTTCCCTCCTTTCCCTGGTTTCTGAGTTTTCTCGGAAGGAATCCCGTGCTCTGGCCTCCTCAGGCTGGAGTGTTGTGTTGTTGTTTTTCCTTTCGTCGCTATGGGCAGGGATTTTGAATACTGAGCCAAGGAGAGGGAGGGAAGAAGAGAGGCAGTGAAAGAAGGAGGGAGTACAAGGGGAGGGATGAGGAAAGCCAGAAAAGTGAGAAAGTAAAGTGTTCAGGGGAGCAGGGTAAGGAAGAGATGGTGGAGAAATGAAATGGGGAAGGAGGATAGAGGGCACTGTGGAGAGAAAGAGTTTTGGATAAATATCAGGAGAGCTTTTTCATTGGTTCTTTTATTAATAACACTATTGCTGCAGACAAAGATATCCAGAGGAAGGCAAGGACCCCCCACCTCTCCCTGCCCCAAACCTCTCTAGGACACAAGGCATGAGAGGTTATTCCAGGCAAAGAAATCCTTCAGAAAATGAACATTTAAGCCTAAAGCAGCCGGTACGTGCATAGGCTGCAGTAGGGAATATGTTATGGCAGGTAGGGAGAGAATGCAAAGCACAAAGGCTCAGTAAAAATTACAGGACCTTTATACAGCCTGTTGAAGCCTGGAAGAGGTCTGACATGTTTTGGGAACAGGGAAGAAAGTAGAGTAGCTAAGGAAGCTTAAGACACTGCAGAGAAGCTAAGTAATTCCTACACCAAAAAGAAAAAGAGAAAAATCCCCCCAATAGTGCATCTCACCTGCTACAGAGAAGGCACCCTCAGGCAGCGAGAACTTCTAAAAGCAAGGCTGGTGTCTGAAAAAACAACAGTCCTCAGGACTGGGCACCAGCACCTGAGGAGCAGAGTGCTAGAGAGTAACAGCTGTGTGCAGCAATAGGGGAGGGCAAACAGAGCCAAGGAATTGCAGACTTAGGTCTTATTTCCATCCCAGGTTAATGGTTGGATGCTCATTAAGGATCTGCAGGCATCCATCTACCTGACTGGCTACACTGCAGCAAGAAATTTACGGTTCACTTTCTCTGCAAAGGGAAATCATACTCCTGGAGCTGCTAGAAGTTATGGAGTGTTACCTGCTGTAGGAAATAACAGCAGGACGTGGATTTTCAAAAAG
Source organism: Dryoscopus gambensis (assembly GCA_013389985.1). Taxonomy (NCBI): domain Eukaryota; kingdom Metazoa; phylum Chordata; class Aves; order Passeriformes; family Malaconotidae; genus Dryoscopus; species Dryoscopus gambensis. Next base: position 127,279 of record WEIT01018858.1, on the reverse strand, counting down.
CTAGGAGCACTGTCTTTCACAGGAACTTCTTGACGAGGCTAAGTGGCCACAAGGTGATTTGTGCTGGCACTGCTGAAATACTGCAGAGTAAGAAGTGTGGGCCCTGAAGGCTCAGAGCAGTCTGTCTCTGGGAGCCATGCAGGGGTGCCTTTATAGTAGAATGGGAACTAATCCTGACAATAGTGAGTCTGGCATAGACCTTCGGCTGGAATATTCTGTATGCTTCTCATCACACGTGCTGGGGAAAATAGGGGAAATGAGGCAGATAAAGAAAGTTACTAAAAAGATGAAACTCTTTCCACATGAGCAGGGATTGTAAGGAACACAACATGTCAGTTTACAGAGAAGATACATGGGGAAGGGTTATGAGTTAGATAGAACTGTAACTTTTTTAGGAAATATATATTTTTCAAAGTATAGGCCCATGCCTAGCTGACAAAGATAAGAAGGAAATTCCTTTTTGAAGAGGTTATTCCACAACCGTCCAACAGAAAGATCATTTAACTTGAGGATCTGGCGCTGTCAGAGACAAGCTCTTGCACAGGGTTTGCCAGCCCTGGTATCTAATCAGTCCTATTTTTATAAACAAGCAATGTGGGGATCAATCAGCCCATCAGCCTGTGTGGCACTGTCTGACTGCTGTGGTGGTGACCACTCAGACCTTAGCACTGCCACCAGCCCAGACACAGCTGCTTTCCCTCAGTGACTTAGAGGCAATTTACCATCCTCTCACTCCTACTGCTTGTGTGACTTTTCTCTTTGCTTCCTAGTCCAATTCTGCAAAATGACTGGAAGTAATATTTTTTAAAAATAAAAATAAGACTAGAAATGAGTTAGGGATTCACAAAAGGAACAATTAAATCATAAGAACTCTGTTGTGGGCAAGAGGACAGTGTGATGTGTATCCAGAGGTGGAAAAATGGCAGCTACGTCTTTACTTGTATCACCACCATTCTCTCCTGCAGGGTGAAGCCCTTTCTTGCTGCAGATAGGTATTGTACTGTGGCTTACATGAGTTTGAATGTGCAAGTCCTAAGTCATATCCTTCCGTGAGTGGTTTTCAGAATTGGCCATCAGGATTGCTTACTAATACTGAAGACAAAGATCAGGAAAAAGGGAAGCAGATTCATGAGGTTTTGGGTGATTAAAGTGGATGGGTAACAGATGAAATGCACTGTTTCATATAGCAAATGTTAGATGGCAAGTGTGGGAGCAAGGAGCAGGTCTGAGGAATCCCAGTTAGGCAGAGACACAGCACAGCTCTCTCAGCCTCAGTGGGTGGGAGGGGATCATTAACCCTGTCAGCCTGCACAGAAAGGCAATGCCAGAGAGAATTTTACGTGTAGGACATCAGTGTGGCTTTTTATCTGCCAGGCATATCCCACGTGCATGTTGTTGTGCTAGTCAGCCCTGAAGAGATTGCAGAAAGGAGGTGAACTGGGATGGCTAACATCCTGATTAGACTTAGAATATTGATTAATTTCAAGCACATAAAACTGTGCTTGGACATGCAACAGAGATGTTTAGGTCTAGTGTATCATTGGCTTTCTTGGCCAAGAATGTCCCAGTGAGGTTACTGTTAGCTCATTGCTACTAACAGTGGCATCAGGAGGGTGCAGAGGGCAATCAAAGGACTACCATTGCTGGGGTCTTAGATATACTGTCAGTGCATTTGGACAGGACACATAAAATGTCAAGGACCCTCAGGAGCCTTGTCCGTCCTGTGGCTCTTGTTGCTGTGCCACAGACAGGGCTGTAACAGCAAGAGAAACCCGGCAAGAGGGACCAGACTCTGCCTCCCCTGCCCACCTTCAGAAGACATGGGCCTGCCCCAGGGCAGTGTCCACTCCTGCTGTGAGAGGGCCACCAGGCAATCTGGAAGAGAGGTGAAAGAACAAGGGTGGCTACAGTACTGTTCCATGGTGTCCTGGCCTAGGCCTGAATCCAGCTGATGAGCTGCACAGTTCATCCATGTAGAGAAGGCAGAGGAATGCATGCTGGCAGGCGAAAAGCAAAGACTTTTCCCAAGGACTGAGAGCAACTCCTTTGCAGTCAAACTTCTCTGCTGGTGCAGCTCTGTTTTGCTCTAGAGTTCTCTCTGTTCCTGATAACTTTCTGGCCCCGTGTTGTGTTGCAGGGGCTGTGTTTCCACATCCATGAGCCTTCACCTTCCACACACTTTATTTTGGACAAAAATATGCAAATCATCCCTTTCATCTGATGAGAAAGCCATCTGCCAAGCAGCAAGGTACTGACAGCTTTTTATGTTCTGTGCAGCAGAACTTTTGCTTTTTTTTTCTCAACAGCTCCTGTCTCCATTGCAAATGCTGCCATTCACATTTGATTAATTTGTCTTTGTCAGCACGTTTCCACAGCAGTGGCAAGACTGACCAGCCATGGTAGGGCCAGACGTGTTTATCTGCATAATTTGGCAAACAGCCTGTTGTTGGTGACTTTTTTGTTCACTTTTACCCACTGAAGCCACAAATTCTCAATGAATTGTTACGCCTTTTCTAGCCAAAATGAAACTATCTGAAAAGTAAACATATTTGGTGTTTACATGAGGCAAAACCCAGCTTGGGAAAAGAACAGTTCCAGTGCAGGCGGCTGCAAGAGCAAGGAAAATTCCCCTGTGAGACAAGAGTTCCCAAGTCAAGTAAGAATGATGCAAGTTTGTCCCTTTAAACATGTGCGTAAGCACTGTCCCAAACAAGGATTGCTTCCCTGGAACTAGCTCTTCAACAGTTAAATTAAATAAGTTCCAGTTAGGACTAACTTGGATTATTATAATAATGGAGGCTCAGCTGCCTCCAGGACCTGCAGTGGGGAGGCAGGGAAGGAAAGAAATTGTGGGCTGACAGGCTCTCCTCCTCACCTCCCAACCTTGTTCAGCACAGTCTTGAAATCAGTGCATTGCAAACATGCTGCAAGTGCTGATCTTATACAGAGCAGTGGATATTGGATCCCTGCTCCCATCCTGTGGAGGCTGTCTGGGAGCAAAGGAGCCAGTACTCAGGGCTGGGGCAGTAGATGTCTATGTTGCAATGAGATCTCCCAGCTCTGTCCACCAGTGAAAGGGAAATGAAAAAGAGAAAAACAGTGGAAGACAGAGCAGGGAGAGCTCTCTTTCTTCCAGCCCCCAGCAAAGAAGGGGAAATGGCACTTTCCCACCTTCCCCAGAGCAGGGAAGGGCTGCAGGAGGAACCATGTGCTGGACTGGATCTTGCTCAACCAGGTCATCAGCCTCTTCTGAAATTCCCCTGGTTTGTCCTTTTCCCTTCCCTCAGGATGCAGCAGTTGTGAGGAAGCTGCCATGCCCTGAAGGCAACTCGTCTGATTTGCTAGAGAGAGATGTTGTTTCTCAACCCCACTGGGATACCTGCAGCTTAAGGCAATAGAAAAGTCTGTCCTATCTGCTGTAGGAAAGTGAAGGAATGCATATGAAAAAAGTATATCTCAGCTCACATTTCTCCTTTCCCCCCAAGATGAGGTGCCAAGATTAAGGAAATATTGGGGTTGTATGCAAAAGTGTATAAACAGTATTCTGCCTCTCTGAAAACAAAACAAACAAAAAAAAACACAACAGCATGAGAAGATGAGGAATGAAGATATGTGTGCAGTGTCCTGCCAAGCGAGGATGTTACCTATTTCTGTAGGTAACTTGGGGGGGTTATATCCTATATTGAACACAGCATTTCTGATCCCTTGTTCCTGCTCAGTCCCAGATCTCTCCAACTGAATTCTCTTTCTCTTGCTAAGGTACAGAAGAAGAGGACAAGGCTGGAAGTGCTGGTGGCAAGACCTTGTACATGATGAATAGTGTGAATCTTCAATTGTGAAAAGAAATTAAGCTCTATCATGAAAAGAAATTAAACTGGTGAATGCTGAAAAGAAACAATGACTGACAAGTTAGGGGATGGAAAACAAGGTAGGGTGGATGGTGCCTCTCTGTGCAGTTAGGTGGGTCAGAGAAGTGGCACTGTCACTCAGCTGGGTAGTGCTGCTCAGCCTGGTGGTTTTACTGACCACTCTTAGGATTTTGTCTTTCCAAAGAAAAAGGAGCCTTTCTGTCCTGAAATGCTTTAGGAGCAACAGCCCTGGAGCATCCAGTACCTATGGCAGGTCCAGCATGGTCCTCCAGTTGTGCAAAGCTTTGTTTCCCAGAACAGTTTGGCTGATGCAGCTAGGAAGGGGCCAGTGTCAGAGAGAAAGAGGAAATAAACAAACACAAATCAGTTAACAGAAAGGTCCCAGTCTGTCACCTGCTCCACCATCCCCATCTGCTATCAAGGTGCTAGAACATGGGGCACCATGAGTGTGCCTGTGATTCAGGCGATGTCCCTCCCACATGTCCCACTGATGATGAGGGAGGAAAACAAAACAGCTGGTTACTCTCCAAGCCAGACAAGGGACTGATGGAGCTGGGGCTGAGAGCCCTTGACCCTTGAATGAGGGAGACGGTGCTGTGTGGGGCATGAGCAGGCCAGGCTGGGGGAGGGATGAGATGAGAAGGTTCTTGATTCCCACGGGGCAGTGGAGTGACCCTGCAGCCCTCCTTGCCCCTGTGCCTTTGTTGCCCTGGGTGAGGTGAGGTTGCTGCTGGGGAGCACTGGATACTCTCTCTGGTCCTTTGCCTCCTTCCCAGGCTCAGGCTCAGGACTGAGGAGCGAAGGCTCCGCACAAATCGGGCTGGCTCGGGCACGGCTGTGGCGGCACCGGGCCGCGTCGCCGGGGCTGCCCGGGACCGTGACCTGGCGTGCACCGGGGAACGGGAGCGACGTGGAGAGGAGCGGAGAGTGTGTGGAGGGGAGCAGATAGGAGCGCGGAGAAGGCGCGCACCCGGTCGGGGGGTGCGAGGTCCCGGGGCGCCGTGGTGCGGAGGGGTCAAGAGGTGCCGGAGCGTGCCGGGGATGCCTGCTGCGAGGGCAGAGGGTTGCCTAGAGGTGGCGAGTGCGGAGTCCCAGGGTGTAGGATGCGCAGATGTCGAGCTGTGAGGTGCGGGACGCCGCGCCGTGGGGTGCGGGATGCCGAGGTGCGTGATGTCGGGGTACCCCGGCTGGTCCCACC
>WEIT01018858.1:75225-121608 GCA_013389985.1 Dryoscopus gambensis | reverse complement strand
AGGTGAGGGGCGCGGGCTCCCTGCGGCTGCTGGCCCGTGCCGGGCAGGCTGGTTGTCGCCAGCCGTGTCTCCAGCCCAGGAGGCCCGGGGAAGGAAAGGGGCCCTGGAGGTGCCCCCACCGCACGGTCCCAAGTCCGCTTTAGCAGTCAGGCATGGAGTTGAATGGAAGTTGCATTCTTTTGCACGCGCTGCTCCAGGAGGCACTTTTCTTTTTTCCATGGAAGGGAAATAGGTTTGGGAGCAAATTGGGGGAAAGGGAGAAATACCAGGGGAGCAAGAGCCACATTATGTTTCCATTTTCCTTTAATGAAGGCCCTGTGGAGGTGTATTTGAAAACACAGGGTCTCCTATGCCTTCAGGAGGGTGAGAACACTGTGCTGGCTGGTTCCAGGGCCATATGCAGCGTATGGTGGCCAATGAAACGGGGCCTGGCTCGTTCTCTTGCTTGTCTTGGCAGCCTGCTCCATGGCTTGCATTACCAGCCCTGGAACACAACCACTGCCAAACAGTGAGAGAGTGTGTGTGTGTGTGTGTGTGTTTGGACTCCAAGAGCTCAGCAGAAGCAAATGCTTCTGCAGCTCAGACCAGGATTTTTTAGCTCCTTTTCAGAAAACTTGCATAAAAAACTCTGGAGGCTCTTGACAGAGTCTGCTCTGGGAATTTGTTGGTAAAAGCTTGTGTGAGGGCATGTGGTAATGCCAGTCTTTGGAGTTCAGATTCTTAGTATGAGTCCTAGTGATTTAAAAATGCAAAAACCTGCCCATCTAGGGGATGAGTGTATGGGTGCAGGAGCTGCCATCCACCCCATTCCTGAGTTATGCAGCGACTGGTTGCCCCTGGTCTCTGGAGTCTGGGGGATTAACGAAATCTGCTGAGTTAGTGTGCAGGTTATTGCCTCTGCTTCCTCGTTGAGACACATAAGGATGCTTTTCCTGCACCTTCACAGTTGAGTGTTTCCCTTGTTACAGAATGCAAAGGTCTCTGTGCTGCATTCCTTGCCAAGGAAGAGCAAATACTCCCTCACACCTCTTGCCTCCTCATGCCTATGTGTCCAACTGCTCAAGCAGCATTGAGCATCTGCTCTGTGGTCTCCTTCCCTGTGCTAGTGTTTGCTACTTCAGCTGCATTGCCTGGGCCAGGTACTTGGCAGCATGCGATATCTTGAATGTGAAGCTGTAAGAGGCTCTTTCCACTGCAGTGGCTCTTGGTAGTGGGCCTGGCCCCAAGAGCGAGGGAGGCAGAGCCATGGTGAGGCGTGGACCCCTTGCCAGAATGTGTGTGTCCTGCAGTGCCAGTGCAAGGAGGGAGCACTGCAAACCTGATGCCATCTGTCTTTGGCTGCATTTCTCAGCTGCTCGGACTGTCCAGAGCATCCATCCAACATTGCAGGCTATTTTAACATACTGCCAAGGAGCTGAAGGCACATAGAGGCCTCTCAGCTGAGCAGTGCTGATGCAAACTAGCCAGAGCTGGTCTTTATATGGATTAGAGGTCTTTGTGGATGACCCTGGTATTCAGGGCATAATTTTGAGGAGTTTATAGTGGGGGGTGGGGGCTCTCATCTCTGAGGCTGTCCTTGGCCCATGAGGGCAGAGCTTTGTGCTGGAGCAGGATTGTCTTCTTGAAGAAGATTCTAGCCCTGACCACATGTGGTTATGGAAGGTCCTGGGTAATTTCAACAAGTCAGTTGTTAGGCTGCAGCACAGACACTGAGGTTTTCTCAGACCAGGATATTCCTTCCTTCTCAAATCCCTTTGGGCTGCTATAGGTACAAGTAGGACAGCTTTTACCTTCCTGCTCTCTACTGCTGTCCAGTGGGTGGTGCAGCTTCAATTAATTAATTGCAATCTCAGTAGTACTGTGATAATTAATGGCATTTTTTTACAGTTACTGCAATTACTATTGCAGTAGGGGAGCCTTGCTGTGGTAGGTGCTGTACAAAACCCTGCTGTCACAGGTTGCTTGCAAGTCAATCACTGCATTGCAGTGGTGGGAGCAGCTAAAGTAGAGCTTTTTGCTGCCCTGTGAAGGTATGGAGGAAAATACTCAGGGAGGAAGGACTATGAGCTGACTGCTTTGCTAATGGCAAATGGAGATTATTTCTAAAGCTGAAGGCTGGACAACCAGTATCCCCCCTCCTCATAAAAAGGGATAAGAAGTCAAAGCATGAGACAGGCACGTGTGGAGGCCTAATGGTGGGACTCAGTTGTATAAGACTGCAAAATGGCATTTCTGCCAAGGAGATGCTGTCTGCTCTGGGCTGGCCCGTGTGCACAGTGTAGGAAGCTTTGAGCTTCCCTGGTGGAGAAGAGGAGGGAGGGCAGCAGGGCTCTCCGCATTCCTGTTTTTAGAAAGCTTTTCATAGCCTTCTGTCTGTGAATGACTCGGATGTTCCTCCTGCCAGCTAGATGTGCAGGACTGAGCCAGAATGTTCCCACTCGTGAAATAGCTTTAGAATTCCATCTCCTGAGGAACAGTTCTTTATAGCTCCTTCCTCTGTTCAGCACTGTGGCCCCCTACTCACTCTGTGAACTGGGGGTGGGAGGTTACATGTATGGGTGTTCACAAACCCTGCAACTCTTCTCCCACCACATGGGGTTGCCTGTGGGAGGAAAGGAACAGCAAGAATGGCAGCTCAGAGTGTCTGTGGGAAGGGTACAGATGCGTCTTTGGACCTGCAAACCTAGAACCTGGTTGTAGGAGCTGTCTCTCCCTCCTGGGATGGAAATGGAGTGTGGAGGTACTACGGCGAGTAGTGAGGTACTACAGTGTCCTGCATTCTGAGGTGGCATGCCCCACCCCAGTGCACTTGGTAGGCCATGCTGTGACCATGCCTTTAACTGGTCTTTAAATAACAGGAAATTTCTGTGATGCCATAAGACGCTAAGTAATGTTAGGTGCTTGGTAAAGAGAGAACATGCATGTTTTTATCCCACTGGATGTCACTGCAGCTTTTCAGTATGCTACAGGTGGTGGGTTCCTTGGCATCAACAGGTTCAGCAACTGAATAAATGAGTACACAGAGGCTGTTGTTAAAGTCCATGTTTACCAGAGCTACTGCATGGGTATCTGAAAAGACTGGTTACCCCCAAAGGGCTTGTCATGCTTAGTGTGGCACTCACTGGGGCCTGAACCTTGAAGTGGAAGTGGAAGAAGGTCTGTAGCCTTCAGACCGTCAGCACTCTGCAGTCTTCTCAGACAGAAGAGTCCAGATGGAAAAAAGCAAGTGGCTCAGAGCTTCAGAGAGGGAGTGATAGCCAACTGCCCTGTCTTTGTTTAGGAAGTTACATTCTTGGGGCATGAGAAGTTGGGTATGTCAGAAAAGGGTTTTCATATAAATCATGCTTCTGCTCACAGAAGGAACTAGATAGATTCAACGTATGACATACAGACTGAGGTAACTTGATAATCAGGAGCTAAAAAAATGTTTAAAAATGGCAATAAAGCCATAGTAGAATCTAAGAACTAGAAGTTGGTAGTGCTTCTTCTGATCTCCAAAGCAGAATTATTATTCCCTGTTGGCCAGGAGCAGATGAAAGGCCAGTTGCTGTGGCTTAGGTGCTCCAAGACAGTACATAAAAGTGGCAATATTGTGTTAGGTGCTAACGCACTGATGAAGAGATCAAAGATTGCTTGCATGGTGGCTTACAGACTTCAGCAGTGCTCTGATGTGTGGCAGCTGACAAGCAATGGCAGGCACCCAGGCTGAGCCTGGTGAGAGAATACCATGGCCTTTGTTCTGCAGGCAGCATGGAGAAGGGCTGGTAGGACAGACTATGCCTTAGTGCGGTGCTTAACATGGGCAAAAGAGAAACATGCTGGTACAGAGTGTCAGAATCTGCTGGCTGGCAATATTAGATGCTAGACTGGCTCTGAGCATCAGAAGCGTACTTGGATCAACCATTACAGATGTCAGCACATGTAAAATAGCTTATGTTGTAAGAAACTGTGTTTGTATTATAGACATCAAAATTGAAAATAAGGCTGCAAATAGCCCTCACTCTCACCAAGGAAGCTGACACCAGAGATAAGGCAGTAAAGGCAATTTAAATTGAAGTGTAACTGTCAGAGCCTGCTTTGGGATGTCATGGTCGTCTCTGCAGGATGATGCTCTTGATGCAACAGCAGCAACTGCATTTGGTTTATAAAGAAACAAACAGTGGCTCTGGATAAATGAGTATGTGTAGGATGGTGGATACAAACTGAGGCAGTCTATGTACAGGAATTGAATGTATGATTTCAACACAGGTAGGCATTCCTGTGCCAGTTTTAGTCTGTGGGTAAGAATAGCAGTGAAGAGGTGGCAGGAGGGGTGTGAATACAGGCTAGCAACTGGAGTACAAGCCCCCAGGGATACTGGGTTATATGAATTATGCCTACGCACGTTAGTTTTATGCTGTAACTGCTGTGCAAACATCAGCCTCTTAAAAAAAACCAGACAGAGTCCCCTGAAAAAGCAGCAACCAGATCAGTATGGGAAGAGGAAAAAAAACCAACCCATTTAAAAAAAAGCCCAAGAACATGAAGATTAGAACTGCAGGAGAAAGGCTAGAAGGGTATATGGGGACAGTGTCACTGAGGAAGCTGAGCAACTGTATAGGACAGAAGCAACTTGGTAAAGCTTTTTCCCTCTAGGTTGTGGGTTCCAGAAGATAACAGACTCTGGCAATAGGAGAAAAACTAAGAGTAATGAGTGCTGTCTTTAGGAAATATTAAATCAACCAGTGTCACAGACTGCTGACCATAAGGACATAATTGGGGAACAAAGCACAGAAACAGTTGAAACTGGTGGGAAAGATGCAGCAAAACCAAGGAGAGTAAAGAAAGCTGTACTGTTGTCAGCTTTTTGGGGATGAGACTGCTGATAAGAATCACTGAGTTGACTGAAGCCACAGGAAGAACAGTGCCCAAGCAAGGATGCAAAAGTTACTGCAATAATTAGGAGGGTTTACAGACATTTTGCCAACAGGTCAAGTCTTATGTTACAGTATTTTAACCAGAATAAGGGAGTGTAGAGGCAAAGGTAAGGAAATACAAACTGAATTTTGACCCATGAAATCACGTGTTGGCCAGATTTTTGCTGCAAAGATAGTTGCTGAAGAGAGCATTGAATGGCAGAAGCTACTCATCATTGAACTGAAGTTGTAAGAAAGCCTTCTCTGTCTCCTAATTCACTCTGGAGCATCTTGATGTCATGGCACAAAATTATGAATAGCAATGGTGCAGAAGGCAGAGTTATGGTGAGTGTAAACTCAAGAAGCTGGTGTCAGGCTGATCCAATGGTCATATGCAAGACTGCACATTCTCTTTCCTCTTGCTGTATTGCTGTTGGCTTCATTATATGAAAAAGCGTAGCTGATACAATGCATACAAAGGAATTGTGTGGTTCAAATGTAGGACACCAAAAAACTAGGTTTTACTGAAGACACGACATTTCCAAGCTCGTGTAAGGAGGCGTTGAAAGACCACCTGGCATTGAGGGAAAAAGGCTGTGTTATTAATCAGTTCTGAAAAGAAAAAAAATCTAATAAGAATCCCGACTAAAGCACTGTGTTAGAAAGTGAAGGAATACAGAGATGAGTTGGTTCATGTGCCTTAGAAATAGCAAATGCTGCAAGGGAATATCCAGAAAGGAATTAAGAATTGGCAAGGCACCAGCTGTATTCACCCCATCCAGCAAGATGTGGCTGTTGAAAACTTCAACTCAAGGGTTAAACTCAGATCCTGAACTTTAAAGTTCTGCCCTACCATGAGAACATGCTGGAGCTATAGGTAGGTGTGTCCATATCTGCCAGGGTACCGGCCTTGGGAAGAAGACAAGTATTAAATAGAATTCCATGCTCTGGCTTTTTTTACATGATCAAAGTACAGCTTCTTACTTCTGGCACTCACCAGAAAAGAATGGGAAAGTATCTGGGAAATGGGATGAAAAGAAAGTTGTCCTTACATTAGGAAGATGCAAAGGAGTGGAACAGACTTGGAATTTGTTCAAGTTTGAGTCCCTCCAATCAGCAGGAGTGATAGTGCCTGGGGCTGAGGGCCCTCAAAAACTGGGGAGATGATCTGTCACTGGACCCCTGCTCTATGGAGAGGGATGGCACCTCCTTTTTATTTCCATGGTTATAGCCCTGCTGGGAATGGTGTTACGTTCCTCTTCAAGGTCTAACTCAGTTTGACTCTTGGCAGTTCTCAGTGTGCTCCTGAGCTTTCTGACCCCTGAGCAAGATCTCACTTGTAGAAGATGCTTTTCCCCCTTTCTACCTAGTTCTCAGCTCATCTTAATGTGCAGGTTTATGGTTTTCCAGAAGGCTTCTGGCACTTTGGTTTATCAGCTTAAGATTTAGCTTACACTGATGCAGGTGTGATGTGGGCTTTGGCAGTGCAGTCCCTGCATCCAGGATAAATTTTTAGAGCCTATTGGATACTGGGTCAGCCCCTTCACTCTGACCTGTGTTGTGTGATACACCGGTATGGAGGCTATTTCAAGGTATATTAAGCTACCAGATCAAAGATGCAGAAGGAAAAGATGTGTCAGAGAAAACAGTGTTGTCTCAAATCCTTAGCCAGTTGTCCCCAGGGACCTGCCCCAGGCTCAGGAGTGCATGGGGGAGGGTGCTGAGTGGTCAGGTTGTGCCACAGTCTGAAGAATGGATTTCTCCTTGCTCCTTACTTCATAAATTGCAGTGACCCTGCATTTAGTCTGCCTGAGGACCTGGACTGTCTAGTGTGGGTGCTGTCAGCTGCATGTCATGGTGAAAAACAAGCACAGCATTGCCAGCCAGTCAGGGAGGGGATTGTCCTGCTCTGCTCCGTACTGGTGCAGCCTCACCTTGAGTACTGTGAGCAGTTTTGGGCACCACAGTATAAAAAAGACATTAGGCCATTAGATAGCATCCAAAGGAGGGCCACAAGGATGGTGAAGGGCCTGGAGTGGAAACCACATGAGGAGGGGCTGAGGTCACTTGGTTTGTTCAGCGTGGAGGAGGCTGAGGGGAGACCTCAGTGCAGTTACAATTTCCGCAGGAGGGGAAGCGGTGGGGCAGGTACCGATCTCTTTATTCTTGTGACTGGTGACAGGAGTTGAGGAAATGGCATGAAGCTGAGTCAGGGGAGGTTTAGGTTGGGTATCTGTGGGATTGCTGGTGAGGGGTGTGCAGCAGCTGGCCCAGGCTGTGCTGCTGTTGGCAGGTGTCTTCCCCAGTGCCACAGCATGTCACCTTGGTGGCAGCGTCAGGGAAATGGCCAGCTCTGCAGTGTGTACAGCTATCCCAAAATGATAGACAGACCTGTGTGGAGTTAAATTCAGTCTTGTGGCAGGGGGTCCTGGGAGGAACCTCTATAATCACTGTGCCTTTGCTGTGCCACCTCATTGACCCAGTGCTTTTCTGCTGGAGAGGGACAGTCTCTGAGGAAGGGGGTAGGGATTTAGCCACACTCCCTAAATAACTTGTGTTTTCCTATCTGGAGTGCAGCCTAAGGGTGTGATGGTGCCTCTTTCTGGACGGGTGAAGCATCTTAGCCATATGTAGGCCTGAAAGGAAGGGGGAGGGAGGTAGCGTGCAGCTTCAGAGCCTGGCTGCACTGGGCATCTCTGGACACTGTACAAGATGTTGGTGCAGATTCTGGTACAAGATGTCTGTACAAGATTCCACTGCAGATGTGGAATTACAGTTGTCTAGTTTAGAGATTGCTGTGGAAGAATGAATACTTTGAATCAGTTTAGATCCTTGGAATCTCAAGGAGTTGACCTGTGGTCTTTTCTGAGGTCAAGTATCATTACCAAGTATTTTCTCTTTCTTTTCTGTCACCAGATGGGCAGAAGTCCATTTCATCAGGTAGTATCACTTCTCTTGAGAAGTTACTTGTCTGTCTTTCCTGTCTTCTCCTTTTCAGGCTTTAATGGCCTTGTGCAGATCACCTTCCCCCAGCTTCCTCTCCCCACAGCAGTGCTCCCAGCACTGCTCAGCACTGGCTTGCTTTCCCCTTTCTGGTCTCCTAAAGGGTGACTGGAGCAGAGGACTTGATTCCTGCTTGCCACCTCTTTATGTTTTCTGTCTTGCTGCATTTGCTTTCCCTGATCTGTCTCAAGTCTTCTTGGTCACAGTTGAGCAAACCCTGCCAGGGGACATCCCATGCTGACACCTGGACCTCTTCACTGGCAGATTAGACTGTATGACAGCTCATAGCTCATTGCAGGTTGTAGGCCCTCTCTGCTGCAAACCATTCTGTCTGTCACACCAGTATAGCTTGCACAGCACTCGTGCTGGAAGCTGTGGAGCTTGCATTAGCCTCTCTGCCCTTGACTAGCCTGTATGCTTGTTTTTCCTTCCCTTCTGCTGCTTATCGCTGGTTCCTTCACATTAACAAATGTATTAAATAATCTCTTGGGTAAAGAGATGTGCCACCGCCAAGAAATCTTTAACTTCTCTGTTTGCCATGATTAACCCTGTTCAGCCTTCTCTCACTGACTCCATCTGAACAGGGCAGCTGGAGCAGGCAATCTCTAGAGGTCCCTCCCAGCCTCAATTGTTCTGTGACTCTCTGATCCAGCAGTTCTATCTCCCGTGCAGCTTTACTCAAGTTTTCAGCTTGGTACTGACATAGATTTGTCACCCCTGAATGGCAAGTGCTGAGCAGCTGTGGCAGCTGGCTTGGCTGTGTGTGTGTGCATGGGTCGGCACAGCTGTACTGCCTGGGCCAAAAGTTTGGTATCGCCTGTTGCCTGGTCTCAGCAGACGAGAGTGGATGCTTTGGAAAGAGCAGGGCAAGTGCATGTTATCCCTGATTTAATGCTCCTCCTTGCTCTGACACTTGGTGCTATGAGAGGCTCTATGAGTCTCCCCAGCTGTTTGTTGAACCCTGCCTTGTGACTGGCTCTTGTGGTTGCAGGAAGCTGCACAGTGAGATTTTGGGTCCACTCCTTTAGACTGTTTCTTGCTCTTGACATTGCTGGTCCTTATCCCTGCTGTGTTGGTGCCCCCTGCACAGGGGCAGAACGGGGTGGATGCCTGGAGGCTCCTACAGTGTGCTGGGACTTCTCTGGCTGGGCAGAGCAAGGTGAGCAGTGCACACACACTGGGACTTGTGGTTGAGTTGAAGAAGAGGGGCAAATGACTGCTGTGTGAACAGACATTGACTCTGCATGTTGTAAATAGGTAACTTGTGAGTGTCTCAGGCCAGTTACACAGCAGGGATATACTTGTATTGCAGCCAACAACCATCAGCTCCCATGGCTTTTGGACTGATGTAACAGCTCCAGCTCTATGGAATTCCTCTTTTAGGTTTAATTTTATTATCTCTTTGCTGCTTGTTCTTCATATTTACTGATAGTTCCCTTTCTGCTCCCTATAAGTGACTTGCTGAAGTTTGCCCTGATCCTATTCTCACTTTTTTCCTTTCCTGATAGAAGATGACTTTTGAACCTTGCACCATTTCCCTTCCCCTCCAGCCTTTGTTTCCTCATGTCTGTCCTGGGAGATGTTTGTACAGTGGCGGGTTTTTTTCTTGCAGTGTTATCTGTGGTCTTTGTGTGCTGTGTCCCAGCCCTGACCAGTGGGCTGAACCTGCCCAGAAGAAATCCAGCCTAGGGCATATTATGGTCCTCTTTGTGCCACTTTCTTGTTGTACTTATAATCCATACATTAATTAATCAAAACTCAGTTAAGAGCAAACCTTGATCTGCTGTACTCCAGAGAAGGGTGTCCATGGGATCATATTACTGTCTTTGCAGCCAGTTCCTGGTGCTTTGCCTCTCAGGTCTCCTCCGTTCCTGATCTACAGCCCAGTAGCCTATTCTTCCTAGCAGGATTCATATATTTTGGTTTCTATCATACAGATTCTGCATATTCTCTGCCTTTGTCCTTCCTGGGGGAGAATGTCTGCCTTCCTTGATTCGTACCCCTGTAGGTGATGGAACTGTAGCATGAGTTTGGCTTGTGCTGAGTCATGAGGCCCTGTAGCTGGGTTGTAATGGGATGTCTGTCTCCCCCTGCAGCCTTCGAAGCTGTTTCCCTTGCTATGATGCCAGGGCAGATCCCCGACCCGTCGCTGACGGCTGGCGCGCTGCCTGGGCTCGGCCCCTTGACAGGACTGCCTGGCACAGCCCTGACCGCCGAGGAGCTGAAGTGCGCCGACATCCGCAACATCGGAGCCATGATCTCGCCACTCCACTTCCTGGAGGTGAAGCTTGGGAAGAGACCCCAGCCTGTCAAAAGTGAGGTGAGTATTGGGGGCTGCTGGCTGCAGGTGGCCCTGCAGGGCTGTTGTCTGCACTTCCCTGGGTTTCCCTCCTGCCTGTGCTTGGCTGTCATACAAGGGTGGCCAGCAGCATGTTCTATAAGCTCCCTGTTTGGTGATGTGCATGCATGTTGGCGGCCGCCCCACTAGCGGCGTCTTCCCCCCCACCTGACTTTCTGTCTCTGGCTGGCAGTGGTAGCCTCAGCGTCCCAGACCTGACTGGTCCAGTGTGGGCATTGACAGCCAGCTGAACTCAAACCTTGCCTGTGGAGTGGGGTCTGGTGCAGCCAACATGTCCCTAGGTTGGGGCACGCACCCCAGGTAGAAGTCACACAACCTGTCATTCATGTCAACAAGCCCTTGGTGCTTCTGGCATTGGTGTTGTCTCTCCAGCAGGGATGAGGTGTGTGGATAAGTGGTGTGGAGCAGTGACTCAGCCTGTGCCGCAGGCGCTGCTGGCTGAGAGCTGCCCCTGCCCCATTGCTTGGGGTGGGCCCTGGCTTCACCTTGACTTTCCTGGGGTGGGGAAGGTGGGTAATTTCTGCTTGGTACCACAGGCTGCCATGTCAGGATCAGGGTGAAGGGACTAGGGAGATGCTTGGACAGTGTTTTCCTTGTATGGCTGTCCCATGTGTTGGTTGTCCAGTCTTTGACTCTGAGTGGCTGTACTGGTGATGGGTGCTGGCACCTCCTACTGCCTGCAGATGAAGCTGGGAACCCACTGTTTCAGAGGTCCCATGTTGGTGAGGGTGGTGGCTACTGTCAGAAGGTCCAATAAACAGCCTTATGAACAGAGCATTTGCTCCTGTGTGATGTTACCTCGGATGATGCCGTATGGCGATGCGGTGGCATCTCTGGAAGCATGAGCAAGATGATGTGAAAAGCTGCCTGTGATGAGCTGTGAGCTGAAAGGGGTAAAATAGCAGTTCCAGGGAGCAATCTGCTCTCCAAATGGTGCTGACACTTGGTTTAGCCCAATTCTTGACGCAGTCTGCAGGTCGCTCGGTAACCAAGCTGCTGCGCCTTGCTGTTTTAGATGTCCTGGAGTAGGATTTTTGTTACAGCAATTAAATGGCAGAAATTCGTTACAAAAGTAACAAACCAGCGCTGGTATTCCCTTGCAGGGAGCAGGACTACAGACCCGATGTGAAGACAAGAAGGGTCAGATGCAGGTTCAGATCTTTACTGTATCAGGAACGCAGATGAAAGACCCTGGCCCATGCTTTCCAAACTCTTTTGTCTGAGTGCTAGAAAGGGTGGTACAGAGAGATTACAACCAATGGAGTTCTGCACATTGTGAAATGACAGGGAGCACATCCAAAGGGCAAATCTCAGGAGAGGTTTCTGTTTGAATGAACAAATGGAACATTGAACTTAACAGAACTTTCCAGAGGCCATACATATTCCATATGGGATATGCATAAGCATAAGGATATACATTAAACTGGGTGGGGGAAACCTTGAACTTATAACAATATGCAAAAGGCAGATCCCGCGGGGGCACGGGGATTCGCAGTGAGCAGGAGATGTCAGAGTACAGAGCTCTGAGTGCCACTCATCCATCAGGACTTGCCAGGTGTGGGGGCTGCGGCCAGAGCAACATGCACTGCAGCAAATTCTTTTGGCAGAAGCTCAGCAGCAGTCGGGTCCACCTGTGCAGAGCATCCCTGTTCTTTCCCCCCAGCTGCTTGAGGGGGACTCCAGCGGGTAGAACTGGTGTGATGTAGTCCTTTTGATCACCTTGCACAGGAGCTCCGTGCCCAAGAGAGTGTCCAGTCAGCTTGTGCTGCCTGGAGGTCGCCTGGGAAGGACTGGGCAGCTCTGCAATGGCAGGAGCTGAGGCTAGGATACTGTGGGAGGCCATTGTAAGGCCCTGGGGGATGCTAATAGCTTTGGTTCCTCTATGGGCAAAGCAGTCACGGATTTGCAGCTGAAGCCAAATTCTCTTCCAAGCTCTTAGCCTGGGTATTATGTAGCAAACGGGCTGCAGTGCCTGCCTTGCTTCATGGGTTGGGAAGGAAAGAGGGTTACTCTGTGGCTATGCTGTCTTCCGGGGCCCAGCTCCTTTCCTGGGGCATCTCGAGCACCTCTGAGCTGGCCCTGCAATAGCTGCTCTTGCTTTTTGTGGGCATGGGTATGTGATGTCATTGGCATCTGTGTAACAGTGACTGGGCAGTTCTGCCCCACAGCAGGTACTGGAATTGCTTAGTGTCCTCTGAGCCAGCTGTTGAGGCACCATGTGGAGAAAAGATGAGAGAAAACCCACTGGCAGCCCCTGCACAACTACCTTCCATGCAGCTGGTTCCTCCCCTGCATGGCCTGTGAAGCTGAGGAGTAGAAGACAGCAAATGGAGCTGCCCTTGGCAAGGCTTTGCAGCAAAAGCCTGAGCGAGCTGAAGCAGTAGCTGCTTATCCCATGAGTAGCCAGAAGCTGCCCACGCATGGTTTTGCAATGCAGCCTGCAGCTGCTTTTCTCTTGCAGGGGGCCGGAGCCTAGGAATGCTGGGTGCTGGCATGCCACTCTGTAGTGCCTGGGAGGACAGGCTGCTTGCCATGAGCCTGGGCAAGGCAGCTCTCTCTGCTCTGCTGGGGGCACCAGCATCTCCTGGCATTGGGGTGTTTGTGGCTGGGGGCACACACAAAACCCACCCAGTGGGTGTTGGGTGCTGGCTTCCCTGCAGGTTGATGGACAGCCCCATGGGGCAAGCTGCTCTCTCCTTGGACAGGTGTAGACAGGTGCTGCTGGGCTCCTCCACCACCTAATCCCAACTGGAGTGCTCCCCCCAGGACTGACCTCTGCTGCTCAGGCAGATGATCACCTCAGTCTCTGAGACTGCTGACTGAAGCAGTTCAGGAGGCATCCCCAGACCTTCTACCCACAGGGAGGCCCTGGAGATCAGCTGCTGAGACATGCTATTGGGTGATACATCATCACTGTCCCTTGTGCCTCTGAATAAC
Source organism: Dryoscopus gambensis (assembly GCA_013389985.1). Taxonomy (NCBI): domain Eukaryota; kingdom Metazoa; phylum Chordata; class Aves; order Passeriformes; family Malaconotidae; genus Dryoscopus; species Dryoscopus gambensis. The sequence continues at coordinate 108,414 of WEIT01018858.1, read as the reverse complement.
ATCCTAACCCTCAGCACCAGAGCCATGTCACCTTTTTGAACTGAAATTAGGTAGAAGCAGATGGGGAAAACCTGCTTTCTTGAAGAAGAGAACTTCTCTACCTTGAGAATTTGTGGATTCCCTGTACCTGGAAGTGTTCAAGACCAGGCCAAGTTTGGGGGTGTTTTTTGAGCTTTGGAGCTGTGAGCACATGTTATCTCTTTGCACCCTCCTACTTAAGTTCAAGTAATCCTTGAACTAAAATGCCAGGAAGCTACCTTAGACGTGGATGAGTGGTTGGTAAATGTGCAGAGGGGAATTGCATGTACCCTGATGTCCACCTCCTCTTAATTTATGTCAGGAAATTTTGTAAGAGCTGGCAGCAGAATGTAGAGTTAGAGCCTTCCAGATTACTTCTGCTAACCTGTCGCATCTAAGTTATGTGGGTGCAGTGTGAGCTGTCCATTTCTGGCTGGACTTGGGGGTATCAGTGCAGTTCCAATCCTAGTTCTCTCAAGTGTGGTGCATTGGTGCCCCGTGACACTGCCTTGGCAAAGGAATGGTGGTAGCCTGGCTTTGTAGAAGTCTGTGCATAGCTTGTGCTGGCTTTGCTTAATATTTTAGCCCCAGCTAATACAGCAGCTTTGGTGTAATGCTTGGAAAGTAAGGTAGAGAAGATGCAAAACCGTTAGTGCTTTAAAGCTCAGGTATTGCCTTCTACAGCATGCTATGTGCTGTGTATTGGACATGCAGCTTACTTAAGCTACCCCTTCACCCTGCCTTTGCTGAGTCCATGTTTTGTCCAGTCCTTCTGCATCACACTGGGATGTTTTGATTAGTGGGTTTTGGCTCTGGTGACTGTTAGCAGTGCACATAGTTTAGTGTGGATGATGGCACCTGCAGCCTTCATTACCATTGGGCACTACTGGTGTGCCTACATGTGGGGTGATCTTGTGGCCATCAGGTATCAGTCAATAGAAATGAGACAGTTCAGTCTGACACCTCAAATTTCAGACACCAAGGCAAAATGTGGACGAAGGCACTGAAGACCTTTTCTTTTCTATCCATGCTCCAAAGTATAACCTGATTTCACAGGGCTTTCCAGCACTCAGATTTTTCTTGAAGGAGCTAGTTTGAGTTCTTTGATGTAGGCATGCCATAGGCCATTTATACAAGGCTTTGTAGCATATATCTATAAATACTTTGATTATGGGTTTCTAACCCATATGGCCTATTGGCCTGGCCTGAGTTGTTTGAGTCAGAGCACAGAGAATTGAGTCATGGTGAACAGTGCAGGCATTGCTGTGTCCTGCTTCCTTACAGGGGATGCAGGACCTGTCCCCACCTTACTGTGGTGGCCCCGTGACTCAGTGCTGAAGCTGCAGCAGACAGGTATTGGAATGGGGCAGGCCCAGCTGGGGTATCTTCTGGGTTTTTCTGCCTCTCATCCTTGGCTGTGCGTGATGCTTTCAATGTCTGTGGTCACAGAGCTGAGCCTGTAGATGTCTGTGTGACAAACTGCCCATGTTTCTGGGAGGGGGCTCAATTCTGCATCTTGGCCGTCTCTCAGGGGGGGAGCAGCCCTGTGAAGGGTTGTCTGTCCCCTACCAGCCATGTCCTCAGCTGTGGGTACAGGTCTCCCTCTCTGTGTTCCCACAAAGTGGAGTTAGAGGCTGTAGCAGCAGCATGCCTGCTTCCAGTAAGGATTAAGTCATATTGCTGGTGGCCCATGACTGGGTGGCTGCCACGTTGCCCTGCCATGCTGCCACGCGCTCACCTTTACCTCCTGCCCCGACCAACACCTGCTGGCTCTGATCTGAGTTTCTTTGTCTTGTTGTAGCTGGATGAGGAAGAAGAGAGGAGGAAAAGGCGCCGGGAGAAAAACAAAGTAGCAGCAGCACGATGTCGTAACAAGAAGAAGGAGAGGACGGAGTTCCTGCAGCGGGTGGGTGCCCAATCTGTCTCAGGGCACAGCAGGGACATCCCTAGAATGGTGCTCCAGCTGCAGGCAACATTGCCTCCTGAACTCTGCCTCCCCTTGCTCCAGTGCCCTTATCTGGGAAAATACAGCCCCCGCTTTTCATGAGGCTGTGAAGGTTGTGCCCATGTACATGCCCAGGCAGAGCTTACCCATGGTACCAGGGCTGGAGGTGGGCTGTGGGCTTGCCGTGAGAGAGCAATGATAATGTCTCTGCCTCAGTGCTGGAACAGGAGCACCCATACGAGTGTGGCACAGGACAAGGGCTGGCGGTGTGCTGGCCCCTTGACCAAAGTCCTAAAGATTTTCCCACTCAGAGGCCAGATGCTCACTCACCTGTGACCCCAAGGCAAAAAAACTGTCACAGCACCTTGCTGTTTTTCTGCAAACAGTGGTGAGACATGGGCAGATGACACAGCATGACGCAAAGAGTCATTTCACAAGGACAGATCCTTACAGATGGGGCGGTTGAAAACTTAAACCTGGGTTTGTTTCCAAGCACCTTACCAGACCACAGAAAGCAGCCAGGCAGAGGTTTTGCTGGGGTACAGCAGACACCTGCCCCAGGTGGTGGCTGTGTATTTCCCTGTGGTAGCACTAAGTAGCACAAAGCAGCAGGGCTGGGGATGAACTGCCTGGGGGGATGTGGTACCTTGGCAGGTCTTCAGTCTGCTCCCCTGCTGCAGGGGCTGAGGGACAGCACTGGGCAGAGGTGGCTTGTTGGCCAAATTGTTTCTTGTATCTTGTCCTGCTAGATAAAGTCACATGCGGTTGTGTTCCTGTCCTCCTAGGAGTCTGAGCGTCTAGAGCTCATGAATGCTGAGCTGAAGGCCCAGATAGAAGAGCTGAAACAGGAGAGGCAGCAGCTCATCCTGATGCTGAACCGGCACCGTCCCACCTGCATCGTGCGGACAGACAGCATCAAGACGCCCGAGAGCGAAGCCAACCCACTGCTGGAGCAGCTAGAGAAGAAGTGAAGGTGGCACTGGGCCAGGAGGAGGAGACAGCGGCGCAGGGTCTTCCAGGGTCTCTAATGTATGTACTGTATGAAGAACTGTGCACCCAGGCCTGGTGCAGCCAGGACCCAGTGGGCTTCCTTCGGAACTATGGACCAAACATGGGAACAGAGAAGATCAGGAACCTGCCAACCATGTACTCTGAGGCTGAACCTGGGAGCAGGGCTGGTGGTGCCAGTGAGGGCAACCTCCCTGTGATACCTCATCACAGCCCTTCAGCCTGCTCTCAGCCCTGGGACCCACGATGCCACAGCGTGTCCTGCAGGGACCACGCAGCCCGTGGGTAGCGGGGGCTGCAGGCTGAGGAGCGGCAGCTGCGCTGTGCCCAGCAGCACCCTGCCCAGAGACTGCCGCTGCTTCTGGCGCACGCTTCCGAGGGAAACCCAAACCCAAGAACCACAAACACTTGATGCAGCCCCATCTGGTGGGCAGGCCTGTCGGGGCTCGGTGGCGCAGGCGCCCCCCCACAAGCACATTCAGTATAATGTTTACAGCCCAGCTGTCCGTGTCGGCCGTGCTTTTGAATGCACATTTTTACACTTTTTTAAAGTATTTTTTACAAAGTTTTTATACAGTGATCTCTATATGGATTTATATAATCACTAGATGTGATCCCATAGAAATGTATGTTATAATGGTCTGTTTGTTACAAACACATATGCCACAGTTATCTCCATTGTGTTACTTGTCCGGTAGCATCCAGCTCCTTTCCTGGCATGCTGGGAAGGGGGTCCAAGCTGCCCTCTGCAGTGGTGTCGCTACCCTCTCCATCCATGTATGTCCTTCATAATATTCAGTTCTGTATCTCTCAGTAAATGTTACCTTTGCGTATGCTGTCCTCCTGTAGCTCTGTCTGGGTCAGCACTGTTGGCAGCATTTGCCAAGGCTGAACAGGCCAGGTGTGTTCCTGGCTGAGTGGGACAGTGGAGCTTATCCCAGAGCCGGTTTTGGTGGTTGTGTTAGCAGCTGTGGGCTAGGAGAACTCACCCTAGAAAAGCTGGGAACCTTGGAGGCTGCTCTGACTGTTGTCAAGCAAGAGGTAGCTCAATGCTGCACCAAAGAGGATAGGCAGGCATGGCTTGCCAGTTGGAAAGGCAGAGGGGAGACCATCTCATCCTTAACTGGTCCTTCTTGTTTCAGTCACAAATGAAGCAGTTTGAGCTCATTTCAGGGATGAGAAAGAGACAGGGGAGCTATCACGATGTCCTTGTGCTGGTGATCCCTTTATGTGCCTTTGTGCTTCCTTCTGCCCAGACCGTGCAGTTCATGGCTCAGATCTGACCTATTCCTCAGCTGCTGTCAGGAGCCAGTCTTCATTCTTTGAAAAACGTGATACCTCTGCCTTTCATCAAGCTCTGCTGCAAGGACGCAGAGCACGTGCTGGGCCTGCTTAGCTCATCTCTTTATTTCTCTCTGCAAAGCGTACATGGTACTAAATTTCCTCTTTGGTGGTCAGTGGGAGCTCCCTGTGGATACCAGATGATCCAGGCATCTTGTGCTTTTTTCTCACCTGAAGAGCCTGTGTGCTCATTTCCATTCAGGAGGCCTCTCACTCACTTGCTACACGCTTTCCAGCAGCACTGACAGTGCTGTGGATGCAGGCCATGGCCTTTCTCTGGCAAATAGCCACATTGCAGTAAACATTTCTGCTATGAAAACAGCCGGCTTGGAAGAAAGAAAAAAGGTGCCCTTTGAAACCAAGCATGCTAGAAGCAGCTAGCAAAGGCAGCAGCAGAAGAGCAATGTATCTACATCAGTTTGATGCTCAGCTGTTCCAGTCAAGGCTTGGGCAGGAGCTGAATCCTAGCAGTGCCCAGGGGCTGGATGAGATTTTCTTCAATGTCCTTCCTAACCCAAACAACCTGCTGTATTCCAGTCAGTACCAAGGCGTTAGACACTCGAAAATTTAGGGCATTTCTTTTCAGGTGACTTAGTTGGGCTGTGACACAATGAAGTTACAGCAGAGTGTTTGGGCCTCTTCCCCTTTAAGCCACAGCCTGTGAGTGTTGAATGGAAAATGTTCCATCTCTGTGCTGCATGCTATACTGCAAACCCCTCCTGGTTCCTGTAGGAGACAGGCTCTTTGATATTCTTGACTCTGGTAGCATCTGTCCTCTCAAAGCCCAGCCCCCACCTTCTCAGAGTTAAAAATTTTGCTGTGGAACAAGTGGTCCACTGGACAGGCTTGTAAATTACAGTGACATCTCCTGGGTATGGGCAGGAGCAGAGGGCAGATGCCAGGCGCAGCCTGTGTTGCCCTATGCTGGAACATGCTCCCAAACCTAAAAAGCAGTGGTTGTACCTGTGGCAGTGTCCTCACACTTGGGTCCACTTCATGCAGGGACTGGTAATGTGGATTTGCTTGAAAAAGTCAACCAACAGTTCTCGAAGGCCAGGAAGCCACCTCCTGGCCATCCCACACCACCCCATCCTGTGTTAGGTGCACTGTGGACCACTACTGGAGCAGAGCTGAAGGGCTCGGTGCCGGTGGTGCCGGAGCCGGTAGCCTAGTAGTTGTGGGGCTGCTGCCAGCCCCATGGCCCCGGTCCAGCCAGCCGTTGGGCTGCATCCCTCATCCTGGTGGGCGCACACACGCACACGTGGATCCCTCCCGTGAATGGCTGTAGCTGGTTGTAGAGCCGCGGTTGCTGGCCCTGGGCGCAGGAGCCCTGAGGACGGCAGTTGCTGCTGGCACAGAGCTCTAGTCTGGCTCGCTGGCTGCTCCAGCCTGAGGTTCTCCCGTGCTCACCCAAATCCGCAGACGAGGTGTCTGGAGACACGCGCGCAGGAGCCCGTCGGCGGGCGGGATGCGGCAGTGCGCGGGCACCGGGCAGGGGCGGCCGGTCCCTCTCCCTCTGCCCCCCGTGCCGGCCGCTCTCGCNNTCCGACACGGCCCGGGGCGCGGCCCTGAGGGCTCTGCCCCGCGGCGTGGGAGAGCCCTCCTAGAGCACTGACCGCACCCGGCCCGGCGGGCAGCTCTCAGAGCGGGTCCCACCGGGCAGGGAGTGGGCCCGCGGCAGCGGGCTGGGGGCTGGAGCACCTCTCCTGTGAGGAAAGGCAGGGAGAGCTGGGGCTGTTCAGCCGGGAGAAGAGGAGGCTCTGGGGGAACCTCAGAGCACCTTTCCAGTACCTAAAGGTCTATGAGTAAACTGGAGAGGGACATTTTACCAGGGCTTGTGTTGATAGGACAAGGAGCAACCGTTTTGAACTGAAAGAGGGTTTGGATTGTATACAAGAACTTTTTTAAATGAGAGGGGTGAGGCACTGGAACAGGTTGTCCAGGGAAGTGATGAATGCCCCATCCCTAGAAGTCTTCATGACCAGGTTGGATAAGGCTCTGAGCAACCTGGTCTAGTGGAAGGAGTCCCTGCGAAAGGCAGGGGCTTGAAACTAGATGACCTTTAAAGATCTCATTCAGTTCAAGCCTTTCTGTCATTCTATGGTTCATGGTGCTATCCCATGCTGTCAGATGGTTCTTGTTAGACATGTGAGCCCACTTGGCAACACAGATGCTTCCTGCAGCCATTTCAGCTGCAGGCCTCTCTGCTTCTGAGATACCTGAGGTGGCTCAACAACCAGGACCACCAGCAGGAATTTCCAGGGTGCCAGCAACCTCTTCCAGGACATGCCCATCTTCTGTTTTGCGAGATCCACATTCAGGTCATAACTCTTGTTCTCTTTCTCACACTCACTAGCTCAAGCCAGAGCTCTCCCTAGGGTAATGTGATACCATATTTTTCCTGAATCCCAGGCAGGTGAGCCATGTTACTTTTCCGTTGCTTAGATACTTGTAACAGCTCTCTGGTGTCCTTCACAGACTACCCCAGTTCCCTCTGCAAAGCCACCCTTTCATCTTCACTCCTAAGGAAAGGTAGGCGCCACTTTGCTCAAAATCACCAGGCCTGAGGCAGTGCGGTGGTAATGGGCTGGGAGTCCAGCTACAGTAGTTTGGTGTGAGTGCTCCACACTGCATGCCTGACCCTCTTCTTCTTGCTGGGCGCCTGACAAGTGTCAGGGCCCATGGACAACAAGAACTCTGTTTCCCCAGAAGCATCTTGCCAGCTCCTCACCCTCTCTTCTGCAATCAGCTCATCCCAAAGAGGTTGAGCAGGCCATCATTCTCCCAAAGCTTCATTGTAGCCTTCTTCCTTTCCTCCTCATCCTCTCCCAACTCACTGCTCCCATCCCCTTGTAAGCGAGGTGTGTGTGCAGTCCTGGGCACAGGGGCAACCAGCCCCTCCCTCCCTTGGCTTGCAGCTGGTCATGGGCAGAGGATGCTTGGAGGTCATTACTTTGCAGTTTTCACAGTATTGTTCTCACTTTGTCTATGGAAAATTGCCTCCTCTGCCCTTCTTGTCAGGGGCTGAAGGCGACTCTGTAACACTGTGGTAAGTGGTATAACTAACCTTTGCCAGTGACCTGTCTCTCTTGTTTCATTTTGAGCCAAGGGCAACAGGTATTCATTTGTCTTTGTCCTTATTGGTTCTTCTACTCAACTTGCTGGAAAACAACCCCCAAAAATCCCCAGCCTTGATATTTACCAAGAGTCACGGAAACTGCTTTGATTACCATGGGTGCCAGACTCTGCTGAGCAGTCCTGGCACCACACGGCCCATGGCTGGGCTCAGGACTGGAGCCAGGGAAAACTGTGCTGCCAGGATGCTCACAGAGAAATGAGAAAAACCAACTGCTGCTTCCCTGAGCCTGGAAGCATCACCTGGCTCCCCGTGGCTTTGCACTTTTTGCGTATTTGTGATCACTGGCTGCTGGCGATTGAAGCGTGGGGGCAAGCAGGTGGGAGGCGGGCACAAGCCGAGGGAATGGATCCGTGTGCACCCCATGCTCGCCTGGAGGCATCATGCTCCTGCTGGGCTCAGGAAACTGCTCTGTGGGCAGAGCAGGGTAGGTCACTTGTCCCTGGTTAGGGGCATGAGTCTCCCCACACCATGTGGCTGGTGGGGTGGCCAGGGTCATCTCCCAAGTGGGTGATGGAGGCAGGGAGGGCAGCTGCTGTCAGAGGTGTAGCTAGCCCCACGGGCAGGGAGCTTGCTGTCAGCAGCTCTGCCACCAACACTGTCCATATGAGGAAAAGATCCTTCCCTACAGCCAGGAGGTCTTGCTGGTCAGGGCCACCAGGAAGGGCTGGCACCCATGACATCATGGCTGGAGTTTGGCTTTTCTCTGCATCTGAATCCCTAGAAGCAGAAGCCTAGGAGCACCTGTCAGCTCGGGCTGACTCCTGCACTGCAACTGAGTTGTAATTCCAGGCACAGCCAGTGCCTGTGATGCTTCCCCAAGCCTCAGTGCCTGTGACAGCCTCAGTGGCTCTGCCTGCACGGAGCTGAGTCTCCTGCCCAACATAGGCACATTTCAGCTCCTCACCACATACGTGGGGAAAAGGTGGTGAAGCGGATGGGGCTGAGGCTGGCAGGGAGACACAGAGCAGCTCACAAAGCCCAGAACCAGGCTTTGCAGCCCATGCATTACCTGGGGCTGAGTTTGGGCTGAAGATACAGTGTGTGGTTGGTGAGAGAGCTTAACGACCCTGAGCCTTTGGTTTTGTCTGTCAGGGTGAACACGAAGTTATTCCCTGTTAGCTAAAGTGATGGGCTAATTTGGTGGTGAAGGCAGGAGGTGGGTCACTGTGGGTAAGACTGACAGCTCCGTATCCCTGTCTAGTTCAAGGGACTCTGGTAGACAAAAAGACCCTGTGTTAGCAAGGGCACTTTTCCAGCCCTGGCTCCGAGGAGATACCTCCATGAAGCTACTTCCAGAAGCCCACATGGGTTTCAGCAAAAGCAGTTTGGGTCTGTTTGACAGTGAGGTTTCACTGCAGCCTGTCACGTCTCAGATGAAGCTTCAGGAACAGGATCGTTTGCCAGTAACCACCACCTTGTGCTGATGTTATCTAGTTTCTGCAGAATGAACTTGCTGAGTTGTCATCCGTGACACCGTCAGGGGAAGTCCTGACTCCTGACACTGCAGTTCCTGTCTCTGCTTTGCCATGGCCCCAATTCCAGCAGCATCATCTGGGCTGGTTGGATTTGCTGGACACCTGCTTGTGCTGAAATGTCATGAGACTGTCAGAAAGACCTGGGCAGCAAGGCTGTGATGCAGGCCTGTGGGCTCCCAAATCCAGTGGAGCCACTAGCAGGCTAACGTAGTTTCTCGTTGAGGATAAAATGGCTACTGACAGCTCATCTCAAGGTGATGCTGAACACTTGGTGACCACACAAGCAGCAAGAGGGGGTTTGCACTAGAGCTAACGTGTGGGTATCGGCACGTTCCTCTCAGTACGTGCGCTACTGACTTCTGTGACAGAGGCAAACTCTGTGGGTGCCAGGCAGAGGCACTGCTGCATTGTGCAGGTGTTTGCCAAGTGAGGCATCCCTTTTCTTCTGTGCAGACTTTCCCTGGAGGCAGTGACCTGATTCACTCTCTAGCTCCAGCCAGCAGATAATAGGTGAGTGGCTAAGGTAGTCATGTGCTGGTGCATGCCGGCACTGCTGTATGGCTGGGCAGCATGATGGCACCCCATGCAGCCAGTGTAACAGGCTGGCAAAGCCAAACTCACTGGTCCAAACTAACTCTCTCAGCTGCAGGTGCAAGGTGTTCTCTGTGTCTGCAAAGTGGATGCAGGCACTGTTCTGCTGTCTGTTGAATACCTGCAGGTCGCTGGATCACATGCACAAGTTTTAGGAGCAATGCAAGCTGTCAGTGTACCCTGTGTGACATGGAGCCTCATTCAGGCAGGGCTTTGGAGCAGCACATTTCTTCACCTGATAGCAACCATCTGCTGTGGCTGCAAGGTCCCGCGCTGCTCGGCAGCTGAGTTCGCATGCTGGGGTAGCAGCACCTCAGCATTTCTCCCAGCCATGCTCTGGAGTGTGCCTAAGTGCCAGCTGGCACCTGGGAGGTTTAGATGAGAGTGCCAAAGGGTCTAAGGCTGTGCTCCAAATTCAAGATAAAGCTAGCTGGTGGGTCCCTCTCACTGTGCAGCAATGGGGAAAGGAGGAAGGCTGCATGAGGAATGGGATGAAGAAGAGCACATCTATCCTTTATAACTGTAATGCCATGGTAGATGGGGGGAAGCTTCCCTGGGCTGCTGTGTTTGCTTCTGTCTTCCCTGCTGTGAAATCAGGAGACATCCAAAGATGGGTGCTGACCTAAATTACGGCTGCAGGAAAATTTCCCTATGTACGGACTAAAAGTCCCACTAGGTTAGAGTGGAAACTAGTGAAATGCCACATGATAAAGATGTGCAGAGCAATTCCTGGCTTAGAGATAAGTCTGTTCCTCTGCTCACCCCCTCACAAGATGTTCAAAGAAATGGAAAGACAACTCATTTCACACTGGTAAACTGACACACTTCTCACAGAGCCAGCAAACTGGTTTGTGCAGGTGGACAAGATGCCCTGCTGGCCAACAGTTTCAGAGGACTCACAGAGAATCACGTATTGATATGAAAAACAAGGATAACCAAAACTGAACTAAAAAAGTTTGGCTTAAATAAGATGAAAGATGGCATGATTCTTGGACATCTAGTTTGGCATTCAGGTAAAGAATGGTGGCAAGGAAAACCTTCTTTGAAACCAATTTTGGCACTATTAGTGACACCAGGAAGACCAAGTCTTCATGTCAGGGCCTTGCACCATCACTGCTGGCATGGCTTAGGGTGTAGCACTTCTCCCTTGTCCCACCTCCAAAGCACCATCAGGGATGAGGTGCCATGGGAGGCTGCAGGTCACCTGTGTCTGGGCACTGGTGTTGGCAGCCACAGACAAAGCTGCAGGAAAAGCAGCCATGTCGCAGGAGGCTGATTACAGATCACCTCTCTCTTGCCAGGGTACCAAAATGCAAGGGTGGAAAGCACAGGATTGATGATCACCTGAAACTGCTCCTTCTCCCTCCCTCCATCTGCTGCTCCTAGCCCCCAGGGGAAACTTGTGGGAGTTGACAAGCCCTCTGAAATAGCCAGCACTAAGCAAGTCCTCCCTTGGTGTTTGGGTGTTGGACCATGGGCCTCCTTCCTTGTGTTTTTCTCAAAAAGGCTTTGAAGAGCCCTGGCTGCGGGCCCTGGGGGATGGACCAGGTTTGGGTCAGGGGCTCTACCCTGCTGCTGCCTCCCCTGGCAGCCTGCTCTGGAACTCTGGGTTGTCTCCCAGAGAGCTGGCAACAGGCGAGAGCTGTGTGCGCCAGGGTGCAATAGCACATACCAGTGCACTGTCCAGGCTGATGGGGCTTATACCCATTTGCGTGTTTTGATAACTCTGCCAGTGTGGCTCTGCCATTCAGTCTACTTGCACAGGCACCGAGTGTACCTTCTGCACGGCTCCCCTGTCCTCTCCTTCACAGCCACTCTGCCCCATGCTGCCTGTCCTCCCCCACGCTGCCTCCAATGTGCTGGACTCCAGCACTGCTTGTACAAGCACCACACACGCCTGGGCACAAGCTCACTGCATGTGAGCCCGTCAGCGCAGCTGCTTGTGCTGAACACCTCCTCCAACCATGCTGCACAAGCTGAAGGATTTGGGAAGTTCTTGTTCCCACCAAATGGAGCGGAGAGAAGGGAAAACCAGTATACACACCCTAGTAATCCAAAAGTGAAGCAGATCCCATTGGGGTGGAAGTACAGTACTAGCATGAGTGTTGTTCACAGCCATCTCTTGCCGAGGTGGGTGCCTCAGAGCCTATGTGCAAGAACATGCCCTAAATAAGCTGTACTAAATCCTTGGGAGTCTTGAGCATGTTTCGTGGTGATGGGTGGAATTGAAGAACATTTTCCCCTGAATGGAGTCATGAAGCAGCAACGTAATACACTCAAGAGTCGTGCATTAATTTAAGAGACAAGTGATGCATTCACTATCCACCCCCATGCCATGGATCATGGCTTCAACCAGTGCCCTGTGAACATCAAATCCTCCATCAGGCATTGTTCATCCCCTGGGAGCACAACTTTTGTTGCATGGTCGTTGCAGTTGGATTCACTGCAGCAGTAGCAGAGGCCCAAGGTTGAGTCCTGCTGCCACCATGGTCGGGCTGAACAGCCACATGTGCCTCTCCTGCTCTTGTATGGCCTGGAAATTCACACACTGGAAAGCATGAAAGAAGCTGGGGCCATGGCCCCTTGCCATCATCAGTAAGTCTACCCCTGGGTGGATCAGCCCTTCTGGTTAAACGGGTCACTGCCCTTCCTCTTTGGGCCTTCCCCGTCATCACCGAACGAGACTGCCACTGAGATGAGTCAAACCGTCAGACAACATCTGCACCCTCCACACACCCCGTCCATGCGCTTGGATAGTTCAACTGGTGGGCTCAGCCCAGGCAGCGGAAGCAAAGAAACCCTGGTTGGCTGTGGGGGAGTCTGATATCTGAACCTTTTCAGTGTCCCACGCGTGGTTGGGTGATCTGGTCCATTTTTGACCAATCCCAGAAGGTAGACAAAGTCTGTGAAGACAGCAGTGAAAGCAAGTTTGGCCTTGAATGGATGTACTCTACCAGGGTTTGGGATCTTCTGACTGGGAGACTCTTGTGAGTGTACATCTGAGTACTTGCTCATGAGCGGCTAAGTCCTTGCCAGGAACAGATTAGAGGTTGCTCAACTAAAGACACAACCAGTTGATCTGTACAGGACAGGGGAAGGAGAATGTGGTTCATCCCTTCAAAATAGCCTGGGGTGAACTCTAAAAATCTGTGTCTTGAGACTGAAACTCCCATATGTGCAGGAGGTCTGACCCTGCCAACCTCCTGTCAACCCTTCAGCTGGGAGATCTAGCCAGTCTTGCTCTTCCTCTCCAGTGGGGTCAGATGGACCCCATCTACTTGGAGCTCTGTGTCCATATCTGGAAAGCTAGCACATTTGGTGTTTTCTTTCTACAGTTTCCTTCTTTTAAAATATGGACACAAAAAATGCAGTACTAGTGACATTCAAGAAAACCCACATAAAAGTGACAAAGCCAAGTACCAAAGAACTAGAAATTGCCAGAAATGGATTCGCCTGGGCAGTCTAGCTTCAGCTGTCTTGTGGATATGATAATTTCCTGCAGATTGCCCTGGACTGCCACCTCTTCAGCACCCAGGCTGGCCCTTGGCTGAAAGGAGCAGTTAGCTGGACAGCTAGGTTGCCCCCTTTCTTAGCAGAGCTGGGAAACTCCTATTGAGTTGGTGAAGCAAGAGACTGCGGACAGAAAGGAGGTTCTCCTGGGTAAACAGCTGATGCCTCTCTGGAGAGCTGGATCTGTGTCTACCCCTGCCTCGAAGTTACTCTGTGAGTCGGTGAGCCACATAAGCAAGAGCTTTCACAGGAGCAGCCGCGTCTTCCTCATTTCCCAGAGCAGCTTTACAGAAGTGCTAAAGGTTTGCAGATGCAGTCATAGACATCAGCATCTGGGGTTTGGCTAAATTAAGTGCTATATAGTGCCAAAATCACCAAAAAACTTAGATCCTAGTTGGTTCAAAATGGGTATCCAAAATGAATGAGTACTTATGACCTAAATTTCTTTTTGTCTCCTATTTTGCACCTGTTAAGTAGGTATAACTCCATCCTCTCATCCCCCACTCTGGACCTGAAAAGGTGGCTGAGAAAACAGCTTCATTAATAACCCTGAAACACTCATTCAGTGCTGAAGTGACGAGCATTAGAAAGAGTCCGTGAAGAAACGGAAAAGCAGGATGTTGGAGCAGGCTGACTGCAGGACAAGATGAAGGTAACACAGCCATCCCAGGGAATAAACCCTAGTGGATCATGCAGCTACAGAGCACAGCATGTTACAGAGCATGAGGGTGTAAATGCAGTGTGCTGCAGGGATCCAGTTATGGGATTTCCATAATTTTGAGTGCTTGAGTTACAGCCCTTTTCATTCATCAGACCTTCGGGGTGTAAAGTACCTGTTTCCTGTACACTGGCTGGTTGCACCGAGTAAGAACTGAAATGTTGGTGTTTGATCTGCACCAAGTGGGATGAATTTGGTGGGACTATGCTTCAGCTCTCCTGGCACAATCTCACTCTCACACTGAGCTCAATCAAGATGAAATAGCCCTGGTGACAGAGACTGGGGAAGCTGCACACGTCGCGGACAGGACAACACATAGCTGGCAGAGGGGGACATGGCAAAAGCCTCTGCTAGACAGCAGGGACGTGGTTCAATACAGCCATTTTCTTAACATCTCAGCACTGATTTCTGTGCAAAAGTCTTCAAACTTATGTGGGGAATTGTAAGCAAGTTGTTGCAATTGTCCAAATATTGTAAGAAATTATTTGCATAAAATGCTACATGAGAAGCAGAAAAGCCTCAGTGGTTTACAGGAGGCTGAAGTTGGTAACTGGTCTAGGCTGGATTTTTAAATAGCACTATGCACTGAATGGCTGTGCGAACAATATGAGTGAGATGCATGGGGTAAGATGAAGTTTTGAATGTTGCTATCATAAGCCTGCTGCAGGCAAGAGCTCTGGAGCAGCAGGTTTACAAGGAAACTCCAGCACCTACCTGTGCTGAGGAAGCTGGTTGCACAGCTGGGACATAGGGAAAGAGGCTTTGAAGCAAAGGTGCTGGCTGAAAAATACCCGATGTGCTCTCTTGGTTCTGTGGAACCCATACTAGTAGCTTTTTTTTTTTAAAAAAATTCCTTATTGAAACCCTGGGAATATAACTCATAATCCATCCCACAGAGGCAGGATTCAACCTGGACTTCTTTTGAGAGAGGTTTCTTCCCAGCCACTTCATATAAAGGGGCTTGAATAACTTTCCTGAACTGTCCATCCCAAGGTCTTCCTAACTTCATCTTGCTTCCAATGTCAGACCTCCACCTTTCCTGCCACAGCTGGAGCCTGTTGCTTCTTACCTTGCTTTGGCACAGAAAGCAGCTGACCACCCTTTCCATTACAACATATGAAAGACTGTTCCTTGCTCACCACCCACTTCCCACCCCCAAGACTTCTCTTTTCTAAGCTAAATAGGCCAACTTTCTTCAGTCCTTTCTCTTAGCAATATTTCTGTGTGTTTATCCTTTGTATTGTTTTTCTTCCAGACTACTCTACTTCTTGGCCTGGGACTCTGAACAGGTCCTGGCCCCGCACAGGCAGCACAAGGCAGTCGTCTCCTCTGCCTTGCCCCAGAACCCCAGGTCAACACTTGACCCCTTTGCTGCTGGCAAAGCTTCAGTTTTCAATGCTCTGCAACCCCCGGAGTTTTCCCTGCCATTCCGCTGCCCCGTTGGTTATTCCCCAAATCTTCTACCTACAGCTCACTTTGCTTTACATTTGCATTTGTTCTTGCTGAACTGCATCTTGCTGCTTTCAACTATTTCTCCACAGCTGGGATCACACTAAGCCCAGGCTCCAGAGTCCCTGCAGCCACTCTGTCCTGGGGCAACAGGACTCCCTTCAGCATTGCCTACTGTAATTCACAAGGGACAAACACAGGACTGGTTGGCCCTGTCCTTCCCCTAAAACCTCTGGAAATAGCCTTTCTCCATCAAGCTGCTGGTATGGCAGTAGCCTAGCACTGGTGAGTTTTCCCAGTGCCACTGACGCTGATTTCACAGCTCCTGTAATTAAGATCAAAGAGAACTAAATGGTCCCAGACAGAAAGTCAGGGCATGTTATTCACAGTGTCAATTTAGTCACCTAAGTCAAGCACAGAGACTAGGAGACTGGCTCCTGAAGCTCCCCCTTACAGCAGGGGGGAACCTGGGCAGGGACAGCAGGAAATCAGCTCCCCATGTTGTGCCTGCAGCAGGTGCCCAGGGCAGCTCCCACAGAGCTGTGAGCAGATGCTGGTGGAGCCATACTAATGGTTTCTGCTGCTCTCGATTGGGGGATCACACCTCTGACCAGAGAAATGGCAGGGGGCTCTCACTACTTGTGAGGAGACAACATGGGTCCAGCCCAGCCCAGAGAAGCATTGTGAAAGCTCTGCCCATCTTCCCACCAAGAGACGCTTGTCTCACTTACAGATGCTTATTGGCTTGTAAGTGGCAGGAATTCATTAATATCATGGCCAGTTCAAGGGCAAAGAGTGTGTTTGGACAAGGCAGGAAAATGGATGGTCTTTTAGTCCTGCTCAGAAAGGCCAAGTGTCCAAACCCTCTCCCATGCTGTTGCTCTCTCCTGGGGTGTCTTCATCAGCTGTTAATAAAAGCCCAGCTCTGGGCAAACCAAGGTGTGCTCAAAACCTCCTTCCTGTGGATCAAAGAACATCCTTTGCCATAGCCACATTCTGCACAGTTTTGCACTGACTGTCCAGCTCCCGCCAGGACACTCAGCTTCCCTCACCACCTTCTGCCAACAGCTCCACCACCTTCCCAACTGCCTCCCAGATGCTGGCCTTGCTAGATACAAAAGGAAGGAATTCAGCTAATTTGTCCAATAACGCAACAAGGGTATTTTTCTCTGAGGGAGAAGCTCCCTCCATCCAGCAGCCTGCAGAGCAGGATAGGCCAGGCAGTCTCTGAGACCTGCTCACCAGCAGAGGAGTGTGGTTTCCTTGGGAGAGTGCGAATCCTGCAGTGTGCTTCCTGGAAAGCAAGTGTGGCACAGGGTTGCATAGTTCAGAGGAAGTGTAGTGATGCAGCAAGCTAATGGATCCTTCAAGGGTTGTGATGCTGGCCGGTGCCTTGTGAGGCCTGAACTCAACACCTCTCACCTCACTGATGCCTTCGGCTACTCCATTTCCAGAGTCAGCTACACCAGAAGAGCCCTGCATGCTACAGAGGGGCTGCACTGCCAGGAAATTGGGTCCCTCAGGGTGGGTCGTGCTGAGCAAACCCTTGCAGCCATGTTAAAATGTGTGGTGGATCCTTGCATTTCCATATAGCCACCAGGAGGAAAAATACACTCAAATGCCATGAAATGTTCAGATGTAGGACACCAGTTCCACAGGATGTTTCTAAAGGGGCAAATGGGCCAAAATGGAGTATTTTTGCTACTGGAGCTAAGTCAGGAGATTTCCCTGAGCCACCCAGCCTGCGGCCAGCCCCACACAGTTCTTGGTTTTGGCCATGTTTGCTCCTGTGTTGGGTCCATGAGTGGCAAGGACAGGAAGAAATCCCAGCAGTGCCCATGCAAGTCTGCACTGTGTTCCAAGCACATACTTCTCTGCAAGTGTGTTTTCTGTGCTGCAGTACAGCTGCAACCCCAAAGCTGCCAATACTCGTGCTCTAATGACCACGACATCTCAAGTGCCCTTGCCTATGGCCTGCTGCTTAGACTTGCTAGCGAGGCAGGAGAAACTCAACCAAAACACCCATAGACTCAACCAAAACACAAACTGGAGTACCCAAGCTGTGCTAACCCATGACAGCAACACAACTCAGTAAGCTGGGAACTGGGAACAGCTGTTTTCTGCAGGAGTGGGTTACTGTGGATGGGTTTATGCCTGTTTCTAGATCTGCTCCTTACTGCACATGCAAGAACTTAGCAACTCCAAAGTCGTGTGCTCCTGTCTGGATGGAGAGCCAGGGCATGTGGCCCTGGCTCATCCTGCTGGATCTGGTGACATGAGCAGATCAGAAAGCAAATGGTCCCTGCTTTGGCACCTCCTACTCCTGCATTGTCACCTCCAGAGCCACTAGCATGGGGTACTCCGAAGGTACCCCTGAAGCACTGCTGTCCTGGGGGCTGATTGCACATCTTTAGTCTTCTGAGGCTATGTACTAAGGATAGAAGTAGTCCCAGAGAGCACAGACTGGGGACAAAGAAGGGGATCCAAAGCAGCTTCTCCTTGCTGCTATCTGCATGGGCCGATCCATAGATTCTTATGTTTACAGCACTTTGTCTGCCAGGGCTGATGTTCCCTTATGGGTCAGTGGTGACATACTAATGAATGTTTTAAAGTGCTAAATAGCTTTTCTTTATAGAAAATACTAGTCCTACCCAACCCAGATTAAACGTTCTATGATCCTGAGCCTTTCTTCTTAAATGGGACTGGTGCTTCATCATGCCCATGTGAACCACCTGCACTAACAATGTTTATGTGGCACTTGCTGAGGGTACCCGTCCCCTCCCCGGGACCCGTGTCAGTGGTGTGGGGGTGGCAGGAGGAGGTAGGTTGTGGGGAGATGTGTGGCTGCCTGGGAATTTCCTTTGCTGCCTTGGGGTGACTGAGGTTGGCCGGGGCTGGACTGACCTCCTGCCTGCACAGGGCTGGCATGGGACACAGTGCCCCTGGAATTTCTGGGGCTCCCAGTGGTACCTCCTCCGCACCGCCCTCCTTTGAGGGTCCAAGTTTCACAGCCAGAGCCGGGGCTTTTCTTCCTTTCCATCTCTGCTGTTTGTCTCAGAGAAAACCCATCGCGTTGTTTTTCAACTGCCTGAAGGTGTTTTTCGGGGGTTTTTCAGGCTATTTTGAAGCTCATTTTTCCCAGATGTGCTTTTTTTTCTTCTTCTTTTTTTTTTTTTTTAATTGGTTTTAAAATTTTTTTTTCTTCTGTAACTTTTCTTCTTTGCCTTAAAGTTTCCGGCCACGTGACTTTCAGCTTACATCCCCAAGGTTTTGAGAAACCACAGGAGGCTGAGACCTAAAGGGAAGGTGCAGAGGCTCTGAGAGGAAAGGCAGCGAAAGTGTCGGAGTGCTGGGCAGGAGGACAGAGTGCTTCTGAGACGGGTGAGAGCAGGGAACCAAGGGCCATATCAGAGGTGACAGAGGAGGACAGAGGAGAGGCAGAGAAGCAAGACAGAAGGCAGGCACACCAAAAGCACAAAGGAAGCTGAAGAGACCCTGGGAGCCAGAAACAGCAGCCATGCCCCACAGCTCCGACAGCAGTGATTCCAGCAGCTTCAGCCAGTCTCCCCCTCCCAGCAAGCAGGTAAAGCAGGGGCCCTTCCCCAGCTCTCTCCAGCTGGAGAGTATTTCAGGGTGGGCCACGGGTGGGAAGGAAGTAGGGTGGCACCCACTGTCGGTGTTTTCACAGCACAATATGGCAGAGCTTTCTAAGAATGGCTGTGGAGAGAGAGATGCAGGGCTCAGCCAAGGGCCTTGGCACTGAGCTGAGTATGGGCAGAGAGACATGGCCTGGTTACCTGGGGCTATGCCAGGGGCAGCTGGGGGCCCAGGACCCCCAGGCATGGTGCATCCTGTGATACGTGCCAGGCAGGCAGGAAGCTTTGGCGTGAGTCGGTGCTTTGGTGAGGAGCTGGAGCAGGCATCTCCTGGCCATGGATCAGGGTGTCTCAGGGTCAGCCTGCCTGCTTCCTGCTTCTGTGGACAGCACTCGGGAACCAGAAAAGCCCTGCAACTTTGGATCTGCTTTTTTTACTGTTCAGCCTCAGAGGTTTTTCATGTCAGTGATGCTTCACGGACGGATTTTGTTTTGTTGCACGGCATACCTTAATGGTAGGTCTTCTGCTGGCAGATACAGACACAAGTCTGAGGTATTCTCACTGCCTTTTCTGGCTAAACTTTATTTTATCTGTCATTTGCCGTTTCTCTAGGGCTGGCAACAAGAGCAAGCGACTGAGACTTTGCTCAGAAATCTTGGGAATCATCAGGGCAGATGATTTTTGGCTTCCAAACAAGGATGGGAATGCATCCTAGCTTGCATCCTGGTAAAGACAGGGATAAAGCACAAAGTTTTCCAAAGGATAGAGACTGGACTAGATGCAGGATACGGGAGCTGCTATATCTGAGACATTTTCAGGGTATTGAAGGCAAGGATAAAATGGTTCAGTTCAAAGAAGAAAAATATCTTGGGTTGGGGGGAGGGGGGAGAGGATGTGGACAGATAGATGGGCTGGGAAGATAACCTTTGTGGCTGAGTTTTGTAGTCTTGTGGAGAAGTGGTGGTGTGAATGTTAAAGAGTCCACAAGAGGGGCAGTGCAATATGAAAATAGAAGATGAAAGTCTGTGTGACAGTTTCAACTGCCAGAAGGCTGCAGCAGGACCAGAGCTCAGCAGAGAATGGCTGGTGCGTGAAGCTCATGACCTGAAGCCTGGAAACCTCTGTTCTCCCCTGCTTAAGAGGCTTGGGAGTGTTTCAGTCAGCACTGCAGGCATTGCTACCAATGGACTCCAGAAAACAGCAAGGACAGAGATCAGAGAGGTGGAGCAAATAAGATCTGTGTTAAAAACAAAAGCTCTGGGTTTGTCTAGTTGAAGAAAGCAGGGGCCATATTGTGAAGTGAGGGTCTGCAACAAATAAAGCCTGAGGCAGAAGGATGATGGAGAAGGGAGGGACTTTCAGGGGTGAAAAGAGGAAAACACAGGCTGAATATCTGGGAAAATGGTATATCCAAGGAGCTGGAATGTCTGCAGTACCATTACCCTGCAGAGAGACAGGAAACGAAAAGGTTTTCTGTACAAGAATTCAAATTGTCTTTCTTCCAGAGGGAGGTCCTTACTCTGGTCCATCAAACTGTATCCCAGGCTTTGTGTTGGTGAAGGGAGAGTGGTCATTTCCCAGCTGTTCTGGGATCCCCAAGGATGTCAGATGTGCCCCTCCTGGCAACAGGGGTACTAAAAGCATTGCACATCCCCTGGACTATGGCTTTATACTAGTGTGGAGGGTGTGTAGCCCACGTCCTATGCTTCAGTGATGTTGTCTGCTGTGTCCCTTTCCCAATTACTGCCCTAAAGGAGAAGGGTGAGGGAGAGAATTACCCAGTCATTTCCACGCCTTGTTTCCCTAGGACTCTTCTGATGACATGAGGAAAGTCCAAAGGAGGGAGAAGAATCGCATTGCTGCCCAGAAGAGCCGCCTGAGGCAGACCCAGAAAGCAGACACACTGCACTTGGTAAGCACTCCCACCCTTTCTCATCCCTGGTGCCGAGGACTCATAGGAGACACTGTGCTTTTCCCCTGGGACTTGGTGCAGAGATGCTCAGTGGAGGCAGGACAGGAGAAGTGAGGCCAGGGCAGGATGTAGGAGTCAGCGCCTGCAGCGAGAGCACACAGCCCAGGACGACTTCCACTGAAGCATTTAGTTTTGCAGTTAGTTTTGAATCCATCTTTATCTCTCTGTCTTTCATTACCAATTTCCTTTCCCAGCCTCTTCTGACTGAGCTCTTTGAAAGCACAGTCTCACCTGGGCTAGCTCTCCCCAGGTTTGTGATTCATGCCACCACTTATGCAGAGGTGCAACAGCATACAAGGATACTTTTCTGTGGCACTGTGGGCATCGCCACAGCTCTTCCCAGTGTGAAGAATTAGATGTCTGCCTTTCAGGAGGGATGGTCACTTCTGGCTGTGTGTGTTTGGGCAGGAGTATGTAGTCAGTGTCAGAGTGTAAGGGCTCGGATGCTTTGCATTTTGCACATTGATAAGTGCAGTCCGATGTATTTTGGGCCACTGGTGGGAAGGATGAAGAACATGCAGCCTGCAATGGCCAGAAACCATCTTTACCCCTGTGCTGGGCTTGGCTGTCCTTTGAAAAGTGGGAGTTGAGCTCATGTTCAAAAAAAGTACTTTGATTTAGCAGTCTTCATATTCCCTCATATTCCCATTATTGGAAATAATTCTTAAGAATCCAGTTCTGAACCTTCCTCCTTACATAGTGCCCTTAGTCCATAGTTGGAGCTAGGTTTAAGACAGATTTTACTCTTTTCTCAGTAGCTGATGAGCCTTCTAGAGCTGACATGCCTCTAGATTTGTTGCATTACATCTGCCAGCAGCAAAGGCTCTGGGCAACTGTGTCTGAGAGAGGTGAAAAAACACCCTTTCTTTGGGGTCAGTGCTCTCTCCACAGTAATCCTAGAGGCAGGAATGGGGTCTGAGCTTCCCCCAGGAAAATCCTGCCTAGCTGTGCACCAAGCAGAATAAGGCTGCTTTTCTTAGAGCAGATAACAAACCACTTGCTTATGAGATTACTACTGCTCAATTAGCATTGACAGCACACAGTCCTTGCCTTCCCATTGGGATGGGGCAGTGGGCAAAGTCCAGTTTGGATCCTGACAGGCAGATGAAAAAATGCAGGGAGGCAAGTAGAAGATGGATGGTAAATTTCTGCTAGTTTTTTTTCAAGTCCAGTGGACAGTGACCCCCTGCTGCTCCTAGGTTCGTTCTCTGAGCGCTCTTTGCGTTTGGTGGATTCTGCACCAGGGACTTTGTTTCTCTTATGTGGTTCTTCCCAGAAAAGCATGGCTCAGTTTGAGCTATGGTGGTATGAAAGGAGCCACCAGCTCCATCTGCCCCAGGGTTTTCTAGCTTGTGTTTTGAGGAGAATGAGTCATGGGAAAGCTGGGACTCCTGGCCTCTGGGTGATTCCCATCAATTCCTGAGTTCAACAACAGTCATGATTTCCAAACCATTTGGTCACGCCTGTGAGATGCTGTTTGCTGTAAATGCTGGGTGCATTTCAACCTGTGCACAGAGCGGGTATCATCAGGAATCAGCGTGGCAGCAGAGGGGAGAGCGGAAGGTTCACTTTGCCAAGGTGGTGGTGCAGCTTTCCAGAGCCTCCAAGTGCTGGGTCCTGCTTTAGCTCTGTCAGCTGAGTTTCCAATCCTCTGGTCCTGCCCAGGCTGCTGGCTCCATGGTCGGTTGATGCCTGCAATGCTTCAGCCTGGAGCTGGCTGCATTTCAGCAGAAGCAGAGGTAGCAAAGGCTTTGATGCTCTCAGTAGTGTTGAGACAAGGCTGAGCATCATTTTTAACCCCTTTGTTGTTATTCTCATTAATACCAGTATTAATTCAGTTCTTCTGAGGTCTCAGTTTCTCTTTTCTTCTGACTCAAGCGTCTCCCCTTCCTCCCCATCGTGCCGCTGCTTTCCCCGGCTGCTAGCAGGAAGCAGTGAGTCTCTTCTTTCCAGGGCAATGACAGGTTTCCTGTGACAGGTGGTTTTCTGGTTAAAGACGGCGGTTATTCAACGTGCTCTCCCCCGGGGGCTGGGCTGCCCGGGAAGCGCCCGGAGATGTGTGTGTGCATGAGAGGGAGCGAGAAAGCCTGGGCGGGAGCAAGCCACAGTCAATTCTCGTAAGCCGGGGCCGGGGAGCGTGGCTGGGGCTGCCGGCATCGCACCCACACCCGGCGTGGCCAGCTGGGGGAGGAGGGTTTGCCCAGGCGTGGCTCTGTGATGAATTTACCAGAAATATATCATTCTGGAAATTCTGTGGGGCAGAGAGGCGCAGGACCGCAACCCTCATGTCCCTAGCTCATCCCTATGGGTCTCACGCTGAGGAAACCCCTGTGGTTTCGTCTCCTCAGGAGAGTGAAGACTTGGAGAGACAGAATGCTGCCCTGCGCCGGGAGATCAAGCAGCTGACAGAGGAAATGAAGCACTTCACCTCGATGCTGAGCTCCCATGAACCACTCTGCTCCATCCTGACATCCCCTCCACCACCTCCAGAAGTGCTTTATGCCACACACTCTTTTCACCAGCCCCACATTAGCTCCCCACGCTTCCAGCACTGAGCCAGCCAGCAGGACAGCAGCCTGCCAGCTCCACTGATGGCAAGAAGTAACTTCGTGGGGCTTGCTCTTCCATCCAAGGGAAGGAATTGGACAGATGGACATTCCTTCTTAAAGTATGTACTCTGAGTGATTTGCCTAAGACTTGCTTCCTGTGCAGAAATGGCAGAGCCACCATGAGGCATCTTTGGACCGTTTCCAGCTTGGATTCCGGGAAGAAGAGGCAGTCACAAAGGGGCACCAACCCCCTTCTCTGGTCCTTGTTTGGGGACACTCACAGGAGTGTGCAGCGCCGGCAGCCTCCATAAGAGCAGCTGGCTGTGGCACGCAACAGCCAGAGCTCCAGGAAGAGGAAAGGGAGCAGGGGTGGAGGGGAAGGCTGGGAGCCACAGAGTGTCAGGGCAAAACTGGTTTATTTTTGTAAAATAAAGATTGAAAATGCTTAACTCTTTGTTTCCAAAATAGGATTTGAGTTACTCCTAAGGCCTGATACAGTGAAGACACAAGCAGCAGGAGGGGAGAACTTGGAGCCCAGGAAACAGCCCTGCATGCACAGGAGTCTAATCCAGGGCCAGCAACCGGAGCCCCACATTTAGAAGGGGGGCCCATGCATGTAGGCTGCACAGGCTGAGGAACAATGGTTTGTTGGGTAATGGGATCCCTGGGGAGGAGGGGTCCCTCCTTGCTGCAGGGCTGGACCTGGCTAATGAGTGTGACATGCCATGTAGTATCACAGGTCTCTTCCCTGCTGACTCTCTTGGCTCCCGGCTACTGGTGGCTATGCCTCCACATGCTCCCCTTGCATGTGTGGAGGCGCGCTGCCATTCTGTGTCAGCTCACAGGCAGCTTGGTCAGCAGCACAGCCGGGAAAGAGCATCACGGCATGGAGGGAGCTGGTGATGCTGTCCTGGAGTGCACAGTAGAAGCAGGACCTAGCAGGACTCTTGCTCCAAGGTACCCTGCTAAGGCATGTAGCTGCAGCCTACATTCTTTCCCCTTGCCCATCAGTCACAGCTCCACAAAAGGCTGCTGCACTACCTCATGCATTGAAACAGATGAAACCTGAAAGGTCAGAGAGGAGTAGATTAGTACTTCTGAGTTTGATTTATTGGAAACATAAGCTGGTCCATACAGGCAGTCTCTGCACCTTACCCCACACCAGCCAGCAGCCCACTTACCAGCCCCACTCTATACACAAGGCTGAAGCCCACCTGCCAGTGGTTCTGTTGCTAACAGTGGCTCAGGACTGCTGTCATCTTCAAGGAGCATCAGCTGCAATCTTTTCAGCATAGAGTACCACAAGCAGTGCTGCTGATGTAGGCTTTTAAATGAGGGAAATAGACCAAATTTGTAGATATCCTTCTTTCAGGCACAGAGAAGTAGCCTATTTCCAGATAGGTTTTGGCCCACCATCATAGCCCTCAAGAGCAGTTGGGTAAAGTCTGTAATGTGCTGTGCTGTGCACATTTTCTCTCTCTGGTTTGCACTAGCAAGATGATAACCAAATACTGCCATGCCTCACCAAGCTGTCCTCAGGACAGGTGCAGGTAGCACTGTGATTTCTCCTGCCATGGTCTGTTCAGAGGTTTGTGAGCCTCCTGCCTCCAGTTTCTGTGCCAGCACGGGAAGCACCGTGGTCAGAGCTGCCTGGTGTCAGTGCATTAGCCTTTTAGGTGTCACCACCCTAAAAAAGCAGTGCTAACGCAATGGATGATTGCACTGGCTCTCCTTGTCTGTGTGGCTCTGGGATGAGGGATGAGCACATTTAGGGAAGGACATAGGGAAGAACGGTGATTATTCCAGCCAGGTAGCTGGGTTTCTGCATATATGACATGCAGAATACATCTATAGGAACAATTTCAATGTGTCTTACACCACCTCTTTCTGCTAGATCTCATGCCACTAGGCTTCACTCTAACCATTGGTTCAATAAACAGAGCTGCTGATTCCTTGCACAGGTCGTGCTTTGAGCCAATCAAGCTACACAGGCTCTTCCCAAGGTGCTTTTCTCTGGAATTTGTCCCTTTAAGCCTGAGAGAGACAACTGACTCCAGCTCTAGGTGAGCTTGTCTTTACAGGCTCTGCTTCTGCTCCTTGAGCTTCTGGTGGATTTTCTCCCAGATTTTTCACTTTCACTTTTGCTGTTCTTTAGCGTTCTGATGTTCCCGAGCTTCCTGGTTTACAGTCAGAGAAAAAAGCTACTGCTACCTTGCTTGGGGTTTGCTGTGGAGGGCACTGCAGGCTCATGCTCTTCACTGGAGGATGCAACAGAGTCCCACCAAAGCTTGCAGTGTTGCCTACAGTGACAGATCTCCATCCTTGCTGTGACCTTTCTATTTTCTCATGGCTATAAAATGCTAAGCTTGGTTTTAGCTGCAGATGGAGAAGGTCCTACCCTGATGTATATGTCACCTATGCCCACATATATACGAAGCCAGTATTTTTGCTGAAAAGCTATCGAAGTCTACATCCTTTAGGCTGGGTGGGGTTCTGTGTAATGCCCGCAGAATTGCTAGACCCACTCACTGGTAACGTCTCAGACTTATTACTGCAACTCAGAACGAAAATAAGCAGCAAGGGGTGAGACTGGGAGACGGGTTTGCAACAACATCCTCTCCAAAACCTAAACAATATTCTTGGCATCATCATTTAATGTGTCCTCCTTTTGCATGGCTGACTGTGAGCTGGAAGTCCTCCTACCGATGTTGTTCTCAGTCGTTCCAGCCAAACCAAGCCATTCTGGCGTTTGCTGCTCCTAGGAGACACATCTTCCAATCTGACTTGTCTTTGCCCCGGTCTTGCCTGCAAAAACCTGATCACAGAACATGATCTGCGTGGTTCGAGCCGGTTTTGACCTCTGCTTGCCTATGGTAATTGTGAGGTGTCTAGGAGGTAGTCTCTCTATGTTATAAAGAATGGTTCTTCTGGGAGAATGTCCTTATCACCCAAGCAGCAAGGGACAACATATCCTTTCAGCCCTTTCAAACAGTGGCTGGAAAAAAGATCTTTTCCTGAGGCTATTCGCAGAGATGCACAAACTGCTTGCTCAGGCTGTGTGAGGAGGTTCCTTCACTTCTATACTGGTGCTGTCTCTTGCTTCTCTTTCCCAGGCTCCGGGCCTCCCCTCAAGACTTGTCACAAGCTGCTTTTGATTTCTAAGTAGCCAAGTGCCTGTCCTCACCTGTCCTGGTGTGGCCCTCACCGTTGTCCACAAATGAACTGCAAATGAACCTAAACGGGGAGCAAGGTACAGGGCGGTGGCCAGGGCAATCATCTCAAATTGCTTTCGATTGTCTGCTCCTACCAGCAACGCAATTCCTGTGATTTTCATTTCCGTGGCATCTGGCATTTCTCAAGTGTATGTTATCTGGCCATGCCCAGCCTACAGGAGGACTGTGGTGCTGGCTGCTCCAAGGGAAGGGGATGCTTCTGGGCACACAACTGGATAAACCGGGTGATGGCTGGGCCTGTGGAAGCCTGTCTCTGCCCCAGTAGGATGTCAGCGAATTTCTGTTGCGCTACATAGTTCCTCACTGAAAACTTCTCTCAAAGCAGTACATAATCGAGGGCTCACAGGAGGCTGAGAGACTCTTCCAGCCGGGGAACGCCAGACAGGAGGGAGACAGCTCCGCTCTGCAAGCAAAGCCTGCCGAACACTGCGTGTGTGCTGGCCTCTGCTGGGCGAAGGCTGAGCGCGCCCAGCCAGCACCTGCATTCCTTTTGGCAAAGGACAGACTTAACAGCTCTGTTGCCCATTTCGCTGTGGCTCCAAAGTATTTATGCACTTGTTTTACAAATCCCATCTCAGAATTCACTTCTGTTAGAGCTGCTAGCCTGCATCAGCAAGAGGATAACTTCCTGCATGCAGAACCAAAGCAGCAGCCCACAAAAGAGACCCTCTCTCTACCTCTTGCAATGATCATAGTGTACAAAGCAGCACGTGTCATACAAAAATGCTGCCTGGATGTAAATACTTCATCACACAGAGATCAGAGAAGATCGGGAATCACTGCTAAGAGACAAAGTATTTTTATAAATCACAAGCTGTCAAGAAGAGAAAAACCAAAGCATGGCATGAAACGGCAAGACTTCCTCTCAGTGAACAGCCCTGTGCTCACTTTGTCTGTGTTCTGCTGTGTTTTTGCCACCTTATTGATTGGTGATCTGGAGGAGATGTGAGCAGTGAGGCAGCGTTATATGTATCCATAAAGGTTTTTTAGGTTACTGAAAAACCCTATGCAACTAAATGTTAGGGAGCATATATTCATCGCTTGCCAGGGCAGTGTTAGGTAGGGTTAGAACATGAGACTCTAATTTTTCTTGCAATTGAGGTTGCACACACCAGCTCCTGAGAGTTCTACTGCTTCAGAGACATCCACGCAGAGACAACACACCTTCCTCCCAACTCTTGTACCAACCAGTTCTGTCCTTCTTGCTAAGATACAGTCAACTTTTCTCCCTGCACAACAGTGGTGATTTGGTGCCGTGGTCCTCAGAACTTTTCCCAGGTTCCGTTTTTTTGCTGTAGTGTGAGTGGGAGAAAGAAGAAGGGCATGCCCGAGTTCAGCAGTGAGGCACATTTCCAGCACTCTTTTATTATTAATTAATGTCAGCTGCAAGCAATAGAAGATTAAAATCTTTTTCTTGTGTTATTGCCATGAACTGGTATGACTCACTCAGATGGAGTTTAGAGGATGCTGAGTAAGAAGGGCTTGTATACTTCAAGTTTTGGTATTTGGGGTTAATCTGTGACCCTGATCTGGACTGGGCATGTAAATCTAGACTATGGCTGAGTTTTGAGGCTCACTGGATCTTTTTTCACTTCTTTTATTCTGAGCTGAACAAAGATATCTTCGTGTCTCATGTGCATGCCTGGTACACAGCAGAGGAGTAAAGTGGGTTTGCTCCAACAGCAGAGCTTATGCACAGCTTTCCTCACAGCCATCTATATCTCCACAGCTTTTCACAAGCAATGGTTGAGAGCTGGGCTTAGATACTCAAGCAGCACAGCAGGCTAACCACAGTTACACAGTTTTCGGATTAGAGCCGGTTCTCATCCGGCCTGATCAGAGAATGGGGCAGAGCAAGTTGATACCTGTTTGCAGAAGACTGTGCAGAGGTAGCATAAGCACCCTGTGTTTGGAGGGATGTGCACTAACCAGAAACCGGCGCCTTCGAGGTACCTTGCGTGCAAGTGCTCTTCCACCCTGTGCACTCCTTTTCCATCTTTTTCTTGCTGCAAGGAGGCAGCTGTGAATATTAGCACTTCAGCCACGCCCTCCCATCTACTCTTCGCAGTTCAGACTTACATGATTCATCTACACAAACATCACATCTGAACTGGACAGGATTAAATTAAAGCCATTGCTCTGTTAAAGCCAGGCTTTGAGCAGGGAGATTGGATTTGCAAAGAAGTGATAAGTTCAAGCTGCTCTTGGGCAAGCCCTTGCAGCCCAGGCTGGAAGGTGTCAGACTGGAAAAAAATCCTGCCCCTGGAAGGGCCACACAAATCACCATAACTCTTTGTGCCCCTGTAAAATAGACACAGTTGATACATCCTTGCTAAAGCTCCCGGAGAGTGAGAGCAACACATGAAATATGCTGAAGGGGAGCAAAACATTTTTTCCCTTCCCCTAGCTGTACTTTTGAAACGCCTAAAGCTTTGAACAGTACAGGTTTGGTGCTCAAAGTTAGCCACTGCACAACTTTGGTGGTTCAGAGGTCTGCAGTCTTCTCTAGATGAGATTTACGACTGTGCAACTAAGCCATTGTGTTTTGTATAGAGGAAGATAACTTTGGCAAAATTTTGAGTACTGCAGAGGTTGCCTGCTGCACTGTTGTGAATGGAGTTGTCCACCACTGTTCATGTACCCAGATCTTTACACTGGAAATGTAACAGGAAAGATTCTTAAGGGTATCAAAACAATTGTGCACCAAAACTACAGTAATAAACGAATCCGTTGTCTTTATAAACTGTATACTGGGTGGCTCTTGGGATGCAGAAAGCTATAGGTGCCAGCAGAGGGCTTGCAGGGTTCCCTGCTCCACCGGGGAACACCACTGGCTTTGTCCAGAGCAGCAGCCCTGCCAGCTCATCCTGCACCTCGTGTCTCCAGCTGAGCACTGCATCCAGGTGTGACCCCAAAATGAGTGGCTCTGCCAGCTATTCGAGTCTTGTCATTTAGTCTTACGATACAACTACATGACCTCTGAAGAACACCACTAAAGCAGTTTGGGTGTTGAACCTAATATAAAACCTTCTCCCTCCACTAAAAAAGATCTTGTAATCTTTCCTGCAATGTATTTTGTGAAAAGTTGTGTGGGATATCTGCTGACAGTTCTTCTATCAGTCAAAATGTGGTAGAGCCACCTAACAGCTAAACCAGTTAGGCTTGGTAAGTGCAATGATGAAATTTAGAGGCACAAATAACAAGGCTGAGAGTTTGAAAGCAAGGGACATCCTGTGATCCTTTGAGGTTAGATACTTCCCATTTAAAGGGAACGTAGAGAACTGCATGGCTGTAAGATCCGGTAGATCCTCGAGTACTTGCTTTTCTTTAGCAGCTTTCTCCTTTTGTTAACTTACTCTTTGGATCTCTGAACCAGTGTTGGAGAGAAAAGACACCAAGGAATTACACTTTTCACAATAATTTTCTACTATACCTTTTGCACACCTTCCAAGCCAATATTCTTCACCCATTCATATCGCCTTGCTTGTCATTGAGCCTTGTTGCCATGTGGATTATCAATGCTGTTACCATCCCTAGCATTTATATTTATTGGGTGGACTTTGAGAATAGCAAGCTTGTTGCAAGGCCTTACAGAACATAAAGGAACTGTATGTACTAATTGGTCATAAAGGCAGCATGTATTCAAAGACTGTCAATGTTGGATTTCTTGAGATCAGTGGGGAAAAGGATTACAGAGGTTAGGCTCTATCTGATGGCCCATACTGTTACACTTTTCTTGGGTCCTGCTTCTTCCTCTGATTTAGTGCATTCCAATCTTCACAGATAGTTTTGGCTCCAGGATCCTATAATCTTTTTAGCACTTTTGTTAATCTCCATGTAAAGGAGATTTCCCTCTAGCTTTAAAATCCACTTCAAAGGGTTGTCCTGAAATATAAATAATTTTTCATGGCTAAGAAATTTTTATATAAATATGCTGTGATGAGGGAAATCCAAAAGCAGCTGCTCTGTTGCTTCAAGAAGGGAAAGAGGCATGTGAGTAGAAACAGATGCAGTAATAGAGAGAGGAGGAAATGCAAAGCACAGGGATTTTATTTTAGTATTTTATAATTAGAAATTGACAAATTATATAAAGGGGTGATTGAACGGTTTACAGAGTCAGTAACAAAACAGCCCTGAAATCCAAGGACAGGAGTTCAAGGAACTGTGGGCCTATAGGTATGAAAAACACTTGTCTGACTCGGCTTTGAGGAGCCAGTGTTGCTTCCCTGCCTGGCTCGTGTTCACTTGACAGGCTGCAGTCACCAGAGGCTAGGCACTGCTTTCATGCATCTGATTTCAGCTGTTATTTTCAGCCGGGTCTTTGTTTTAGTCATTCTTGACTTACCATTTGACTTTTCTGATAGGACTAAGACATTGGAGCAAATGGCTCCTTGCTTGGCAGGCTCTGACTTGCTACAGATCTTATGTTGATGCTGAGTAAACCTGAGGATTTTTGAGAGAAATTTAGGAGCTGAAGGTGGGACTAAAACAAAACTCAAGATGACAGACTGTTTCTGACCCCAGTGTGGAGTAGGGCTGGCAGGAGGCAAAGGACGCAACGCGTTTCTCAGTCGTCTCCCATATATCTAAAGATATGTCTATGTGTGTGTTCTTTTTTTAGTCATGTATTAAGAAATTTAAGTGTTCTCTGTGTCTTCCTGGTGTGTGACAGTATCTCCTCAACTCCTAATTTGTTTTCTTTATACTTTTTCTGCTTGTTCTTTTTCTGAAAACCACATTCAGTCACTGTTATCCTCCTCTTTGCTGCCTAGAGACCTTATGACAGCAGACTGCCATACAGTACCTAATTTCATTATCCTGCATTTATCTGAGTTTACAAATTAAAGATGCCATGGACTGTGAAAATACTTTCAGTTACAGATAGCTAAAGCTACAGTCGTAAAGTAATTTCAGCCTTAATACAACATGTAGGTGACATATTTAAGTTAGGCTTGAGTAACTCAGTAATGTCTTAACCACCTGCAAATTTTGTTTCTTGCACTGCTAAAGGGATTATTAATAAATGATGGTCCTCTGAACAAACCCAGATTGCCATCCTAAAAATTGCCTGTACATTTCTTCCCTTAATTTTGTTTTTTACTGCTCTTTAATCAAAGATAATGATTACCTCTGTGTAACTTTGATTTCTGTATAATATTGTGGAGAATTTTATAAAGATCTTTTCAAATCTTATCAACTTAGAAGCTAATTTTCTGTACTATCTCACTGTTATATTGTTAAAGTTCTCAGACTAAGCATTTGTTGAACCATGATAATCTTTTTCCTACTCCATTTCACCTGTCCTCTCTGCATCGCTATCACTCATTGCATTCCTGATAACATTTAGATACAAATTTGTTACAATAAATTCCTCTGTTCTTTCTGTTGTCTCAGAGCTTCGAGTTAACTTTGGTTGCCTAATTTAATAATAAATGGGACTGAAAACCTCTTTTCTGGCTTTTGCTTCTGAATTTGCCTTTTTTATTTATTATGTAAAACGGCTACACTATGACTACGTTGTACCATTGTGAGAAGCATCCCAGGTGAGGCTGGAGGTTCACTGGCAAAGCTGTGGCTGAGGAGGGAGAGAGTAGGAGGTTTGCAGCTCTGCCCTGCAGAGCTTTCAGCAGACTAAATAGGGAAGACTGCACTGGCTCTGCTTGTCTCCAGCTCTGCTTCTGGCCACTGCTGGGAGTAGGAAACCCAAGCAGGTGACAAGAAGCAAGTTCTGTGAGGATACACAGCAAGAACCACTTAAACTGACATTTGTTCTCCTTGGAATAATTTGTGCAAAGCTTTTTTGTTTTGTTTGTTTGTTTTCTTGCAAATAAGAACATAAAGGCATCAAAGCTGTTTGTCTCTCTTGGCTCCTGACAGTAGTTAGATAACTCAGAGGACAGCCACAGTAACCTCTGACAATGTTCCACCAACTATGTAAAAAGGCTACGGTATGATGTAGCTACCAAGTAAATACAAGCCAGAGAAAGTTCACTTTTTCATACTCTGTATTCCTTTGTTTCAGGAATACAACAGCCAAACGACACTGTTCCCATTTTCCCAAATGAATTCTGACCTGTGTGTTAAATTCTGGAAGAGAGCTGAACACCACCAGCAAACTTGCGTCCTTGTGCTGAGGAATGTTTATGCAATTCAGGTACCATGATGCTAATTAAATGAACTGTAGATCATAAATGATCTCCAGGCAGGCATCTGCCAGTGGCGTGTTGCTCAAGTAACGAGAAAACAAGCGCTGACTCATTAACTGCGAATTCCCCATGAGAATGGAAACAAACACCACTTTTGGCTCTTTTACTTCTGTGACGCTGAGATGTTTTAATTTTGACTTCACTGAATATTTTCACTCTCTAGTGTGCCATGTCATGAAAAAAACCATCAAAGGCCAACCCAAACGAAACCCAAACCGGTTCCTCCTCCAGGACTCCACCCTGGCATCTCTGGCGGGGTCAGGCATTGCCCACTCGCTCGCAGCCTCCCCCGGGTCACAATTCTGCTCAGCCCATGTCCGGTTCACCACTGGCGCCCGAACCCTCTCCTGCCCCCGGCCCTCGTAACGCCGGGGGGGCCGTTCGGCGGGGCCGGGCAGTGGCGGCGGCAGTGGAGAGAGGGTCGCGGCCCCTCGGCTGC
>WEIT01018858.1:51423-75096 GCA_013389985.1 Dryoscopus gambensis | reverse complement strand
CCACGGTGCCGGCATGGTGTTGCAGGAGCCCGCCGGGGCACCGAGTTTGTCGACTGCGGCGGGAGGGGTCGCTGATGCCACCGCCGAGGTACAGCTGTCCCGGCTTCGCTGGGCCGTGCTGCTGCTCTTCAGCAGCTACTCCCTGTGCAACGCCTTCCAGTGGATCCAGTACGGCAGCATCAACAACGTCTTCGTGCGCTTCTACAACGTGAGCGCCTTCGCCATCGACTGGCTTTCCATGAGCTACATGCTCATTTACATCCCCCTGCTCTTCCCTGTCGCCTGGCTGCTGGACAAGAGGGGCCTGCGCCTCATCGCCCTGGCTGGCTCGGCCCTCAATGCCATGGGTGCCTGGGTGAAGCTGGGCAGCCTGAAGCCGCACCTCTTCCCCGTCACTGTCCTGGGACAGCTCATCTGTGCCCTGGCCCAGGTCTTCATCCTGGGCATGCCCTCACGCATCGCCTCGGTCTGGTTTGGCTCCCACGAGGTCTCCACCGCCTGCTCCATTGCGGTCTTTGGGAACCAGGTAATGGGCAGCTGCACCCCGGCTCGCCACGCATGTGGGGCGGGCTGTCATCTGCCTGGCCGGAGACTGGGAATGCTGAGGGAGCAAACCAGGGAGGGATAAGAGATGCACAGGGCCTGAAGGGCAGCCGCAGGGATAACACGAACTTTCCTGAAATTCCCGCTGGAAAATGCAGCTGGTATCTGGAAGGATACCACTGGCATTACCCTGAGGGCTGATGGTGGTGGCAGAGGGAAGTGGGACCCACATCCACAAAGTTCAGGGCAGCATGGGGGTTAGGTATGATTCTGGCTTTGAGAGGTCTTTGCCTCAGGCTCTTCTCCAGTGCCGTCCACTTCCTGTGTGTGTGCATGTCCAGTCCAGGGCTGTGATTCAGTAGAACCATGAATGGCCTGCGGGGGAAAGCACAGTGCTGGGAAACTGCTTCAGGCAGAGTGTCCTTCAAACCTTGTATCCGCAGTTGCATCTGGACTTGACACTGCAATAGCCTCTTGCTGCTGACAACTAGATGGGACAAAGGCGATTAGCTGTCTACTGAAAACAGTACTTGTCACTGGGCCCTGGAGGAAAAGGACTTCAGCACTTTCCTACCTCTTAAAAGTAGGTACAGAGTTTCCACAAGCAGTTGCTTTGAAAAAAAGAAAAGTTCTGTCAGGCCAGTGTGAGGTCAGCTCCCTGAGCACTCGTATCAATGTGGGTGCCAGAGGCCAGTGACCCACACTTGCTCAAGCTGTGACTGTCTTTTCTTGTAGCTGGCTAATGCTCAGAGGAGAAAAATTTTTACACAGCTTTGAA
Source organism: Dryoscopus gambensis (assembly GCA_013389985.1). Classification (NCBI taxonomy): domain Eukaryota; kingdom Metazoa; phylum Chordata; class Aves; order Passeriformes; family Malaconotidae; genus Dryoscopus; species Dryoscopus gambensis. The sequence goes on along the minus strand of WEIT01018858.1, from coordinate 73,775 downwards.
ATGATCAGGGAAATAGCTTCTTGACCCTTGCACCGGAACACCTGCTCATAGCAGCTAGCTGAGTGGAGCGAATAAGCCAGTACTGATGCAATGGGGCATAAGTGAAGTGAGCCTGGCTCAGCCATGACACAAAGAAGAGGAAAGTAGAACCTGGCATTAGCGGCTAGGCTGGTCCTGTCCCCCTTGCCTGGAGATGCGGTGTACTCCCTTGCATGTGACTCTGCACCACCGTGGACCGTTCAGCCTGTGGGTGCCTACCATTTTGATCTGAATGGTTTTCAATTCAGGTAGCTTCTAATGCAGGCTACTTCTTCCTGTGTTTCTGTATTTATTTAGATACTGCTGCAGCAAAAAGAGGTGAATGCTTGGAGATGGTATTTGAGGAACTGAAGTTTGCAGAACAGCACTAAGGAATTAAGGGGACTGTTTTACATCTTTTGGAAAGAGAAAGTGTACTTACCTTTCTTTGAATGCATCTAGAGCTTTTCTTTTTTGCTCTTATAATCCCTTCTAGTGGGCAGGTTTTTATATGTTTTTAAGTGAATCTTTAGAGTGGAAGGCATCTAACTTTGCATGAGCAAATAAGTAACTGAGCATTTTGCTGTCAAACTTTAAAAAAATTATTCAGGAGGAGTTACTCAACAGTGTTCATGAGAAATCCAAATGATGAGGCTGTGAGCCTGTGCTGAATGCCTGTGTGGAGTCACCATCATCCCAAAAGGAGTGGCTTACTATAACGGTTGTGAAAAGCAAACTCTGCCTACCCTTTTGGTGCTCCACACTGCTCTGGCGGTTGAACTGACATGACAATGAGACCTCAGTTCAGTACATAGTCTTTGCTTTGTAAGCCCAGACTTTCCTTTTAGAGAGTTGGAGAAGTCAGAAATGGCAGTGATTAAAGACAGAGCATACTCCGTAGGGAAGACCTATTTATTCCCGTAGTCAAGCATAATCACAGTGAATGAAAACTAGCTATTTTGTTTACTGGTGGTGTTGGGCAAGGGGAAGAAATAGAGGCATCCATTTTTCCTGGCTGCAGTTAAAGACTCTGTATTAGGGAGTGTTAGCAAAGGGTATAATATAGTGGTTTTGTAATTGCAGTATGGTAAATTATTCCCTGTGCTCATTTCTCTACAACTATATGGTTTTCCTTTCCTTGCCACGTCACTTAGTTTAATTATTATTATTGAATACCAAGCACTGTTGTCCCTCTCCATTAAGAATTGCAAGCAACTGCACGAAGAAGCAGGGAAGTGACCCCGCTTCTTTATTTGCTATACCTGCCCTTTTTCTACTCCTGCTCCCTTGGCCCCAGGCTGCACTTCAGGAGCACTGTCCTGAGGAGAGCCCTGTCTGCTGGCTCATCTCGGTCTGCCGGGGCCACGTTTGCTCAAGACACTGCCGCTGCTTGCTGATTGATGGTAACCTTCAGGTTCGAAGTTAGCCGCGAAGAGTAAATAATTGAATCAATCACACTAGGTATTAAATATCCTTTAAAAAACCCCAAACGATCCTTAGTAAGGTATCAGAATCACCTCACTTGTTTCTGGCCATGTGTTGGCTGTGGCGTCTGAAGTGCAAGGATAGGTTAGATGGAGCGCTCAAATCAATGCTGGAGAGCTTCTAGAAGAGTGTGAACACCTGTGGAGGTGATCACATTCTCTTGTTTACCCACTGCTGGTTTTCATGACATTTTACTTTTCCACGTTTTAACAGGAAGATACATAGGTGTTTTTCCATTCTTTTTCCTTGTCACGCAAGTTCATATGTGGGGAGACATAGAATGAAGTTTGCATGTTGGATGCTTTCGCATGAATATATTACTGTTATTAAAATATCTCCCTATTGTCACTTGATGGGCAAGGGTCATGGGCAGCATGCAGAGAAGCGTATAACTATGTTGCACACAGACAAAGAACATTTGTGGATTTGATTTGTATTGCTTTGCCACCAGTATTGGGTTTTTTGTTGATTGAGAGAGACCTTGTTCCTGTTTCTTGCTGTTTTGACAAAGAAACAAAGAAACAAGCAGTTGATGGGTTTGGGAGTAAGAATGAGGGCCTGTTAAATGATCTTTTTTGCAGTAATTTTGCCTTTTTTTTTTTTTTAAGCAGGGGTTGGTAAAAAGTGATGTGATTTGGGAGGAAAGAAAACTTCAGCCTCATATTAAGCTCTGCCTCAGGGGAAAAATCATGCAGCACCTTACTGATCTTAAGGTGGGATCTGTCCCATTCTGATGTAGCTGTGATGTGACTTTAGAGATTTAGGGCTTCTATAACAGAAACAGCCTGAGGCAGATGTTTTAGGTGGTATCTGCAGCCTGCTGGGAGTGCCAGTCTCAAAGTGATTAGGTGATGGCTTTTGAAATGGACAAACGGGGTGATAAGCTGTGAATGACATTCAGGGAAATGTTCTCTCTGTCACTCCTGGTGGGTCTTTTCCTACTGTTTTGAACTGAGGGAAAGAGTCTGCCTGGGGCAGTGGGTGAGATGGGTTTTGCCATATATTTAGGTCTGTAACATGTGAATGGCCATTGCTTTTGAGCTGGTGATCCTACAGTGCTGTTTGTGCTGAGCATGTGCCATTGTTTGATGCCTCACTGATAACTCTGTTCTGTACCTTCTGCCCTTCAGGGAAGGCAGCTTCTGAAAATCTAAGAAGCATTGTGGAAATGTATCATGACCTGTGGAATCCCTGTCTTCCAGTCTTTGAGTGGACTTCTAGATCTCTTTGGCTGTTCTGTCTCTGCTGGAGGATTCCCATCCTTTCAAATGATTCCCTGTTAGAAATATGGACAGTTGGTGATCTGTCTCACAGCCCTCTAGCTTGGCTCTCTATCTCCCAGAGTTTTAGCTATCAGAATAAAGAAGATTTTAGTGGCAGTAGCTAATGGTTGACATAGTAGCTTGTAGTGACAGTAGTTAATGGTTGACATTCTCCAGCCCTGTCTCCTTTCCCTTCCTGAAAAAAAAGGGCAGGGTGGATCAGAGCACTTGGGTCTCAACGAGTGCTACATGGCCAACTCTTCAAGATCCTGGATGTGGCTCAGTGTGGGAGGGCGTGCTGAGCAAATAGCAATGTGGCTTTTGCAGGAATGCCTATGTTTCTATAAATGGACGTGAGAGCCCGAAATGAACTTTTTCTACCCATTTCATCTGGTGCTCCCTTCCCAGACATACACCAAGGGCAGCATCCTCTTCTCTCTCACAGAAGTTTTTGGGTTTAAGTTCTCCATGGGAGTTTAAATGAATGTCTGCAGTGTTTCTGATGGGAGGGCCTACCTTACAGTGCCCTCAGCGCTTGCCCTGCAGATCCCTGGGACTGTCTATATTAGGTGGCTGGAGTAGGTCCTTGACCAAAGTGTATCCTCACTGAGGATACCAGTAGCAGCTGAAGTAGCTGAGAGCTGAAACCCCTCTGCTTTGTTCTCTCTCTTTTCTACTGCTGTTGTTTTGCTGTGTTGCATTTCTTTCCCAGCAGACTGGGGGAAGGTGCATTCAAGGCTGACAGGCCCTGAATGACTTGCTCGGGGGAATAGTCTTCACTGTACAGCATTGCATCATATTAAGTGTTATGAGATGATGCCACAGAAGCAGAAGTGTGATGCGGAAGGGAGTTTGCTTTGTTTTCAGATGAGCTTTGGTTGTGCAAGTGCAGTTTGGAAAAACAAAATGTCTCCCACATTAGTGGGAAAGTAAAATAGAGCTTAAGCCTGGTCTTATCTCATCACAAGGCTCGATTATAACGTTTGCTTTCACAACTTAAGCACTTTCTTATTTTTTCTTAAAATGCAGCAAGAAAGTTATGTAAACTGTGCAAATATGTACTTTGGCTTCCTGACTATCTGGGTTTCAATAGGCTCTTCTAATTTTGCTGTCAGTGGTATGGAAGAAGCATATTCTAGACACCAATTTGTACAAAAGTGTCCTGTGTAGGAACTGGCAGCTTCTGCTTAAACAGCACCTCAGTTGGGTGTTTTCAATTCTCCTATAGCCTTTTGTATGGAAAGACAGCTGGGACCTGTGCTGATAGCACAGTATTGGGAAGCCAATGTGCAATTGGGAGGCACAGGGTGAGAAGAGGGTAGCTGGTTGCTCTCTGCAGGTTGCAATACATGAATTATAGGGTCAGAAAGTTCAGCTGCTCTTGTGAAATGTCATGGTTACAGTTGGAGGGGCACCTGTAGTTAGAAAAGGAGGGAGGGCCTAGGACAGAGACTTGATACCCAGACAAGAGTAGAAGAGGAGATTGTGTTGCCCAGAGCCTGGAACAGGCATCTCCTTGAAGGGGTTCCCTGAGTGAATCCAGAGGAAATCTGGAGTGTATCCTTGTCACTCTCCAAAGTCTTGGCTTGGGAACTTGCTAAGACTATGTTGAAATAATGGTGTCTGAAAAGCCTGTTTTATTGGTGTTTATCAAAGCATACATCTTTTGATTGCTACATTTCCTGTCCACTTGGCCAAATCAGCAGGCTGCTGGTCTCGGAGTTTCCTGGGACTCCTGCTTATGCTGAGCCTCTTAAAAATTAGCATCACTTTTCTCTTCCTCCATTCCTGTTTTGAGTGTTTGGTAACAGACCATTTGGTATGTTTGTGTGCAAGTAGTGTGGGTTTTCTGTTGACTTGTTCTTTTGAGCTCCTGGATGAATACCAGCTGGTCCTGATGCCTTATGGAAGAAATTAGTTGAAATAAATTGAGTTATATCTTCCACTCATAACGCTTCAGATTTCTGACATGTGAAGAGATTGTGTTGATGTTGAAACCTCCAATAAATATCATGTCATGAATGATGGCCCAAGACCTCCCTCTTTCTCAAATGTTCTCCATCCATACTGATCATCTTTTGACCCTTCTGTCAGGTTCCCTGATTTTGCTGTGTTTGAAGAGTTTTGACTTAGTTTGTAAAGCTGTTCCGGTGCCTCTTTTGGCCTAATTATGGTTTTACTTTAGCTTGATCCATCTTGCTGTCATTTTTCTTTGTTTGAAGGAATAATGTCCAGTTTTTGAGCTGGGTGGTTTATGTTCTTGTTGTGGGGTTTAGTTTGTTTGTTTGTGGGTTTGGGGTTTTGTTTTTTACTTAATTGTGGTTCCTTTACTCTGTTCTAAAATATTTTGCTAATATTCTCTAGGCTTACACTGAGCCTCTGATTCAGTGTCTTTGCACAGTCTTAATGCCACTTGCAAGCATTTAATTTCTTAGGCTTTTCTTCTTCATTTCCATTTAACACACTTCTTTCCTTTTAGGCAGCTTCCTCTTCTGAGTTATATATTGCTGTAGTGCTTTGGAGGGTGTTTCCTTTTTTTTTTTGTTACTGCTGTAAGGAAGCTGAATTTGTGTGCAGTGCAGAACCATTCTGTAATATTGATTGTAGTCACACTGTGCTGTTCTTGGTTGAAATCACAAATTGTGCTGCCTCTTATAACTTTTCCTCAGAAAAGGGTATTTATGGAATACAAAAATGCAGTGTCTGCATCATCCCTGTCATGATGCTTATTTAGCTTGCAAGGGCATTGTCAAAATTTCTTTACTGTTGTATACTTTTGCTTTTGCAGCATCTCTCTCTCTGTGTCTTTTAATATTTTAATTGACCTTCTGTGTTTGGTGATCCTCTCTGTCAACATTTATACCTGCTTATGGAATTTTACAGGGCTTCTGTATTCCTGTTGCTGACTCGTAGTTTTCTTTGAGGTGGAGGTCCACTCCTGCACTCCTCCACTGATCATTCATTTACAATTTTTATGCTGATACACCACTGGTTATCTTCCTTCAGCAGACCCCTAGCAGCTAACCTTCGACATGTCATTTTCTGTTTCAAGACTTTGGGTACATTTATACCATCTTCTTAGCTACTTGCTTTTGGTTTTGTTGCCTGTTCTTGTACACACTTGAATATTGAATATGATATTGTTGCTGTGACTGGTCCTTGGCAAAATTCAGGTAGGAAATACATTCTTTCTGTCCTTTACCAGCCTCTAAAGAATAAGTCATCTGAACAATGCACTCTGCTGTTGTTGTTGACTTTCCTGGTAGTGTGTTTAAAAATTACCTCAAAACATTTTAAAAATACAGTGCCAGCAGCCTGATCTCCGGGAGAGATCCTCAGAGATCAGGACAGTGCTGGGTGTTTTGGGCGAGAGAATTCTGAGTGATGTACCAAATTTTGAGAACAAGCTTATCTATATAGGTATGGAGACCTATCTGCCTGTATAAAGGTTGGAGATGCAAATTAAATAAGAGGGTCCATTATGATCCATTATGGCTGATGGTCTCTGTAAGGAGGGCAGCACAAACTTTTGCAGAACTAACCTTATTTTTACATTGCTTTATTTTCCCTGATGTGCAAGGTGTGGGAGAAGGGAGAGAAGTTATTTTTCCCTTTCTAAGGCATCTTTTAAATTTTCTGGTTTATTGGTTACAGTGTTTCTGTGGGCTGATGGTAATGTGCATACTGACCAGCTGAGAACCAGGCTAAATATCTCCTTGTGAAAGGTAAAGTATATGCAGTGTAATAGTCATCATGTTGTTGAGAGCTTGTCTTCTTTGCTAAAAATGGTATGAATAATCCAGAGTCTGTGAGTGTCATTCAGGAAATCTTCAGTTTTAGTCAAGTCAAGGGGCCTCATCTTCACAGAATTAATAGAATGAATTGCTCTGAAATATAAAATGTGGCTCCTATTGCTATGATTTTTTTGTCCATTCTGCCACCTTGTTCTTATCAAAGGTATAATGAACTCCTAATGGATAAAGGTTGTTCCTTTTGTGGGGGAGGGGAGGAGAAGAGAGAGGATAAAACATCCATCTGTGGTTAGAAAAATTGTTCAGGAAAATTCTTCTGAAAAGGCAACAAGTAGTTCAAGAAAGCTGGGTGAGTCTGTGATCCATTGGGTAAGTGATGACTATAGGACCTCCCAGTAAAAGATTTCTAAACAATTTGCAACACAGACTCTCAATACCTTCTCTGCTAGGTATATCAGATAGATCCTTTTTCAGCTGGAGGGAGACTGGAAAAGATTGAATCTCAACTGCAATCCTGGAGAAAATTATGTCAGAGGTCAGAATAAAGCGTGGATCTCTCCTATTGTTTTGCTGCTGTTCAGCAGCTCATGTGGCTAGCACGTGATTGCAGAGAGAAGGAAGCCAAGAAGTAACCTAGCACAGGAATCCAGCTTAGTTCTTGCAAGAATGAAACAGTGGTAAGACAAAGAGTCGGTTTCCAGTAAGGTGTTTGTAAACCTTACTTGGGAAAGGGTGGAGGGCGCATGGGAGACCTGATACCTGAGAGTCAATAGGACTCTTCCCTCGAACGGAAAGGAGCAGTGTTGAGAGTCTTTTCCTCAAAGGTTAAATCTTTAGGGATGCTTTGGAGATAGGAGTGAAGCCTAGGCTGGCTGACCAGGCACACCACAGCCACTGGCCGGCACTTCGCCACAAGGAGGGCAAAATAAATGTTCTGCAGAGACAAGCAGGCTTCTGCCCTCTACCAGCGATCTCTGTGAGCTTCTCTGTTTGATGCCATTACCTTTTCTATGCAGCTGCAGGCTTGTGCAGGGAAGGGGGTGGCATGTAATTTGATGGAGATTAGAGCTTGAAGCCTCTAAACCACACAATAGTTGTGCTCACTGTAGTCAGTGGGCAGTGCAGAGGAGGAGAGCCAGCCTGACTTGCTATGATGAGAGGCTGGGGATAGGCCGTGTCTGAACAAAACTGAGCTCTGGAAAGTTTAGTCCTATGTCAGAGTCTGTCTGTGCCATGTGGGTATTAGGAAGGCTGATCCTCCCTGATAGTCTTTTAAGCTTCCTCCTAAACTCTTTCAGTCCTTGACTTGCTATCTGGGATGGCACAGCTTGGGTTTGTCTTCAGTCTGTGTAACTGGACCTCAAATGTTCTTATTCCTGACAGTGCCTTGAACTGGTGGGGCACATCTGTAATCTCTTGGTGGCTCTTCCCACTAGCTCCCTGCGATGTCCTAGCACCAAGACTGAATTTAGCTAGATATCTGTTGCTGATCCTGACCCAGGTTATTCCAGGTGGAGGGCACTGTTTGACACAGAAGTTTGGATAGACATGGTTGAAAGTCACTTGTTTGTAAGTGAAATAGTTTGCCTGAGGGTAGCAGATAGCTCTGTCTGAATCATAAATATTCTTCCTGTCTCAAAAATACACCAGCTGGATGGAGGAGTAGGGATTTTATAGAGTTTTCTGGGGCTGGAGGCCACAAGCTGATTTTAGCCTAACTACCAGATATGGCAACTGAAATATATTTGTTCTGAGATCTTTGTCTTGGCCTGTAAGTGAGTCTTCTGGAATGAGTCTATCAGCATCCCAGAAACATGGAGACATGTCAGAAGAAGCATGCAGAAACCACAAGGAGGTTTTGCTAGAAGACAGCCCGGGAAACTTGCCTGAGCTCGTGCCTGGGTTACAAGGCTCTTGGGTCTTCTGCTCTGTGCTGACATGCTTCCATGAGGTTTATGGGCTGCACAGAACTTGTTTTCCTTAGTCCTTGCTTTCTGTATACTTCAGAGCAGTTTATCCAGGGACAGTTGCCAAGCTCCATTACTAAAACAACCTCTACATCTAGGATATGTGCTGTCAACACTTCCTTTGCTTTCAACCTTGATATTCTTATAGGTTCTCCTGGTGCTCATAGGGTGAGCCTTGTCTTGGGAGGCTGCTCATTTGAAATTGCGTCAAATTTGGCTTAGCCAGATTAACATCTCACTTCTTTGGAGTGGTCAGGTTTCCATCTTGGCCGTCTCAACACTTATCTGGTTGGAAAATAAATTGGTTCAACTCACTGAACCCAGCAAATATTCTGGTTGGCCTTGATGGTCTCGTTTTCTGCCATTTTTAATGAGCAAGATTGTAATACCAGGTGATCAGGCCAGCTTTAGAGCAGGGGCAAGGTAAGGAGTGGGATGTGTGCAGGCAAGACCTCCACTTTGATGGACTCAGATATTCATTCTGCTCAATTCTGTTGTAAAACCTTGCCTTGAATATCCTGACAGTTGTAAATGCAGTGGGGAAACCTCTCTTATGGCCTAATTGCAATGGGTATCTGGCTTTATCTCCTAATTTTTGAGTGGTAAAGAAGATTTTCATCTTTGTTGTGAAATTGGATTGGGCGCAGTTGAACCTGTACAGAGTTACCGTACGGTAGTGGCCATGTTGTGGTTCATGTCATGCCTCTGTTTATCCCTTCTCTCTCCTCCTCAGCTTGGCATCGCTGCAGGCTTTCTGGTCCCTCCAGTTCTGATTCCTAATGTGGAGGATGTGGAGAAGCTGGCCTACCACATCAGCATCATGTTCTTCATGACTGCAGGTGTGGCATCAGCCCTGTTCATCCTGGTCATCATAGGTAAGGAGGTGGGAGTGTGCATATGAAACCAGGTGGGACTGAGAAGATCAGCTGATATGTGAGGGGAACCTGTGTGCCAGGAAGTGGGCTGGGCAGTCCATCTGGGGATGTGTCCTAGTATGCAGCTGACAGGGTCATGCAATACCATATCTTGCTGCTTCAAACCCTTGATGAACAGCACGTGTAGAAGGCAGTGTAAGAGGTTGTGAGTGAGCCTGCCAAATTGTTAGTTTTGTCCATTGCCTGCATAATAAAATCCAGGCATGAGTAAGTCCTTTAAAAACCAACAGAAATCTTGCAAGTTTCATAGTCATCTTCCCTGCAAACAGGGTGCCGGGCCTTCGGTTGTGTCTGGGACCTGGCTATCCCGTAAGAGTAGAGAGAAAGAGGCAAACTATATGGCATCACAGGAAAAAGCTGTTCCTATTATGAGTGGAGAGAATAAAGCATGAAGGACAGTAGCAGGACACTAGAGGTGGAATTCCCCTGCTTAACACATGAAGTCAAAGCCAGATCTTTAGCATGAAAGACTGGCATGTTCACTGGAGAGCTGTGTTTAGTTGCTGAATTCCATGCAATTTTTTTGATAGGCTGCTCTTGCCAGTTTGTTTGTGTTGCTGGTGGCTGAATCAGATGTAGAATTCAAATAATGTGGGGCAGAGAATAGACAAGGTACAAAAATGCCTGTCTAGCACCTGGCACAGCAGTATCACCTGTGACTGGGATTTCTGGATGCTACTTTAGTGCTATTAAGGGGCAGCAGGTGGCTTGGCCTGACATAAAACCTGGCAAAGGTTATTGTTCCCTGGGCACTGGCCAGTGCAGAGCACTAGGCCACCTTTGCCAACTGACTTGTCCAGTTCCACTTTGTCATTTGTAAATCCACATAACACTTTTGTACCTGGCTGGTCATCCTTCTAGAGACAAAGGCATTAGTAGTCCTGAGAACTCTTTTGGTGCTGTCGGACACTGCCTACACAAAAAGCTAATTGAAGGCAAGAGTTTCTGTTGGAAGAGAGCTGTTCTTTCCTCTTCCTGGATAAGTTCACGCATGGAGATCAAAGCTTGAGGACAATGGTGTGTTTTGTACAGCTGGTTCCACTAGCCCCTCTGCTATCCCTCAAATGGCGCAGTGTGTGCTCAGGCCCCTCAACTGCACCATTACAAACAGATGTACTTTGTGTCTGGTTTCAGTCTTCAAGGAGAAGCCCCTGAACCCTCCAAGCCGAGCTCAGGCCTTGATCCAGTCAAGACCGACTGAGGAGTATTCCTACATGCAATCAATCCTCCGTCTGCTCCACAATGCCAACTTTTTGCTGCTTATGGTCACTTACGGTAAGGTCTGGCCTTTCTTCTTGTGCAGTTATCACTGCTTCTCCTCCCTCTCTGTGCTCTACTGGGGCAGAAACTGGCTTGAGTTGTTTTAGGGGAACGTAAGGATAGCTCCCCCTGCTGCCACAGACCAGAAATCCTTATGGCCCAGTACTCTTTAGCAGTGGTTACCAGCAAATGCAGTGGGGAAGAGCAAAAGAAAGGCAAGCACGCAGAGGATGATATACCCCTACAACTGCTCTCCCAGTCTTTGGCTGCTGTTCAGGGGATTTCCTTATCTGTCCTTTTTTTCCCTAGTCGTTTAGTTAATTGCAGCGAACCGATCTAAGTGCTTACATAAGAAATATATGGAAGTGTCTGAGTGCAAGTCGCAGAGTTGAGTCAAAGTCATTTCCGAAGGCAAGGATATGAATATGACTACCAGGCATCTCAGTAGATGTCATGTGGAGTATGCAGACGTGCAGACTTTGTCAGCTTCCTAGGTAGTCCGTGTGAAGCAATTTTAAGGAAGGACTGGAGAACATCTTCTTATGCAGTCTGTCCTTGCATGCTGAATTTGCTGTTTGCTTCTCTTCAGTAGTCTTGGTTTGTTTGTGTGAGGGCAGTGTGATGTGTTGAATCTATTCCCTGATGCTGAGTTGGCATATGGAAAAGTGTTTTTCTTATTAGCAGAAAGGCCATTGTGGTCTATGCCTGGCTGCATAGTAGGGTGTCCTGTAGCCAGCTAGTCTGTGGGTAGTTTTGTCCTCACTCTTCCTACTAGCTTGCTATGGAAGCTTCTCGGGGGGGACAGTTAAATGTTGCTGAGAGTTCTGTGTGTTCTGCTGGCAATTTTGTCTGAAAGACCTTGTGGATGAGTAATCAGGTTGGAGAGAGTGAGAGAGTGGCTTTGTACTTGCTGAGGACACTAATGGTCTTTGGAGTTGTTGGAATCTCTGCTGCCTTCCTTCTCAATGCAGTAGATTTCTAGAAATGCCCCTCTCAGACTGCCCTTAAACTCTGCTGGTTTGCACTGCAGCTGGTGCATTTGTATTTTTTTTTTCCATAGCACATAATGCCCTGTCAGAAAGTGAAGACAGAGAAACTTGTCAGGCAGACTGTGTCTAAAGTTGGATTGTATCATCTGTTCAGTTCATACTTACCCTTTAGGAAAAAGAAAGGGGAAAGTATTTGCTCTAATATGTGTAAACAAGTCCTAGAGCAGAGAGGAGGGCTCTCAGTACAAAGAGCATGTTTAGAATCTGACCTTCCTGGGATAGTTCTTTTCTGGCAGTCACAAACAGTGTGGAAAATCCATTCAGTGGCTCATAATTCATTTTCTCTTGCTGCTGGTCTGTGCATTTATTCTGTTCCTCTCTGTGTCAGCCTCATGCCAATCTCCAGCTTGACTTGAGATGGTGACTGTTACTCAGAGAGGGAACTATGCTGTGAAACTTATTTTTTTTTTAACTTGTCTGGGTTTAAAGTGGTGACAGTTTTTCCTACTCAAGTCAAAAGTTACGTTGGCCAAGATTTAAGACATCTGCAGCCACATGGGTGCAATTGAGTCATCCTGCCTACCTAACACAAAGATATCTGCAGCCTTTTGGCTTTTGTGTTAGTATAGCATGTGTCAGGGGAGAAAAGGGCAAACCTGCTGCTTGTTCATCTGTCCTGGCTGTAGAAAGAGTGAGGATCCTTCCACAGTGCCAGGTCAGAACAGGTCTGCAGACCTCTAAGTTCTTGGTATTACTAGCAGCCAACGATTCCTTTCTTGTGGCAAGACTTGCAGTGCTGGAAACAGTGGTGTCACTGCTGCTGTCAGTGCTAGTGAACTTTTTCAGGAAAGCCCTCAGAGAACCTTTTCCGCAAGGCTGCTGACATTGCTTCCATAAAACTGAGGCATAACATCTAATGGACATTAAGGAATTCCAAGTCCATGGAGTTGGGGTTTGCATTGGAGAGCATGTTGCTAGTGGGAGGCAGTAGGCAGGAAAAGGGTGGGAAATTCTGGGAAAGGCTGGTAGAATGGGAGTCATGAGACAGTCTTAAAGAAGCAGCATTTGGAATGGTGTTGGGCTGATGAGGAGGAGGCAGGGCAGTGAGAACTGCATAAGGAACCATTGTTGGGGAGGATTACAGGGGTGAACAAGAGAGAGACCAAGAGTCTGGCATGTAGGTAATAGGCTGCCTGCCTGTGAGAGACCTGGGTTCTAGTCTGAGGCTTAATAAGGGCTCCTTTTGGAGCTGTAGGCAATAAAATTGTCTGTTCTGGCCTCTACAAAATAGAGGAGGTATTGATACACTGAGGTATCAAAAACTTTATTCTACATTACAAGCAAACCATGGTAACTAGCTAAAGAATCAGGTGGTGCTGGACCTTCAGATGTCCTGCTTGAAGCTACTAGTTCTGATTTCCCTCATCTGGGTGGGCAAATGGGCACTTTCCCTTTGGAAACAACCATTACCTGTTTTATGGACATTCAAACAGCTGTAATTCTCAGAGAAGCTTCACTGAGCAACTGTGACATATAAAGTGCCTACGAGTTTCCTCAGCCCTCACATATGCAAATTTGACACATTGTCTTGGTTCTTAGACTGTCTTGCCTGACTCTGGTGCCAAGTGTTGCTGCCACCTCTTACTTTCTGCCCATCTTTGGAGCAGAGGCAAAGCCTTCTCTGTCTTGGAAATCACATGCATCACAGAACTGCTGTAAAGCAGGTTACTGACAGCAGCAGGTACCAGAGCAGCATCTGGCTGTCTTCACAAGGTTGCTGTCCTCTTGGCTGGGTGAGAAATAGAAGTGCACAAATGAGTGGTCAGTGTTTATGCCCAGCTTTGAAGTGAAGAAGCAGAAGGACTGTGCTGATCTGCCATACTCCTGTGTCCTGGCACTGCAGCTTGTGGTGTCACCTAGTGAGCAGGGTGCTCCAGAGGTGGAGATAGGAAGAAGCTGAATTAGGGTCTGTTAGTTTTGCCATAGTCAAGTGTTGCAAAGAGACAGCTTTCAAGGCTGGAGGGCGCTTCCTTGCTGTGAGATCTCCAGTTGTTGTCCCCCATCCCTGGCTGCTGGCCCTGCTGGATTCCAGCCTTCCTGAGTAACTCTTGGTAAGGGTTGGGTAGATTCTCCTGTGTAATAAGCATGACACTACAGGCTCTCCTGTAACTTTCTGACACATGATTTTGAAGTGGGAAGCATTGTCACAGGCAATATTTGGAATCACTTGCATGAGAGTCTTCATCTTTTGTCTGTGCCATACAGCTGTGGAGTGAGCTTTCCTTAATCACAGAATGGTTTGGGTTAGAAGGGATCTTAAAGATCATCTAGTTCTAACCCCCATGCCATGTTCAGGGACACCTTTCCTTAGACCTGGTCACTCAGAACCCCATCCAGCCTGGCCTTAAACACTTCCATCTACACCTTTGGGCAACCTGTTCCAGTGCCTCACCACCTGCACAGTAAATTGTAACGTTGTCAGAGATGGTGTGTGAAGGAAGTGTGATGCACCCTCCAGCTGCCAATCTTGTGGCTCCTCATAGTGCTGTGTACTGCAACAGGTATCCAGTGTTCAGTGGAAGACTGGGCTAGGTGCAGGATTGCTGAGTACTTAAGGGGAGCTAGGGGACTTCAGGGTTAGGAGAGCTCAGGGGTTTGTTCCCTCTGTCAAAGCTCTGCCTGCTAGACTGCGCTTCTGGATCCCTGTATTGTTAGTTTCTGCTTTTAACTGAGGCTTAGAGAGGAAAAGTAGGAAGGGGGAACTTGGCATGTATCTGTTTTGTCAGGATTTCAGGCATCTGTGCCAGACTTTTTAAACCCATGGCTCCTTCTGGAGCCTATAGACGTGTGAGCTGCAGTGGTGAAATGTCCCCTTCCCTCCACTGATCACTGAAGCCTTGAAGAGAAACCAACTGCAAATGTAAATGACTTTCTGAGAAGAAAGTTGTGCTGACTGTTACAGACCTCATCCACCTGGGGAAGGTTTCTCAGTATCACCCAAGGTGAGAGTGTAGCCGTTGCAGTACTGCTGGTCCAGTGCACATGTGTATGTTCTTGCCTGCTGTAAGCAAAGCTGTTGGGTTTTCTGCCCTTCTGAGAAGGCGTTTAACCAATGAGAATTGCATCTAAGATGGAGCAGAGTGTCTGAATAGGGCTTGACCAGTATCACCCCACCAGTTTCATTCTCACCTTGGGTGGTACTGAGAAACCTTCACCAGGTGATTGGTGCTTGTAACAGTTAATGTAAGTTCTCTTTCAGAAATACAATTACTTTCATGGGTTTTTTATCAGGCCTCAGTGACATCTTTTAAAATGCAAGACTTCTCCCATGCAGGCACACACCCCAGGTGCCTGAGGGTAGTGCTGTCTGTGCTTCACCAATCAGCTCTGCTTCTACTTGTCTTCTGTGTTTCTTGGCTTGGAGAGAATGTTATTTGCTGTCTGTCAGCAGGGAGAATGCTATCAGACTCTTCTCTGGAAGGAAAACATACAGGTCAATGACACTATTGTTAATTGAATCTCAGGTCCTTGTTCAAAGTGTGATGCTGAGGCAGGTGCTTTTCTAGTATTCTGACTTGGCTGGGGGCAGAGGAGAAAATTGCAGTGCTAAAGGTGGATCTGGCTGTGAGAGAGGGTTGAGACCCTGTGAAGGAGTAGCAGGACCTTTCAGTACCAGAAATATGTACAGCCCTTCCTCTAGCTGCTTAGGTAAGAACCATCCTGAAACTGCAGGGTGCTTCCTCCTGCGTGCTGAGGCCTAGATGTTTGTCTGCACTTCTGTCAGTAACCTATGTCTAGCAAGTCTGGCTCACTCTCCTGAGTCTCTTCAGCCTTGTTCTGGACTGATGGCCCCAAAGATTTCTCTCTCTGCATTTCTACCCCTTCACAACCAGCAGGAGAGTAGCAGGCTCTGAATGTGCTGCATTTTTATCCCCTTCTCAGGTCTGAATGTAGGTTGTTTCTACGCCTTGTCCACTCTGCTGAGCCGCATGGTGATCCGTCACTACCCAGTAAGTGCATCCAACCCTCATGGCCCTCTCTGATGCTTGCTGTTGTCCAGCACTGGCTGCCGAAGGAGAGTCTGTGAGAAAGGCAATGTCACAGCACTCCTGGCTGGCTCTAGCACCAGTTGGCTGTTCCTTTTTTCCTTTACACCACCCCATGCAAAAGCTGGTGAGCTCTAGAAAGGACTGCTCCTTTGCACCTTAAATGAAAGCATTTACTTCTGAGAAAATCTTCCAGCAATTTCCTCTCCTTGTTTGTGACTGTGATTTCTACTGGCATATCTGTTCCAAGAGGCTGCCTATCCTTATGCTCTGGTGGCAGAAGGGTGGGTTGCCTCTACCTGAGCTATTATACAGCTTACTGCTGGTGCTGCATGCCACAGAGCTCTCTTCTGTGCTGCCTTATAGTGAGTCCCAATATTTCCTAGTCCATGTGGCCCAAATCCTGACACCAGACAGCAAGCCTCATAGAGTTTTTGCTAACTCCTCTGAGAGGATCTGCTCACACTGGCCAGTACACACCTTTTTCTCAGGGCTGGCTCAGAGACAATTGCCAGACCACTTTTTTTCACGGACCAGAAAGCACTGGCTCATAGAGGGCCCAAAAGTGTTCCTGCGAAGGCTAGTTCTGGTTAGTGTGTTACCAGCAAAAAACATGCATGAAGACTAACTTTGGTGTCTCTTCCTCTCTGGGTTTTCTGCACTTTGCTTTTTGTTGGACATAACTTAGCTCCTGCATTTGTGTGAGTGTGTATGTGTCTCACCACAGGGGGAGGAGGTGAATGCTGGCAGGATTGGACTCACCATTGTACTGTCGGGGATGGTTGGGGCTCTGATCTCCGGCATCTGGTTGGACAAAACCAAAACCTACAAGTAAGTCCCTTGTTTGCCTCTGTACCCCCATACTGTACAAGGAGCAACCCTGTGCAGTTGCAAGTTGGCAGTCCAGAGACTGAATCATTGGGAAGATTTGTAGGGAAAAAAATAAGGTTCTTCAAAATCCAGTTAGTTTAAAGTGAAGTTTGGAGCTGTGCATTAGCTGGCACTGGGCCCATACAAGGTCTGGTGTCAGTGGTCCCTAGGGAGGCTTAGAGAGAAGATGAGATGGCCCAGTAACTGCTTTGTCAGGGATGAGAGAGTTCTTGGCACAAGCAGAATCAAGACTGTATCAGACCATTTCTCAGCCCTTACAAACCAGCCTCTGTGAATTTTTGTCCAGCTTAATGAAAGGCACATTGAATCCAGTGCCCAGAGGCATTGTGTTGATGGCGTGTTGGTGTATTTAGGGCAGACATAAGGGTTTATTTGGGTTATGGGTGGATGATTCTGTGTTTGTTGCCTAGTAAGTTGGGAAGACAGATCTGGCCAGCATACCTTGCCATCTGTAAAGGGACAGTTAAGAGTCTTTGCTCGTTCTGCAGCTCCCGGTCCTCAGGAACTCAGTTCTCAGTGAAGCACCTCTGTAGGATATCCCAGGGGATGGAGAGAGTCTCTTGTGTCTTATACTGGAGTCTAACCAGCTTTTTGGTTTCTCTGCTGGCTTTGAGAACTGTGCTATAACCTGTTGTCTGACCAGGTTGGGTGAGAGGTAATGTGTTGGTGATGACTTGAAAGCAATTTCAGAGTTTTATTCCTTGCAGCACCTTTTCATCTGGGGGAGTCCTACTGCCATGATCCTACCTTGTATGTTGGGCGAGAAAAGCACATTCTCATTGTAGACAGCTTAGATTAATCTGGCTAGCTGTGAGCTTGCAACTTCTGAAGTGGCCTCTGGCCCTAGCTCCCTGTAAAGTACAGGGATCAGAAATAGAAAATTGTCTGCTTTAATAAGAAAGAACAGTAGATGAGGACTCCTGGGTACTAGGGAAGAGGAGCTAGGTGACTAATACAGAGACTGGCAGGTCATTTGTTGGTGTGTCTAGATGGTTGTGTGGCACTGAGTAGTTCTCATATGGGAGTCCTGGGAAATAGAAACACAGCTCTTAGAACTGCACTAGCTAACCATGCAATGTGACTTGTGTCTCTTTCTAGCCCAGGGCTGGTGGTAAGGTGGCCTCAGCTGGCACTGCTGGTTCTCCATAAGTGAGGTTGGGTTGCAGCATGAAGGCTTGAAGAGCTTTGTGACTCACCACGTAGAGCTGGGACTTGAAATTTAGTAGAATGGGAGAGAGAGAAAAAACCACAAATCCTGTATTTGTTCCATATTCCCTCCTTCCTTGGAGGGATCACGTAGGTAGGCAGAGCTGGCTAACAGTGCAGAAAAATAGGACTATGCCATCCATGGAGTTTATCCTACAGACCCCAGGGACTATTGGGGGATAGTTATAGCCTTAGGTGAGGAAAAACCCTGCTAAGAATTCGTTCTCCATTACAGCCTACAAAACGGATTTCTGTGAAACTAGCACATTTTTTTTCTGAGTGCTACATAGTCTTTATTTAGCCCCATTTAAAAGTCTATTTAAAAAAACTGTCAAGATGCCAGATGTTCTAGGTGGGTGCCCTCCCCCTTCCCTCTGTTGCTGAGATAGTGTCAAGAATAAAATGGTAAGCACATGGAAATGAGGAAGGAAAGATATCAAGTCCTTTTTTAGTCAGCTTGGAGAGAGAGGAAAGCAAATGAATGGGATCCAGCTGTGATTGAGGGGAGCAGGGCAAGGTTAATAACAGAAGGAATTGCAGAGCTCTACATGCATGTTTGATCTTTACTGTACCATCAGCAGTTCCTTGAAAGGGTGAGGCTGTGCTAAGTCAGGCTTTCCCCATCTGTCATGCTCAGGCACCAAATGGCCTTGCACTCTTGCTTTTATTTGTCAGGCAAGTCCCTGCAGCAGCCCCTGCACTGTTCTTGTTTTTGGAATAGCGGGCGCAAATTTGGTCCATTCAAATAAATACATGAGTTATGTAGTGACAAGCGAGCAGTGCCGGAACTGGGGTTAACTTTGGTGGTATGGCTTGTCGAGAACAGCCCATCTCTTTGAATCATAGATTCAGGAGAAGACCCTTAAAGTTTTGACATCAAGTTCCTGGTTCAGAGGACAGATGGGGTTGTGACACCATACATGAGACTGTATGGTAGTCTGGCTCAGAATGAGGTGTTTAGGGACTGAATTAATCATCACTTCACTTTGGCTATGCTTTTCTTTTAAGTGCAGTGTTCACATGGCCTCAGGTCAAGCTGGATGCAGTCAGCACTCTTCGCTTTTATTACTGCACCTCTATAAGGCAAGATGTCAGAAATATCCACTTCTCTCTCCATTGACTAGGGAGAGGACCCCAAGTAGGGTTTTAGGTCTGTACAGACCCAAAGTGCAAAAAGCTTGGGGGAGGGAGAAAAGATAATGGAGAATGGGGCGCTTGGGTCTCTTTCACTGAAAGATGAGTGCTCTCTTAGCCTCACCTGCAATTTGGGCCTTCTTATTGTAGCCCTTTTCTGGGTTAGTCCTTCTGTAGTGGATATGTCTTCACCCTGTCCTACCATATGTCTTATATAAATAATTTACCAAGGCCATCCTTTCTTCTGACCCTCATATGGGAAGAAAGTGGCATAAAACTGAATGCCAAAGGAGGAGGGCATGGTGAAAACCAAAGCAGTCTTCTCCAATTCATCCCTTTCTCCGGCATCTGACACCTCTGTGTCTTCAGCAATGAGATCCTTCTGGGAGCATAGAAACAAGGCCTTTGTTCGGGCTCATGTGCAGCCTGGAATGTGCTGTCCTCATGGCAAAGCCTGTGGAGGCCATCTGTTATCCCCATTCGTGCAGCAGAGCATTCTGGAGCTGCACACAACATCCCTGTGACCAGCTAAAATTGCTGTATATGGCTATGCCCCTCATCCCACCTCCTGCTCCTGTCTTGTTCATTTGTTGCCTCAGATGTTGCTTGACTCCAGTGTTTTTGCAGCTGCAGTCCCCTCTGAGTATTGTCCTGTCACTTTTGCTTTCGTCATCCGAGTGACCTTGTGAGACAAGGCTGGGCTGGGCCATACCCATTCCTTACTCTGAGGCTTCTTCTGGAGTTGACTGAACAGCAGGAGTTGTGGTCTTCATTTCAGCCCTGTTTCCTGCTGGTGCTGGCCCTGTCTGGCTTTTTTCCCCAAGGTTTCTTTTTTCTCACAGTCCCTTGTGTGAGCTCTTTAATCTGCCTCTTCAAACGGTTTGGGAATGTGACTGGAGGGCAGATGAATGTCGGGGCGGGTTAGGTTCATCTAAGTGACAAGCATGTCAGGGTCCTTCACAGATCTCCCTCTGGCTCCGCCACAGAGACTGGGCACTGGGGCCTTTGTAGCAATGCTTCCGCGTGGGTGCGCTGAGCTTCCTTTCCACACCCCAGAGCACAGGGTTGGGTTAACCCCAGTTTTCCTAAGGTAATGTGGCAGGATGCCTAACTTCCAGCCTGTACTCACTGCACTAATCAGCCTAAGTAGACAGTCTCTGTTCCAGAAGATGAAAATTGTCAGTCCCTGTAGAGCTGTCATGGGAGTAGGTTGCTAAAAACATCAGAATGCAGTGCTGATGTCCTCTGTGAATCTGCTTCTCCTCCTTTGTGCTTTTCTCACTCCCATGAGATTTATGGCTATGATAAGAGGCTTATTAAGCTAAAACTGGGCATTTTTCCATGCCTTGGTGCCCTTAGGGCCACAGAGCATTCTTGTCCTCTGGTGAACAGGGTGTCAAAGGCCACTCCTGAGAACACCCTGCCTCTGTGTCTTTCCCCAGGGATTTTTGTTTCCCTATACACCAGTGTCTACCAGTATCTCAGTTAAATCCTCTTCAAAATTTTGGGTCTTTCTTGGACTGCTGGGCACTAAATCTCCTTTTCTTTTCTTCTTTATCAGTGGTATGCTCGGGGGAGCAGGGTTTTGCTGAAGTCCAGTTTAGGAGAAGTCTGCTTGTGTGCTTAAGGCTGTTTCCTGCAGCAAGATTTGCATTCACTGCTGTCTGTTCAGCTCCTGTGAGAGGCTGTGGTGAGCAGGCAGCAGTTCATGGCTTCAGGGCACTTCCTGGTCTGTGATTCCCACAACACTCAAGCCCGTGGTCCTGTTGTTTCACAGAGGTCTGTTGATTAGTTTTGTCCTTCTGCAACCTAATGATTCAGGGAGATCAGCGAGGAAAACTCACTAGATGAGGTACCCATGGCAAGATCAGTTTCCTCCATTTTGTCCTCTACGTAGTTCTGCAGTTTCAGTGAAGAACACCTTCAAGAGGCAGCTATAAGTCTGCCTGCTCTAGTGCTCAGTGGGGCACAGCGTGTTCTGGGAACTTCTTTCTTGCAGCTTGAATAATGACATAGCATCAATGTGAAACAAAGTCCTGACCACATCTGGTCACTATCTCATTCTTCGCCTTTGCCTGGAGATGAGGGGCAAAGTGCAACACTTGGCAACTGTCATGACACTGAAGAAGGTAAAAATCACTTGGAAAACTTGAACCATAAGCCTAGAAAACTGAGTGAGATTTCGTGTGACTATCCTGAGACCTCTGCACTGAGCCCAAAACTGGCTGTGGTGAGAAAAAAAATTATAAAAGTCCCCATGGGCTAAATGTCCCTGCTGGCAGTGACTAAACTTCCAAGGGCCACCTCTTGGAGGCCTGCACAGTATTTTAGCACTGACTGCAATGCAGTGTTGAGACTCCTGTTTATGGAAGGAGTACCCAGTTCAAACTTGGTTCATGTTAATTCTAGCTTTGAGCTCCTTTCCTAACCATCTCTTTCCTCCATGGCTGCTTATCAAAGCCTGGGAGGCATAACAACTCATGGGACATACCTGAGGAGCCTGGATTGAGCAGAAAAAAGCTTTTACTTGCATCTCTTTCACTCTCTGTCTGTTCAGTCAGTCATTCAGCTCTTCTCCTTCTGCAGCCTCCAGGCTCTGTGCCAGCCATGTAGCAGCCCTCTGCAATGGATTATAACAGAAGTAAGCATCCCCTTTATACTGCCTTCATAGTTGCATTTTTCCCTCAGTGAAAACATTAGAAAGAACATATTCTAGAAATGATACAGTGTTGGAGGTTAAGGGATTTGGCTAGTCCTTTGATACACAAAAAAATAACTCACTGCAGCATGTTGTTTAGCCTTTCAATTTATTAAATGAGCCTGGTGAACCTTGTAAGTATGGATCAATAGCTGAAGCCTGAAATTGGCTTCTCAGGCCTGTATTTGGATAAGAATTGACGTATGGGTGTCAGCCCCACTGACTGCAGTCATTGCAGCAGGGAGGGAGGACAGAGACTTAGCTGGAACAGTCTGCATTTATCTGTAGTAATTCAGTGTACTGGAAACATTCTCTTACACATTTTAATACTTACTGCCTACTTGGGATTGGATTTTTGACAGTGGTTATTTGCATTAAAAAAGGAAAAGTGAAAATAGTTTGAGATTTAGTTTCTTCAGTAGAATTCTAGGAAATTATATCAAACACATTCTTTAATGGATTAAGACTTATATTTGGGAGAAGGTACACAAGTAGCTTGTAGTAATACATTTAAATTCTTCCTAAAAGATGATGATCAAAAGGTTTTATCAACTCTGGTAACTGTTCTGCTTTCCAAATCCGGGTGGAATTTCAGTCAGGTAAAGTATTTTCCTTTTCCCCTCCTTTTCCCCTCCTTTTCCCCCTCCTTTTCCCCCTCCTTTTCCCCCTCCTTTTCCCCCTCCTTTTCCCCCTCCTTTTCCCCCTCCTT
>WEIT01018858.1:36896-51390 GCA_013389985.1 Dryoscopus gambensis | reverse complement strand
CCTCCTTTTCCCCTCCTTTCCCCCTCCTTTCCCCCTCCTTTCCCCCTCCAACTACATATTCTGAAGACCTGCTGCTGCCTCTTGTACGAGAAAGAGCCTTATTTTTTTAATGTGGGAAGGGTTTTCTTGGTGTCTAGTCAAGGATGACAATTACTAAATGTTGCAGTAAAAGCTGGCCTGGGCTGCTGCATGTGTCTCGCAGTACTGAGTCCACTGATGATCCTTGCGTGGCCTGGCTGCAGCTTTGGCTGTTCCCAGGATCTGCCTGGCATGCCAAGCCTCCTGAGCATGGGGTGTCTTTGTCTCCTCTGCACAGAGACAAGAGCTTGTGGCTCAGCTGCTGTTGGCTGTGGAACTAGCACTGTCCCTGCTAAATGCTCATGTGGCTTGAGGGTGAGGCTGTGAGAGCAATCTGGCTTGCGTGTCACCTCTCCAAATACAGCAGGTAGTTTAAACAACAGAAAGGAGCAGCAATGAAAGCTGTTTCAGACAGCACTGAAAAATATAGGCCCATAAGACTCTAGCGTGTTGACACTTCTTTCCTTTATGTTCCTGCTTGAATGTGATCTCCTCGGCTCCTGATTATAAGTAAGCATATTCAACTCATTATAGTATGGAGGATGCCCAAGAAAGATTAATGATCTCTTTAGTTGGCTCTTGTTCTCCTCCTCAAGTGGCATGTACCGTATATGACCAGGCATCTGTTGGCCTATGGTAGGATCTTTCTTCTTCTGCTGCCCTGCTCTGTGTGCAGGCTCTTCTGTGCCCCCTGTCAGTCCAGTTCCTCTATCTGGGTATGAGTGTCAAGAGCCTGTGCAACTTTTAAATTTTTTTTTTTATTTTTTTACCCATGTGGTACAAGCTGTACCAAGATCTGTGGGCAAAAAGGAGGACTGCATTAAATAAAACCCTGACTGGATGAAATAAAACCCTGATTGCTTTTTCTTGCAGGCAAACAACGCTAGTTGTCTATATCATGTCTCTGGTGGGAATGATAGTCTACACCTTCACTCTGAGCCTGGGCCACCTCTGGGTGGTCTTTGTGACTGCTGGGTCGCTGGGGTGAGTTCATGTGCAGGCTGCTTTCCTCGACATGTGAACTGCTAGGGGATGAGCAGGGAGGCAGAACTCCTGCTGTGGGAGGGACTGGGGAGAGCCATAGCATCTGAATGGCTCCTGCGTGGTTTAAGGACAAAATGATCTGCCCTTCCCATGTCTCACTTATATGTGTTTCATTAGAGTCAGGGGCATTATTATGACCCTGCTCAGCTGCAGCCGCCTTAAGTGTTCCAGGTAATCAAGTGGAAGCATTTGGAAAGCAAATGGTACCCACAGCCCCATAGATGATCAGTGGACAAAAGTGAAAAGGACGTGGGCCCGGCATGGCTGTTTGACTGTGCTGGGCGTGATGCCCCTTAGAGTGTGCCTCTTCAGTCTTCCTTCCGGCAGTTGCTGAGTCTTCCTTTCTCTGTACTTCTTTACAGGTTTTTCATGACAGGATACCTTCCCCTGGGCTTTGAGTTTGCTGCGGAGTTGACATACCCAGAATCAGAAGGAACATCATCAGGACTCCTTAATGTCTCAGCACAGGTAGGTGTGCTGTTTTCCCTTTGCTTGCCTCTTTTTAGGAAAAGAGATTAAATTGTAATTCCAAGCCTTGAGTCCTATTTCTTGTCAATTGTTGGTGTAATACACTGCAGATTTAAGCACCCCGGGACCTGGCTTTTTGAATGATGTTCCTCATGGCATTTCTCTAGTGGCAGTCATTCTGTTTCTGTTTAAGAAAATACTTCAGGATGCCAGTCATCCTTGCCTTTTCCAACATAGCTCCTAACAGTCCTGCCTCATCTCCAGTGAGAGATGAGATTCCACCCATCAGGGTCATCTCTCATCCCATCAGCTGCAAGGAGGTGCCTCTGGATGTGTTTATAACCAAACTTTAGCCTCTCTAGACCAACTTTTTGACTGGCCTGTATACTCTGATACTTTGGTAAAGATTGAAAAGAGTTTGGGCTGCTTTATAATAACAGTACAGCTTGACATTACCTTTGTTTGTAGATTTTTGGTATTGCCTTCACCATTGGCCAAGGGCAAATCATGGATCACTTTGGGACAAAGGCAGGAAACCTCTTGCTTTGTTCCTTCCTGTTCCTGGGGACCGTTATGACAGGTAATTAAAATTTTCAGTGTTCTGCTCTGACTTTGCCTTGGGCTTGGCATATTAATTGAAGGGCTTTTGTGTGCAGTGCCTGCAGGAAGGGCAGAACCCACAGAGCAGTCCCATAGCAGTGGTGTTCTTCTTTAAGCATCTGGTCTGTGTTACAAAGAAGAGCCAAGGCTTTTTGCCCTCACTCTGGCTGGGGTCTCAAAGTTGCACCTTCTACATGCTGCAATAAAGAATCTCTATCCTGCCTGTTTCAGAAGTGCTCTCAGCCTTGCACACGAGAGTGGTTTCCCTTGCTCATTGTAATGTGTTCCTGTCTCTTCTGGGGCTTCTGCTGCTCCTTTGAGTCCTGGGGAAATCGATTTGGGCACTGCATGGTGACTTGACTGCCTTCATATCTCTCTTCCTCCTTCTGTTCCAGCATTCATTAAGGCTGATCTCCGAAGGCTACAGGCCAATTTGGAAAATGAACAGACAGTGAGTAAATGCCCCTTCAATCCCTGCTGTGTCCCTGCTATTAGCTCAGGACAGCACCCAACCTCTCTCCTTTCTGGGAAAGGGGGTGGCTCGTGGGGAAGCTCCTTGTTGGCATTTTCAAACAGGTGGGTGTAATCCCAGCTCTGCCAGCTGCTGGGTCCTCTCTTTGCTTAGTGTTAATGTCATGTAGAATCTGTAGGCTCTGGTCCTGCGGGGTCCTGCAGGGATTCACACAACTTCATACTGGCTAGGGCCAGATGTAGGGCAGTGCTGTGCTCGCTTCTCTCCCTTGACAATGTGTTGAGGCCTTCAGTGCTTTGCTCTTTTTAAGAGCTGAGTAGTTATTATTCTAGGCCCCTAGGCTGGCAGGTTATTCCTCTTACTCCTTGCCATCAGCTGCCAAATGGGGTTCAGTGTATGTGACTGGAGGAAGCTAAGGTGACAAAGCCCAGGTGAGCGCTTGAGCAGCCTGGCTCCTCACACTTTGCATAGTGCTGCCGACAAGGCTGCTAGTTCATACTTGCACACCAGAGCTTGGGCTGTGATGTCCCTGTGGCATGCTGTGCAATAAATGCAGCTGTTTGCGCTTGGGAGAAGGCCTCTGGTGAACTAATTGCAGTAGATACTCTCAGAAGCTCTCCCTGCAGGGAAAGGGAGGGGACTTGTTGCTCGAGGCTGTTTTCTGTACTGCTCTGGGCTCTTCTTCTAGGATGTTAGCAGAGATATCCACTCAACGTTCAGGAAACCATCAGCAACCATGACTAGCAAAGTGTGAAAATCTCAGTTCTCTGCTGGTTTGAGTCAGCTTTATTCTGAAGACAGTGCTGCCCTCCTCCAGTGCTGGTGGCACTGTGAGTTAAATTCATAACGCATATGTGGAAGGCCCAGGAAAGGACCTAAAGTCCTTTGGCAGTGATGGTGATGCCTTCTAGTAGTAAGGTCCTTTCCCTTTGTCAGACATTTCTGTCATCAGATGAATTGTACATTTTTGCCTTAGCCATTTTTAGTATAAATCATTTTCAGTCTAATTACAATTGTAAGAGCTTGCTGCTGCCTGGGGAAGAGCATTGCAACCAGAGCAAAGGTGGTGCAGGTGTCATTTTTATAATCCTAAAAGCCTCCAGAACTGACAGTAGTAAGAACCAGAGGGATGTGTGTGAGATCACAGGTCTCAGTCAGTCAGAAATTTCACTGGCAGCTCCTTCCCCCTGAGGAGACATGCTCTGAGGAAGTCATGCTGCACACCCCACCACACCCCTACATATGTCCTCCCCATGGCTGAGCTCACCTGAGTACTTCTCAAACTTAACAACCAACCGCAGGTGCTCGACTGACTGAAGGTAGGCTGAATCTGGTGTTCTGCACTAAGATGGATGCCTCGGCCAGGGCATCAGCCAGCTGGGCTTGGGCATTGTGTGCTGCCTTTGGGGAGAGCTCTGACCAAGTCAGGTTCTAGAGCTTTTTTATGTGGCACAGCTGCCTTACACATGCTTGGGTGATTTTACTGGTTTCTTCCTTTGCCTGTTTCCCTTTCTTATTTTGCTCTGCTTTCATTTCTTTTGTTACTTGCCTCCGTATTTTCTGGGATGGTGACTTGTGACTATCATTACAGAGACTCCAAGGCCGCAATCAAATAATGGATTATGGGACTGTAGCTTGTAACTCTAACCCCATCAATTCCCACTCCTGCTCACTAACTCATACACACCAAGGTAGGAGAATTGCACTAATCTATTCTCTGAACACTCATGGGGTGGCACAGGCACCAAGCCAATGGCATTTCTGGGGGTGACTGCAATGACTATAGAGTATCAACAATCTTTCTGGCCTTCTCAGGTACTCACCTGAGAGGAAAGACAAGACAGCCTCCAAGAACAGTAGAGACTCCCCCACTGTCTGACTCATGTCAGACAGAGATGTAGGGATTCAGCTAGGTGCAGCAAAGCAAAGCCTGGTGCTGGAGCAGATGGAGAACTAAATTGTCAGTAATTTATTAGGGAGAGGAGGTGCAGACATTTGGAGCCTCTTCTCTGACATTATTTTTACAGTCCAGATTCTTGGCTGGGGGTGATACCAGGAACGCTTTAAAGAATTGGCTTTGATCACGCCAAAGCACTTTGATCAGTGCATGGCCAACTTCAAGAAGGAAGTTTAAAAACATATAGCAGGAACAGAGTCATTGGGTTGGTGCCTTGTGGTGTAAGAATGCCTGAAAATGCCTGTGCTTGTTGATCTGTGAATCTCACTTTGCATTTTCTCAGCTATTGCTTGGGGTGATATGCTTTAGTACTCACTGTCCTCTGCTTCACACTGACAGACTGGTCTACTAAGTTATCCATGCTACCCTTTGCTTTTCAAGGTGTGATAGACTGTGTGTAGCACTTAGTGCCACAGCCAACAGGACTAACAGGCAAGAGCAGAGTGAGTCCATTGGGAAAACCAGCCTTAACCCTGCTATTACTAGGGCATGTGCTACAGGCACCATGAAGCTGCTATGCTTTGATGGAAGTATGAGGAAGAGTCCCATGGGCAGGGAAAGATTTGTCTCCAGGCTAAATGCTTCTGAAACTTTCTCGATGCTGCAGACTGGCAGTTTTAGCAGGGTACATGCGTGGTGTTGATTTGGGACCAAGTTATTGAGAAGCTGTAGCTGCATGAGCTGGGCAAACCTACTTGGGGTATACAGGAACTTTTTTGATGGCTTAAATTTGTCATAATCTTTGTCAGCAGATGCAACTTTGTACAATTGCCAGTGTTACTGCTGTTATCCCGATTGCAAAACAGACACTGCAAGGGAGATTCAGGCATGTGGCTGTATATGCCCTGTGTCAAAACTGCTTCCATAAAGAAAGATGGGTCATTTTTGTAGAAGAGTCCTTTCTGGAAAGAACAGAAGGCCCAATATGGAGAATGGATCTATTTCATAGGGAGGTCTGTGTTTCCCTGGGACGTCACTTAAAAATGTAAAGAGAAAGCTTCCTACCCTGGTAGAGCCCTCAGATTATTATCTATTATTGATTTTTCAGCTGGGCAGCAATGAAGTCGCAAAGAAAGGTAGGTCCAACTTGACTAACCTCATCTCCTTCTGTGGCAGGGTGACCCACTTAGTGGATGAGGGATATAGTATTAGTGGATGTAGTCTACCTGGACTTAGTAAAGTCTTTGACACTATTTCCCACAGCATTCTTCTGGGGAAACTGGCTGCTCATCGCTTGGGCTAGTGTAATGTTTGCTGGGTAGAAAACTGGCTGGATGGCTGAGCCCAAAGAATGATGGCAAATGGAGTTATATCCAGCTGGCATCAGGTCACCTGTTGTGATGGTTAGATTATTGATATGTTTTTGATGGGTTTTGCACCAGGATTTGTGTTGTACTAGTCTGGGCTTGTCCCTCACACATGTAGAAGTCGTAACCCCTGAAACCAAACACCTGTATTGGAACCCTGCCCCCTTTTCCCAAGTAAATTGTATCCCATTGGTGGTGGGTTTTGCCCCCTCCCCTTCCTCCCTGGGGGGTCAAAAGGGGGTCTCCAGGAGGCCCCCGCCCTCTTCGCCTCCAGGATCTGATGCATTAAAGATCTAAGAACGTTATCCCGAGGAGAAGAGCGCCTTCTTTCTTTTACCTAGGTTCATTGTCACTTGAGCTCCCAGGGACCCTGAGCTAGCCATAGGACCCCGTGACCTCATTGTGATAGTCACCAGTGGTGTTCCCCAAGGCTCAGTATTGGGGCCAGTCCTGTTTAATTTCTTTGTCAATGACCTGCATGAGGAAATCGAGTCCACCGTCAGTCAGTTTGCAGACCAAACACCAAGTTGGGCTGGAGTGTTGTTGGAGGGTAGGAAGGCTCTGCAGAGGGACCTGGATAGGCTATATCCATGGGCTGAGGTCATTTTACAAGGTTCAACAGGGTCAAGTTTTGGATCCTGCACTTGGGTCACAACAACCCCAGGCAGTGCTACAGGCTTTGGGAAGAGCAGCTGGAAAGCTGTCCATTGGAAAATGACCTAGGGGTGCTGGTCAACAGCAGCTGAAGATGAGCCTGTGTGTGCCCAGATGGTCAAGAGGGCCAGTTGCATCCTGGCTTGTGTCAGAAATAGCATGGTCAGCAGGACCAGGGCAGGGATTGTCCGCCTGTACGTAGTGAGGCTTCACCTTGAGTCCTGTGTCCAGTTTTGGGCCCCTCACTACAAGAAGGACATTGAGGTGCTGGAGCATATCCAGAGAAGGGCAGCAGAGCTGGTGAAGGGTCTGAAGCGCAGAACCTGTGAGGAGCACCTGAGGGAGCTGGGGTTGTTTAGCCTGGAGAAAAGGAGGCTCAAGGGAGACCTTTTTGCTTTCTACAACTACCTGAAAGGAGGTCATAGTGAGCTGGGGGTCAGCCTCCTCTCCCAAGTGAACAGTGACAGGACAAGAGGAAACAACCTCAAGTTGCGCCATGGGGGATTTAGATTGGGTATTAGGAAAATTTCTTCACTGAAAAGGTTGTCAAGCATTGGAACAGGCTGCTTAGGGAAATGTTAGAGTCACAATCCCTGGAGGCATTTATAAGACCACCTTAAAAGTATAAGAGCAGCAGAGAATAATAAAAAGCTTTTACTTCTTACAGCTTTGGATTACAACAAGTGTGTGTGTTGTTATGTCTGTCTCAACAAAGTGACAATGTAGATGTGGTTTTTAGATGCATGGTTTAGTGGTGGACTTGGCAGTGCAGGGTAAATGGTTGGACGTGGTGATTTTAAGGGTCTTTTCCAGCCTAAACAATTCTGTGGTTGCAAGGTTGTTGCAAGGAGAAGACTCTGAGTCAGTTGTGAGCTTCTAGAGCATGCAGAGCTGTAGAGTTGTGCAGATCTCGCACTTTCCACTGAAGCACTGTACCATTGGCTGTGTAGCAGTTTGTCTTCTATTGGTGCCCTCATCTGCTTGCTAATGGTTATAATTAAACAAATGTTGCAGTTAGTAGATTAAATTAGCCTAATGGCATTGTGTACAGCTTGTTTTCTATTAATTAAGCTGTAGTGTGGTCCCAACAATCCTCCCCACTTTTGTCTGCCTCAGTTCCCAGAGCTCCAGCTGGGTTAGCTTTCTGTATCTCAGGACACTTGGATCAAATGCCTGTTTTACATGATAATGAGGCTCTTTGTGTGCTGTCTTTGTTGTAAATGCATCTGAAGCCATTCCAATATTGTGCCTTAAGATTTCATAGCAGTGTCAGTTGATTCAGCACACACATTATACTCACGAATATGCTGTGTACTGCTTGTGCTCATTTGCTCGTGACTTCCAGCATCCATGCAAACCTTTTTGTATTGTTCCTTTGCATTAAGAAAAAGCATCTTTGCTGATCTTCCATGGTTTTTTTAGGACAAGCATCCACCCTCAGTAGCTTACTGGATCTTGTTGGAAGCTGCACCATGCTTAGCCTCTAGTGAAATACAGCCAATAAAAAAATGCTGGAGTTTTGTGTAGTAGGCACAAACAATGTGTGCCCATTCTCTGCTTCCCAAACCTCCCTACTCTATTTCTGTGCTTACTGTGTGGCAAGCAGGCCTTCTCCTGTCCCAAAGCCATAGGCAGGCCATCTGTATGCCCTTTTCCAGTACTGTGACTCACAGGTGTGAGAGCAGCCTTCCTTTCCAAGGTGTAGAGTTTCTGACCTAAATCTCTTCTCCCGTAGCTCCACAGCAGATGACTGGTGGTGAGACCCCAGAGATGCTTGGGGAGCCTGTTCAGAGTTGCTTGAGTGCTTCCATGATGCATTCTGGTGGAGTTTCCTAAGTTTAAATGCAGATTTCCCCTTATTCCTACCTCTGGCACCTTCATGCGTACCCCTACCCTACCCTTTCTGCTTGTTGAGTTCCCTCTTTGCACTTCCTGGCTTTTGCTTCCAGTTTTGCTTTGAAGCTTTCCTTATCTCACTCCTCTGCTTTGGGATATTGCTGCTGACTTCTGTAAAACATTTTCACCTACATATTGTCTAAGAGCCTACTCAAAATGAGACTGTTTCATATCTCTTGCTTCCATGCTGCCTGGACTTCTCTTGAACTGTACTGGAGGTGTGAATCTCTTTCCTGTGCACCTCTGATTTCTGCCTCAGATGTCAGTCTTGCCCTTGCCCTTACTCTGAGTAAACTCAGAGCCCAGGCTGCAGGAAACTGCACATTCACCCTTACAATTCTGCGTGTTGTATTCTGAACTGGTGACAGCTGGGCTGTCTCACTGTAAGCAGAATCAGAACTTGGGAGGTATCAGAAATGCACTAAGGGGAGAAGAAGAAGTCTCAAGTTTAATCCTAACACGCCCCAGAAAGGCTCAGAAGCTGAGCTTGTCAAACTCCACCCAGGAAGGCTGAACTGGAATTGTGACAGTTTGTTCCATGAAGCTGAGGATAGGGTGGTAATTGGGCAGCAGTCTCCATTTTCCTTGCTTTTCCTCTGGGAAAAGCGCTCTCCATCTTAAGGTTTCAAGAAATTAGGCTAGTTCTTTTACAGGATTTATGAGAAAAAACTTTTGTTATGTTTGCCTTTTCTTTCTTACAGCTCTTTAAAATATCAGTAATGAACTTTGAAGAAGGCATCGCTCTGTGGAATTATCTCAGCTGTAAATCCAAGCTGAGGAAAGGGAAGAAGCAGGACAGAGGGTGCCAGCCCTTCAATAGGCACTGGGGGTGGGGATGAAAAGACTAGAAGATGAGCAAGACAAGCAAGGTGTCTGAGAGTTGACAAGGCCTCAGACATGTTGGAATAAGGACACAGAGGAGCTAGTAGTTGTGCTGAGCCTCCTGAGGATGTAAAGGATTCAAGTTCTCTCTGGTGTTTGCACAGATACTGTGCTGCCTCATGGCATGGTGTTCCCAGGGAACTGGCCCTGCAACTTCATGCTTTGAGGCTGAGCTTGTGTCACAGTGAAGTGTTGTTGGTGAGCTGGCTGTGGGTCTGATATCTCTGGTGGTATCAGCCCCACCGTGAATTAATAACGGTCCGAGGACTACAGCAAGTAGCTGAAACAAAGTCAGACGTTGCCATTTCCTGCTGCCCCAGTGCCCCTTGCTTGGGCAGTCGAAGAGTCTAGAGAAGGAAGAGGGAACCAGCTGCACTCTCTGAGGATGGCGATTCTTCTTTGAGGATTTCTGCACTAGCAGGGAGCTATGAACTACCCAGGCTCTGGCCAGCGGATGTCTCTGAAGACTGGGTCTGGCCACCCAGGATCCTAACCATATTGTTTTTCTCTGACTTGCAGAAAGTGTTGCCAGAAGCCTACACTAATCCCATAGTCCTTGAGGAATCACGGCTGTGAAATGGACGGGTGGCAGAGCTGGGAGATACAGCCCCCCTCATTCCCATCTTTTCTACCTGCACCATCCTCCTGTGACATGCACGCCATGGGAGGGGGGCAGCCTCAGGACAGGAGCCCAGTGAATTGTTTGTGGAGAGTGTGAAAGGGCAAAACAAGAGGGGAGTTGATTTCTTCACTTTTATCTTTGCATCTCGCTGTTTTGGAGACTTTGGTGTTTGGGAGGAAGAGTTGGGGAAATCTGCTCTGTCCCGCCAGTTCCCACCATGTATGCTTGGAAAAAGCACATGTGCTGAGAGAAAAGCCACAGTACCAGGCTAACCCTGAGCATGAGGGTGCCACCTTGCATGTGGTAGTGACATGCAGGGTAGAAGCTGGACCACGCTTACTCTGTGAGCAGTCCTGGAAGAGCTTTCAGCTGGCTCTCGGGAAGAGGGCTTGCTCTGCCTCGGTTCCTGTGATGCTCTGTGTTGCACAGGTGGTAGTAGAGGCCTGAGTACATTACCAGCAAGTGCAAACCAGTGGCTGCTGCCACCTCTTTTTTTATTATTTGGCTTTCCCAGATGAAGCACTCTTAATCTGGATAAACCTCTGCTCAGAATTCACTGGGGTTGCCCTGATGTTCCTGTGTATTAGGAGTAATTAAGAGATAGCAATATGCCTCCTTCTAGCTCAAGGCAAGGACTAGTTCTGCAGCCTAAATCTAGCTCATCACTACATTAGCAACAAAAGGGAGTCAAACCCCAATTTCCCTGGGCTGAGGACTGTCTTCTTCCTTAACAATAAAATGCATTTTGCATGTTTCAACAGTACATACAAACTTCTGTGAAGTGTTGTATTGAGTAAACCAGCCAAGGTGGTGTTACTCTTCACAGCCACAGAGAGGGGTATGATGGGAATCCAGATTTGCTCCAGTGTGGAAGCTTCCCACTTCATAATAGAGAACAGGAGAAGGTGCCCCCTTATCAGCATTTGTGTCTTATTGACACTGCGCCTCTGTATGCTGTTTATCTCCTAAACACAATTGTAGATCCCTTTTATCGCTTCTCCTTCCTTTCCAGCATCCCACCCCTGGTGGAGACAATCAAGCGTCCTTGTACTCCTTAAATCATGCATTGCTTATATATTATTTGAGGCAGGGGACAAAAGCTGTACTGAGGTGGAATGGTTAAAAATACTCCTCTCTGACATACTATGTTTGACAAAAAATTTTTTTGGTGAAATTTTAACCTTTTTTTTGATACACTACATATTGATATAGCCTGTCTGAGTTCAGTAAGTGCTGACAACACTCTCAGGCACATGGTGTGATTCTTAGGGGTCCTGTGCAGGGCCAGAAGCTGGACTGTGATCCTGATGAATCCCTTCCAATTCAGCATATTCTATGATTGAAGTCCTATCTTTGATAGTTTGGGATTGAGGATGGGCGTTTAGAATGATTTTCAATAGAAATTTCAATGTAAAATATAAACATTTGAAGTGTACAATGAAACCTGACACATTCATATTAAATGGTTGAAAACAGTCTACATGTGGCTCATTTAATAGCCTGAAATATTCTGCAGAATGGAAAAATCATCTTTCTGACCAGCGCTACTGCTGTGTTCTTTTCCTCCCTTTGTTTTTCCTCTTTCTTCTGCATGTGAATTGTCTTCCCAGCTAGGAGTTCCTGCTGATTCTTTCCTGCATTCTGTGTGCTGCCCACTGCTTTGGGCATTATTTTCCCTAAGTCTAAGGAACCTGTTTCTGTTTTCTCCATCTTCTGTAGTTGTAACTCACTACACAGGTAGCTCAGTCCTCGCTCACAGATGCATAGTTTTGAGTTTGCTGTCACCAGCATGCTGCAGAAGAGAGAGCTGCAACAACCCTCTTTAACTGTGTTATGTGGGCAGTCAGACCTGGAACTTTGTGGCAAGGAGTCAGGGAAAGGTAGATTTGCTGTAAAGAGAGATTATGTATTCTGCAGCATACAGTGGAAGCTGCTGTTGGCGCTGATCCTCTACCCACCGCTGTGTAGAGAGAAAGACAAACATAGCACACTTCAGTTTTTTGTCATTTATTAGAAATGGCCCCTGGGGAACACACACATGCAAGTTACACAGCAGTGCCAGGGGAAGCACCCATTCACTCTTTCTGGTCCGAAGTGTTCAGCAAGCCCTGGATAGTTCTGCACCTTGTCCCCACAAGTACACTGGGAGCAAAGTCCTTAGTGCTCTGGCTATGCCGGAGACTTTGCCTGCTAGCCCAGGCAGGGTATGGGAGGCAGTTAATGACTGACTCCCATAAGCTTTGACACAAACTCCTCTTGGACTTGGTCTTTGACATCAGTCAGTTGAAATGTTGCCTGGACAAGACAAAAACCACTTGGTAATGACAGTGATTGACAGAGTCCAACATTGACCCACCAGCGGGACTGGTGTCCTGGAGAAGTTCAACTGAGCTTTCGTGGAAGTCTGGCAGTGAAGGTAGAAGATGACACCAACCTACACAAAGCCCTCAACTTCAGTTTTTCTTCTTGTTTTGTGATAGTGCTTCTACCTCCAGGTACTGCAGCCCAATCAACATCCCCATAATAGAGAAACCTGTGATAGATACAGGATGAGTTGTGTAGAAAACGCTGGACAAGAGATGAGGCATCCCCTCAGCCCATAGCTGCATGGGGAGTTTTTCTGGGGTGTCATAGCTCCAAGGAGAGTTTGCAGGGGGAGGATGCAGAGCTCTACTTACTTGCTACCATGAGGGGTGCCATAACTCCAATTGTCAGGGCTGCAGTGTGGTATATGAAGACCTCGGAGAGGAAGTGAGCAAGGGCCAAAAAGAAGGTAAAGAGCGTGATGTGATAGAGGCTGTTGAAGAGCAGAAAAAAGCAGGTTATCATATGGCTGAGTAGAAAAAAAGGCAAACCTGCATGCTGCCCCATCTGCTCTCACTAGCAGGACAGAAGGGACTTTGTCTCTTGCCTAGTTAGGTGCAAGAACTCCCTGGGCCACAGCTGAGAGGGTAATGGGGCAGCATGTTCAATGGTGCATTGAAAGTCACAGGCATTATCTGGCCTGAAGGCAGGTGAAGATGGAAGAGCATGAGCAGGGCACCAGTGAAATGAGAAGTATGTGCACACAAAAAGAAGATGAGAGCTGGATGACCAGAGAACTAGGGTGACATGACTTGGCTGACTTCAGGCTGCATCACCCAGTGTCTTCCCACTTGTGCTCTGCTACCCTCTATGGGCCACAGCTGTTGAAAAGGGAGCAGGTCCAAGAGATGCAATATAAAATTCCTCAAAAAAACAACTGAATCTTAGTAATTAGCATTGCCACCACCCCCTAAAAACACATCGTTTAGTCCCTGCACCTCCCTATCTCAGATAAGCCTAGGCAATCCAAGCACATACTGCCAGATGAACAGTGACTTCTGCTGTGGGGCTGAGGGAGGCAGTGACAAAAGCATTTTAGCAACCTCCAATAAAGGCTTGGAGACCTAAAGGCTATCACAGACCTCAACTCAGCTTGCTTGGAAACCCGTCTCAGAAACACTTCTGTTAGCACAGGGAGAAATGGTGTGTCTCCCACTCAGCATCAGGCTGCACCTCAGGCCTTGTCCTCAGCTCCACGTAAGAGCATAGGAAAGAAAGCAACCGGTTAGGACCACTGCAATGGGGCACCTAAAATTTTCCCAGTCTTTAGATGAACTGTCATAGTAAAAGTATTGAGCATCAGTCACACCACAGCATTAGCAATTGCTTCATTAACAGAGCAGCAACGCCATTCAGAAAACGCTTTCCAAGCTGGAGCTCAGAAATTTGTGACAGTAAGAAGTTCTCAGATCTACCAGTTTCTGACTGAGCTAACAGAAATCAAACGTGCAGGCTGTCCCCACAGAGGCAGAAGGGGGCAGCAGCTATCACACAAATCCCACACTCCTATTTGAGCTTCTTCAGGGGAATGCTGTCAACATTATGGAAAGTTCAGGAACAGCTTTTGATTCCCCACCTCCTCTGTGCTGCCCTCTAAGCTCAGGCTGTGACTAGCAAGCAAACCAATGGATTTCTCAGGTACTGCTTTACATACGTCCTGTTACGAATGTCGATTGCGCAGAGGCAGCGGATCACTGATGACAAAAGGGTCCAGACGCCGAAGGTCCGAGCCTGGAGCCCGTTCACTGGGTAAAGAAGGAGGAAGCACATGCAGACCACGCACAGGCCTTTCTGCCACCCCCAGTCCCGCCGTGGAGGCGCATGCCGGGGCAGTAGGCGGCTCCCGGGCCCCAGAGGTAGGACCCCGAGGAGAGCCCAAGGCCCACGGCCAGAAGGCGACCTCCAGGCGCCAGGGCGGCCGGCACGGCCCTTACCGAGGCCGGGGCTAGCGGTGTATAGCTTCTCCGAGAGGAAGCCGTGATCGCGGAAGCTCTGCAGGGTATTCCCGGCGGCGATGACCGACACCATCACCAGCCAGCTGCGCAGCACGTTCAGGAACCGGCTCATCCTCCCGGCCGCCTCGAACCGCGCCCGCCAGGCCCAGGACGAGTCCCCGCCCGTTACCGGCGGCGCTCCCGCGGCGGCACCAG